>QLSR01000286.1:1864583-1898306 GCA_031780015.1 Citrullus colocynthis
GGGGGAAATGTAATAATTCTTATAATATAGCTCTATAATTTGAAAATTTGAAAAATAAAGTAAGTGGAAAGTTTTAAATTGAAGTCATGACAGCCGAAATTGAGATTCGTCTGTGTAATTTTAGTTTTTGTTCATTTTAGTCTTACTTTTAAAATATTCATTTTGATTCTTATACACTTTTAACTTTGATTAATTTTAGTATTTATACTTAAATTTTTGTTCATTTGGGTCCGTAAACTTTAAAAAAAGTGACTATTTTTATTTCTTAAAAATAAAAATTAAGGAAAAAAATGATCGTTTTTTAAAAGTATAAGAACTAAAATTGAAAGTGAAAAAGCTATAAAATGAATATTATGACGATACGAGAAGCAAAATAAACCAAAACTAAAGGTATAAAAAGGAAAGTAAATTGAAAAATATATATTGGTTGAAAAAATGTGCTGTTTTGTTTCTTCACTCAACTACCCACTTCTAATTCCCACAAAGAATAGTGAAAGTGAAAGTGATGGGGGCCGAACCTCCACAACTAATTTCCCTATTGTTTCAAACCATGCATCTCCCCAATTTTTTTTTTTTTTTTCCTTCTTTTATCATTTAATTTCCCCCCATTTCTTAGTCTTTCTTAGCATTTACACCTATTTAATATCATCTTTGAATTTGATTTTTTCTTTTTTTTTTTACATTCAAACCTATTAATATCCCTTTAAATATGTTTTAGTTGAATTTTTAACATTATGACCAACGACATTTGTAAATATAATAGTCAGATTTACAATATTAACAAATATAACATAATATAAAAAATATAAAAAATTGTAAATATAGCAAAATTTAGATCTAGTTCTGTGAGTCTATCACTAATTATTATTTCTAAAAGTGTTCTCATTGCAATTCTTCGTGAAGTAAAGAGATAATTTAAATTATCTCTTACTTAATATTATTGTGTAAGTTGATTGGTCTAAATATTTTTGTATTATTTTCTTTTGAATATGATTTGTTTTTATGTGTTAAAAAAAAAAATTGACATATGTGTGTCTGACTTTAATTGGAAGTCACTATTCTAACTTCCCCCATAAACTATATATATATATATATTTTTAAAAGTTACACATTTAAAAACCACCTACTCAACTAAGTTCCCACTAGTGTATGAAGAAAGGAGATTTCTCCTTTCTTTTCTTTTAATTTTTTTTCCTTTTTCTTTTTCTTCTTCTTTTTCATATTTTAGAGTAATTTTAAACTAATTTTAATAATTTTCATGATTACTTTTCAATTTCGTTAAAATATATCCATTTTTAGTTTAGTGATGAACCAAGTCACTTTGGGTAACATAGTTTGATTAAATGAAAAAGGAAAAAGAAAAAAAAAAAAACTAATAAATAGTGTGATTGTGACATCTTCAAAAAAAAAGAAGAAGAAGAAGAAGAAGTGTGACATGGGCTGACATCGAAATTCTTGTCGACATTTAAATATTAAACTCATCAAATTAAATATTGAAAAGGAAAAACCAATAAGTAAAAGGAAGAAAAGGAAAAGTCGTTCTCATCTAAACTAATATCCACACTTATCTTTCCTATTAATGCCCTTAGCTCGCAACTATGTTGTCATTTTCATTTTTATTTTTATTTTTTCAAAAATCATTTTTCGTCTATATATTCTGAATTTTATTCCATTTTAAAAAATTGTCCAAAGTTTAATTTTCATTCTGAATTTTAAAAATATATTTACTTACAAAACAAAATTATTGTTATTAGTTAACCAATTGGATTTGTAGTTGTTTTAAATAGCAAAATTACTTAAAATATTTTTAATATCAAAATATTGTTGTCTATTAGTTGATTGAACATCTATGAGTGTAGGATAGTAGCTTATTTCTGTCCCACTTATAAACATTGACATTTTGTTATATTTGTGTATAAATTAACTTATTTTGCTAGATTTGAAAACAACTCTAATAAATTTCTACTTTTAAAAAAATATTTTGTATGACTAAATTTAAAATTTATTGAAAATACATGAACTGAAATTGAATTTTTGAAAATATATAGAACAAAATTAAATCTTTCTCACAATCTTAAAAATATTTAGAGACCATCAATGATTTCAAGAGCAATATTTAAATGCATTTTATTTCCATAACACACAAAATGAGTTAAAATATTTTTTAAAAAAATAGAAAGAATTTACCAAATAACAAATTATAATTAGACAATTGGATAGAATACAAAATAATAGGTGTCCAATTGGATAGAATACAAAATAATAGGGATAAGCCAACATGTACTTAACCCAAATTGTTTATATATATATATATATATATATATATATATATATATATATATATATATATATATATATATATATATATATTGTCTTAGGAAAAAATGAAACACCAAAATTTATATTTATATATACATACGAGAATAATTAACAGAAATGTTTTTTAAAAAATGACAATAACAATAATGAGGCTTGACTGAATGAAACTAAACTGAGAGAGATCCGTTTCCAGAATCTAATCCTCCTCCTCTTCTTCTTCTTCTTCTTCTTCTTCTTCTTCTTTCAAATTTATTTATATCTAAACCAATTATGTGTTCATAGATACATCTTCCCCATCTCTAAATTCCCCTTCCTAATCATGGAAATCGAAACCACGTCGCAACCGGGCCGTATGAACCGGCTGAATTCCGCCGTCGCCAAAAGCTGGGTCGGCAAGCGGTTCAAATTAACCGAAAGAAATTCCAACTTCACCACCGAGCTCCGCGCCGGCACCGCCACTTTCTTAACCATGGCCTATATCTTAGCCGTCAACGCCTCCATCCTTGCCGACTCCGGCGCCACCTGTTCTCAATCCGATTGTATCCCTCTCTGTTCCGACCCTTCAATTTCAATCCCCAACTGTACCGGGCCGGATCTCCGCCTCATCCAACCCGACCAGTCCTGCATGTTCGACCCGGTCAATACCGGCTACGCCGATTGCCTCGATCAGGTCCGTAGAGACTTGATTGTAGCGACGATTGCTTCGTCGCTAATTGGCTGCGTTATAATGGGCGTTTTTGCAAACCTTCCACTGGCTTTAGCACCAGGAATGGGAACTAACGCTTATTTCGCTTACACCGTCGTCGGATTCCATGGGTCCGGTAATATATCTTACCAGAGCGCCTTAACCGCCGTTCTAATGGAGGGGTTAATATTTTTACTAATTTCCGCAATTGGGTTTCGTGCGAAGTTAGCGAAATTAATCCCAAAGCCAGTCCGAATCAGTTCCTCTGCCGGAATTGGTCTGTTTTTAGCCTTCATCGGATTACAGAGCAGCCAAGGAATTGGTTTAATCGCCTTCAACCCATCGACATTAGTAACAATTGGAGGCTGCCCAGAATCCTCTCGAGTGTCAGTAGCGCCGGTGGTGAGTTACCTGAACGGAACGGTGAGTGTAATGGCCGGAGGAACAGCTTCAGAAGGAATCCTCTGTTTGAATGGGCGAATGGAAAGCCCAAGGATGTGGCTGGGAATAGTGGGATTCGTAGTAATTGCATATTGTTTGGTGAAAAACATAAAAGGAGCTATGATTTACGGGATCATATTCGTAACGGCTGTTTCATGGATTCCAAAAACGAGTGTGACGGCGTTTTCAGAAACGGCGTCAGGGGAGGCGGCGTATAAGTACTTTAAGAAAGTTGTGGATATACACATAATTAAAAGCACAGCTGGAGCACTTAGCTTTAAGGATTTGGGGAAACCTTACTTTTGGGAAGCTATGATCACTTTCTTATACGTGGATATTTTGGATACCACTGGAACCCTTTATTCAATGGCACGATTTGCCGGTTTTATTGATGAAAATGGGGATTTCGAGGGTCAATATTTTGCTTTCATGTCTGATGCAACCGCCATTGTTGTCGGTTCTTTGCTAGGGACTTCACCGGTGACGGCGTTCATTGAGTCGTCGACGGGGATAAGGGAAGGAGGGAGAACAGGGCTGACGGCTTTGACGGTGGCGGTTTATTTCTTTCTAGCTTTTTTCTTTACGCCGTTGTTGGCGTCGATTCCGGCATGGGCGGTGGGGCCGCCGTTGATATTGGTGGGGGTTTTGATGATGAAGGCGGTTGTAGAGATTGAATGGAATGATATGCGGCAGGCGATTCCGGCCTTCATGACGTTGATTTTGATGCCGTTGACTTATTCCATAGCTTACGGTTTGATCGGTGGAATTGGGACTTACGTGGTGTTGCATGTATGGGATTGGACTTCGACTGGTTTGGAAAAATGTGGACTTTTGAAGTTCAAAGATAAGGTCAGCGGATCTAACGGGCAGCTCGTGGATGAAGAAGATCCTGCCCCAAAAACCCTACACAACGAAGTATAATATTATTTCATGATTATAATTTTTTTTTTTTTAAATTGTTTAAATCATTAAATTTTTTATTCATCTCTTTACATATTCATATAACTAGCTTAGCTTAGACCAAGGGTTTGACTTTTTATGATGATAAATTGAAAGGTCAACAACATGTTCCCTCATTTCTCGGTTATGGGTGTCATATATTAACAATTTTTCAAGGAAACATAATGTGGGACACAGCAACTTGCAATTTCACAATCAACTTCAATTTTGAAATCTCTAACACCGATGGATTGTTCTGTCCCGTATTAACTACAATAATACTGCTTAGAATCTCTTATTATTACAATGTTTACTACAAACTATCTTCTCTTCCTCTTTATTATTGTGTTTACTATTTCCTACATAGACTAATGCATCCCAAACAAAGACTATTATAACTCACACGGACTATTATAACGAGAAAATTTATCATACTATGGTAGTATGGACAATTTTCCATACTACCTCCACTTGTTGTGCACCACATCAACATACTATTAAAAATAGGATGAGACCCATCAACATGAATGTGGAGTCCACAAGTATTTTCATAGTGCGATCAAGGGAAATATGGTACTCCTGTAGTACTAAAAAATTTTCCCTAATTTACATACTATAATAACCAACTTTATACTCCAAACGCCCACTCAGATGTTCGTTTGAAGTCAATGAAACCCAATCAACCAAATGGTTATTGGATGTTTGTGGGGTAAATTTTCACAAAAAAAAAAAGTATATATATATATATTTTTTTAACATACCAAAATGAACCGAGTTAAGATGAAGCAAGATGGAAAATAAAAAAGGCAAAAGTAATATTTAAACCAGAAAAAGTAAGCCAAAAAAAAGAATTGTATGGCGGAATAAAGAAAAAGATGATACTTGTGATGTGGTTGTATGAAGTGGGGATTCTGGAAGGAACAAGATGAGGCATTGCCACCAAAGCCATGAAGGTGATGCTTCTTTCTCTTCACTTTCATGTGAAGCCCAAAGGCCACGCCACGCTTCACGCCGTTTTATATTTTCTTTTACGCAAAAACTAAGCTTACAAATTCAATACCAAACACACATTATCCAAACACCTGTCTTCATCTTTTTCTTTGCCCTAAAATATCAGAACCCATTAATTATTTAAGCACATCAATCAAATTAAATAAATAAATGTCTTGAGTAGTAACTTTGACTTAAGACAACCCTTGAATTCTGGAATAAGAAAAAGAGAATCAAGGGGAGAGAGAGTTAGGACAAGAAGATGAGCAGCACATATTCTTGCATCTGATCAAGGTTATTGATCTGACACGAAATAATGAAGCATGTGTGCGTTTTTCTATTCCAATTTTGTAACCACGACCAAAAAAATAAAAGACCATTTTTGGAGGTTATTGAGGCATCGGAGACAAGACAGGGCAAGGTCCACAACACAACTCAAAGGTGTTTGTGATATAACTGGGACACGTATTTAGGTTCTTGTCTGATGAAATGACACCATTATATTATATTAGTGTGGTTCCATACTTCCTAACACTAATTCTAAAGATCCTACTACCGTCCTTATGGCCCTATTATTGTTGATGCTATCAGCTTTGCCTATGCTTTTCCAATTGTTCTCTTTTTCTGCGTGTGAAAAGCGTAGCATATTTGTCACAACACAACCCAGAGTAGTAACCATGAAGCTACTTATCTACACCTCCCACTCCCACTAAACATTTATACAAAATCTCAACCAATTAGTCAATCAGTTGACTGATGTTATCCATAACTTAATACACATTCATCTCTCAACTCCCTGTCTTTTCAAGAGAAACTTTATCCAAACTATGTCACAAGTTACAAGATATTTTTGGAACTATACAGATCCAATATCTGGGTTAACAAAATAGATCACCTGAAGATCAAGTCTTGGAAGTTACCTTCAGTACTGTAGAAAATCCAATATTTCATTCAGTATCCGAGGCAAGTGTTTTATCATTACTTCTATAAATAAAATCCCCAAAAAAGAAAAATATCAATTACAAGTCCTTTTGGGCCGCACACGCTCAAGCATGGCAGTGGCAGACTTCTCTGTTGTTGAATTTGGTGCGTATGAGGGTACTACTGACACAAGTTTAAATCTTGAACCGATGTGGGAATTGGTTTTCATCTGCTTGGAAATTGAAAGACCCCTAAACTCCACTTGTTTGCAAAACATTAGACGCTGTCTAATTGTTTCATGTGGTTTGGTGCATTCCTAACCATATGATTTACACACGCAATGGTGCAATACAATACAACAAAATCTAGGCCTCCCATCGGCAGGAATAGATATAATGAAGTGCCAAGTGTGTTGTACAGAATACCTCATCTGAGCCTCTCCCTTCTCAGCCTTTCTAGTTCCTTGACCATCTGCCAATGTTCCAGTGACAGGGAGGTTTCTCCGTAACTCGCAGATATCAGACGACCTATCGTTAGCAACCTGACAAAAATTACAGAGGTTAAGAATACTATGAGGTAATGACAGAATCAGAAATGAACACTTGCAAGTGAACATGTACTACTTGCCTGCTCAAGTCTTGGCTGCCTAAGTTCCTATCTGCCTGCTTTGCTGCCACCAAGTCATTTTCTACAACCTGCCACATAATACATTCCCGAATTAATGAATGAATTTCAAACGAAGGAGAATAGTTGCCAATTTAACATGCTCACTTTCAAGAATCGAGTTAAAAAAACTAATAGGTACCTGCTGCATTTCTGTCTCGATGGAATGTGGCAAGGACCTTACATTAGATAAGTACCACCTCCACGCTTCTAGTGCATCCATATCAGTAATTGCAGATGAACCTACTGATGAAGGTTGGAAAGGCACAACCAAATCAGCTGGCAAAATGTTTGATTTGCCCTCTGACAAAATTAGCAATTGGACATCAGTCGTCATATCCATTTTGTAGTATTTGAAATCATACTCAACCTGGAGGAGAAAAGGCTTATTTAATCAATACAAGGACGAGGAACCAGTAATTCGACCAAAAATATAGAAGATATTTCATCAACGTGTATGTACAAATAGGCTGCATCAACACAATACCTTTTGCAACTCCATTAGATTTTTCAGCAACCTGGCATTTTCAACACCAAGAGAACTCAGTGTCCCTACTTCTAGTTGAGTTTCATCAATCATCAAATGTGACCCTTCTGCCAGCTGAAGTACACCAGGAACCAGTCTGTAATTTGTCAAGATATCACACCAATTATTTGAATTTGGATGAAATTGGAGAAGCATTAAACCAAAAACTCACAGCATTATTCCTGTGATAGAAAAAAGGTCACTAACCATTAAGTTACCTGTTTATCTCATAATCCTTCTTTGGTGCCAGTGAGGCAGTATTTAGATATTCCACTGTGAGAGGTATATATTCCGTGAATGGAAGAAGGCTCTTGACAGTAAGCCTAAGCTGATTGCCAAAAATGGACATACTTTCTCTGTTAAAACCTGTGAGGTTTAGTGAAAGTTTACCCACTGCCATGGAATCCACCCTGGCATGCACCTATTGAAGAAAATTGTCCATTAAAATTTGAAGCCATACATGATAACAGTGTTCAAATTATAGCACCAAGATTAACAGAGAATTAAAAGGAAATGCCCTTATGATTAAAGGAACACCAAAAGCTATGGCCATGGAATTAACCCTAACCTTGGACAGAAGATGCAGCAACAAAAAATGGGCTGCAACTCCATCATTGCCAAGAGCAACAGTCAGGTGATTCAGTAGGGCTGTACGTATCTCTTTAATTTGATGGGTTGTGGGCTGTTACATAAGATTATAAAATTATATACATAAGCGGTACACAATGAAAAAACAGAAAAAGGCTACACTAGTGAGAGAATGAAAGATATCAAGGTGATAAAATAAAACATCACTTGGAGTTATAATCTTATAGAGTATCTTATAGAGTACCTCTAACACATGGTAAGTGTGGAGAAAGTCATGAACAGCAAGTTTCCTGTGAATAACACAATGGAGACGTGGTACCTATACCAAAATAGGAAATTGGTGTTATATCAATTAATCTAGAATGACTTAAAAGTTGTTTTAGCTTCGTACTTGATTCCTATATAATTCTGGAAAATTAATGCTGTGGATCTTCAAAGTCATAAAACTATTATGGACATTATAATATTAGGAGTAGACAATAAGTGATATGCATTATACGTTGTTCCTGTTCATCTCTTTATGATAATCTTAGTTAACAGTCCCTTCCAGTGGCAGTCAACTAGATAGAAGAAAATGGTGAAAGAATTTAAAATGCATCAATACCATGTCGGGAGGAAATTGAAATGATAAGTCCTCACTTAAACCATTTGAGAACTCATCGTAGTCATCCTTGTCAACTTTATGCTCCGTGCCCAGGGTAATAACACCAATAAACTCAAAAACATCATTCAACTTTAACTCAGACTCCTCAGTATCATAAATCTGCAATATAAAGAGATATTCTGAAAATTAAGAAGCAGTTCTAACCCCACTACACAATTGATAATAACAATTATACGACAAGTGACAACCTGACTAGGGATATTGATTGAGTACTTACCTTGACTAGACAAGGAAGAAAACCCCTTGATGCATTACAAACAGTGCTTAGACTAGAAGTAGCCACAGTTGAAATATTCTGAGACTGTAAGCCCAGAGAAAGTTGCTCATCTTTCTAGTGAAAGACAGAAAAAAAGAATAATAAGTCAAATTAGGACGAAATGAGAGAGGTCCATTTGCATAAGATGAAACAATCTACATGATCACCCATACAAGTAACAGAAAAAAATTGCTCACCAGCTTTTTTCCACCGGAATAATTTTGAAGCTCATCACTTGGAGCCTGTGATTTAAATGGATTGTCAGAAAACCAGTTGTTACCGCTCCTTTTAGAATATAACAGAGATATAAAGCAACTGATCCATACATTAAACTGTAATTAGAGCCAGGCCAAGGAATAAATCTCACCACAACGGTCCAAAGAACAGCATAAAAAAATGAAATAAGCTACATGTGGTGACACCTAAAGTCTACTAAATACCAAAAATCCGGGAAAAAAAGTTCTCTACGAAAGCCCAATTCCAAGTATTAACCCAGTTCTCATCTTCTTTGGGACCATGCAGGCCTTGTCAGAGGCTAAATAACTTTGATGGAACCTCCAACTAGAGAACTTCCATTACTAGAACTAATAAAGCTATCCTGCTAAATGTTAAAAGTCTCTCAGTAAGTTAACTCCATATAGCTCCAATCAGGGACAATGGCAATAACTTAAATTTGGGGAGAGAAAGGGGTGATGTAGAACTTTTATGCAGACTCGCCCCTGGCACATGAATAAATCTAACAAGCATAAACGCGACAAGTACATAAAAGTACAGCAGAAATGCAGATTTAAGAAACAAAGTTAGGATATATTTGGTGTTGGTGAAATCAAGGATGAAATAGATAGCCCAAAGTATAAATAAAACAAGAGAATGTCAGAGGAGAAAGTACAAGCAAGTCCATATGATCAGCAGCATTTTCATCCATTCTGCAACGCTTTTGTCTGTTTTCAGATGTCCCCTCAGCACTATGATTCATCTCTCCTAAACGTGAGGATTCTGTCCAAGAATTTTGACCTGGAACCTAAATTATAAAGAAAATATTCAAGAATAAGTCATCAACCATAAACGGGTTTGATTTATATAAGCTCAAATTTAAAGGTAGAAAATTTTGCAGTTGCTTACAAACTAGGGACTTTTACTGAAAACTTACAGGCACACAGTATAGCAAACGGCGTTCCCAGATGCGCATATCTGGTGAAAATCCAGCAGGGCATTGAGACGAATCCATAAACTTGGTGGTTTTCCAAGTAGAGCCATCCTTCATAATCCCAGAGAGTCTTAACACACATCAAAACATCAAAGCAACATCTTGAACAGATAAATAAAATTACCTTGTAAGCGCCAACATAGAATTCATTTCCCAGCATGTCTTGTATCATTCCCCGGAACCGAACAAGAGTGTTGGGCTGAACCCATTTAACGCTGGAAGCGTTAAGAATTGGAACCTACAGAAAGCTATAATCAAATGATTGATTCGAAAACCTAGAAAAACTAAACCCTTAATTCTTACCCGAGGCCAAAAAAAACCCTAGATTTCTCCAATGACATTCACTAAAGAAGACTAAGAACACCGAAATTGATTATTAACTAATCCAAATGAAAAAAACCCACACACAAGAGCATCTGAGAGAATGGATACTCAAATAGATGATAAAATCAACTACTTAGGGGAAAGAAAAAAAAAAACTTGATCGCCGATTCGTCACAAGTAATAAAGAAATTTTCTTGCAGAGAACGGATAAAAGTTAAATTGGGAAGTGATTGAACCTTGGATAGACCATTTTGGTCGAAAAGGAAATGTTGAAATGGTTCGAGCGCGCCCCAGTCCTTGCCATCAAAAGACGCAGGATTGGAACCCGATGATATGGCCTTCTCGAAGGTTGATCTCACAGCGCCAAGAGGATTAACAAGGAAATCGTAGGGTAGTCCAACCATGGCTGCGTTCTCTCTTTGTAAACTCTATCTCTCTCCTGTTCATCGTCTTAATTTGGCGCCCTAAATACAATGAAGCAGGTGAAGAGATTTCCCGCCAAATAGAGCAACCTGTTCTTACTGGTTCCCGCCATTTTTCTCGTCCTTGCAAGTTGTAATTGTAATTTGGACCTGGGGTTAATGTTGGGCCTTGCATTAATATTGAGCCACCGACTCCCAACTTTTAGCCCAAAGAAAAAAAGAGTAAAATTGAGAATTGCAATTAATTAATGGTTACTTGACTTCATGATTTCGAAACATTGGGACGAATGATAAACTTCAAAGCTTCGTAAACAAGCATTTAAGTAATAAGTTAATTGAAGTAATAAAATTGAGGGTTGCTCAAGGCAAGGTTCAAGTTTATAGGGTATCAAAAGAAGGCATAGGAGAGTATATGTTTCAAAAGGGAAAAGTCAATGCCTCGAGGTTTGGTCCAACCAATAGAATTGATAAATATATATCAATCAAAAAATAACTGAGTTGTGTCTAGTTTGGTACCCCTGCAATCTTGAGTGCTGAACGCAACTTTGACACCACCCAAATTACAAGAAGCCATAGGTGGCTGTCAAAGAAAGGGCATTATAAACAGCCTTGTTTGAAGATCCCATCGAAAAAGAGTAAGTAATCTCAAATATGCTTATTGTGTCTTAGTTGAACTTTACAATTTTTCTATACTTAAACATTGGAGTGTGGTAGACTAGGCAAGGAGAAGTGAGAATCTCTCATTTAAACCATTCAAGACTAGACAAGGAGAAGTGGATCGAAGGTCAAGCCTACAAAAAGCTCGCATAAACATTAAACGCAGACGAAATACGAGTGCCAACTAGATTGTTTCTTAAACTTATGGAGCAAGATTGCATGATGGTGAAACATGCTGATGTACAACAAGTTTAACTTTTTCTAAGATGGTTGAATATAAAGTGAAAGTTTGGTAAGGATGCAAAGACACCTAAATAAGTTCACATTAATGAGTTTTGAGGGTATACATGTTGAGTTGTTGTGGCTGGAGATCGTGAGTAGGTGTGTTTCTAATTAAAACATCACATTAATAAGTATTGGAATATAAGGAAGGATGAAAAAAGGGAAATATAGTGGAAATATAGTTGGATTAGAGAGGTGGGTGGAAAGAGTACTAAAGCTTTGAGACTTGCCGCCCAAGCTAAAAACGCGTACCACCGTCACAACGCATCACTTGAAATCCAACGTGGACTGAAGTGGTCAAACTCTGGGCCCACCTGTTTCCACAGTCAACATGACGTGTGCTCCTATGCCAATAAACCAAACCAATTTCTCCACTCTCTCTCCTCTGCACGCTCTCACGCGTCACTCTCAATTTATAAACACAATATAATGCATTGATATACACCAAAATACTACTAAATGGCATTTTGCTATATTTGAAAATATTTTAACTTGTTTTATTTTTTAAATAATTATCCAATTATAATTTTGAAATTTTATAATACATGGGTATTTCATTTTTAAACTAAGACAACATCTTGGGTCGTTTTCCATTAAAATAAGAAGAAGAATAATAATAAAAGAAGTTTAAAATCACCCCTTAATTTGTTGTACACTCATTTAATAATAGTACTACTTAGAAGAGACTACAGATCACTTTAAAGCTAAAATGGTTATAATGATTAACCTTTTGAATTAGTTATAGTTAAATTGATGTCATAGATTTAGAAATCCATCAAAATGTCAAACAAAAATTAGAGCGTAAAGTGTTTGACAGTGATTTGAAACAAAAATCAAGACTTTGGAAGAAAGTTGTGACTCTAACAATGCTCATGATGTGAAGTTTCTTATTTATTATTAGTATTAGTATTGTTGTTTCAAATAACAATGTACTTATTCTAAATAAATATAGTAATGTCAACATGATTAGAATAGTTAGAAAAATGAAAGTCAATTCGTACATGAGCATACACCAATTGAAGAATCAAGCCTTGAAGAACACTACTAGATCCATGATTATAATATACCTATTTAGTAGTAAAACAAATAATAACAATTAAAGTATATCACTAGATAACACAAGCAGTAACATATGACCTATACTAATAATAATCTAAAAGCAATTATAATATCTTATTACTTTTAACAAAATTTAACAGTTGACTGAGCACTTAAAATTCACTTTTTAATTCTAACCCTTCAAATAAAATTATAGTGACAGATTAATAGTTTAGAAATGAAACCAATTTCCCTTTGCCACGTGTCCCCAATCCCTAACACAAGAGCGTGAAAATTGGCGCGCGTGTTTTGCGAGTGCAGCACAATTACAAACATTAATTAATTATAAAATAAATAAATAAAAGATTTGACCTTTTCAACCCAAATCGCTTCCCTTTTCATTTCATTATATACTTTATAAATCAGACTTTAAATCAAACCAACTGCACATTCACTTCACATCTCCCAAATTTTTCATCATCTCAAAGCTTTCATTTTCTTAAAAGATTCCTTCAATGGCAAACCTCTTCAAAGCCTCGAAATCGTTCTTTGTTTTTGCTCTGATTCTTTTCATCTCTATTTCTTCTTCTTCGGCCAGATTGTTGCGTGACCAATCTCTTTCCGCCGCCGTGCCGGAGTTGAAACTCGATAATCCGGCGGATCCGGTGGCGGCTTTGTCGAGGGAGTATGGGCCGCTGCTTCTTGGGTTCCTGCCAAAAGGGGGAATTCCGCCGTCGGGACCGAGCAAAGGGACCAACGACTTCAACACTTAGAATTTTTTGTTCGGCTTTTTAATCTACGTGTTTGGTCTTTTTTTCTTTTTTTTTTTTTGTAAATATTCGTTAAAAAGTGATGTAGATTAAGAAGAGAGGTCTGATATTTCATTCATTATTTCATTATTGTGCAATTATTCATACTATTGATTAATTAATGTGTACTGATTAACTTTTCTGTTCTTAATTATTGGATTATGCTGTTTCTCTATTTCCTGTGAGGGCAAAACTCTGCCTCCCTGGGAAACAAAAATTGTTATGGAATTGAATAAAAGATTCTTTAATGTAGAAGACATAATTATATGATCTTGTGACCTGCCTCCCTCGTCATTTTAAATTGTTTTCAGTTGTGTTTTTAGGCATTTGCAGTGCTTCGGTCTAACCTCTTTTGATTTGGCATTGTCTAGTTTACCGTTTAGAATTGGCTAAAGATGTAAGATCATATTAGTCGGTGTGTTTGGATAATTCCTAGTGTATGTGTTCTTTGCACGGTTGAGTCAAAATTTCGATATCATTCATTCTTTGATTGCTCTGTTAGCCAGGTTATTTGGAAAATGCCTTTTGGTGGGAAGGGTGTTCCCACGAGATCTCTCGTTGGGACAAAGTTTGATTGTATTTGTCATATTAGTGAAATAAACAGTTGCAAAGTAAGGTCTAGAAAGTACCTGGTGTGCTATCATTTATCATATTTGAAGAGAGTGTATTATTTGTATTTATGGAACTACCTTGAAACATTTTTAAGTGGTTAGGCAGGGCGGTATGATGTTTTTCTCCGTTGTACTAAGTGGTCTAGAGTTTTTATTGAGACTTCATATTGGTTCGTCTCCTTAGAACCTAATTTTTTGAGCTGTGTTGTGTGAGCTTTCCTTTTTGTGTGTTTGTTGTTTTAGTTCATATTTGGGAGTGATATTGAAATTGTTAAAATATTTTTTTGTTAAATTCAAAATAATTATGAAAACATCTCTTTAGTCACAACAAATTGATTCAATATTTAATTCGACACTTTAAACACAATTTCTGAACTATCAAATTTGATTTTAAAGGATTAAAATTATGTTTTCGAAATAATTCTAAAAATGTCGGAAGTGATTTTAAAGAATCATTCCCAAATACATCCTTATTTTTCTTTGTGTTTTTAACTCTTCTAATGTGTTTTGTTTATATGTTGGCTTCAACTACGAGATCAGTTTCTCTTTATTACAATTCAATATACATATATAATTGACCTTAATGAGCTCAGGTACTTCAAAATGATTATGAGATGAGGTAACAATTATTATGTGAACTTATGTACGGATAGTATTAATTTGTATTTCCATGATTAAATGAAAATATCACTAGAAATGTTGAATAATTTAAGTTAATTAAAGAAAAGCTATAAATCAAGAACAGAAACATTGTCCTAATGAACCTGGAGGAGGGATTAGAGATATTCGAAATATCCTTAGATTATAAATACTTCCATCTTATAATTGCAGAATATAAAAATAGAATTTGAGCAACAACTTTTTTCAATCGTTGGGTCCACGATAACCCAAATTCAACGCCTTACTTGATGCAAATTCTATTAACAATTGAATAGAAAGATGTGATGCTATTGTTAACAAATGTCAAACGTCTAATTATTTAATGGCTTAATAAAAACCTGTCCCCAAAAAAAAAGAAAGAAGGAAATAAACTTTACATACCATTTTATTTTCTATACTTTCAATCTTTTCTTCATTTATGGTTTTTATGCTTCTAAATCGCATGGCACATGTACCTTTTAATTTATTGGATACAATTGTCCAAAAGTACATGTTGATTTAGTATTTCTAGAAACAATTATTTTAATCCCTTCATTTTTCATTTAAAAACTTTTCATAAATGCTGCTTAAAATAAAAACACTCAGTTTTGTTACACTTTCTCATAAGTGTTTTTATATACAAATTTGTTGGAATTGTTATATACTACAAAAGATGATCCTTGGTGGTCGATGGAGTCAATTGTAATTGTAATGTCTTGTCAGAGTAGGTTACTCATGAAGAACGACGATAAGTTGCGTTACGACCATATTGTGCTTAGAATGGGAGAATAAATAAATAGAAGGGCAAGAAAGAAATTAAAAAAGAGCTACATCAACCCTCCAATTAACAAAAATTGATTAACCATCTTAGATTAGGGGACCAATTAGTAACATTCTTCAAACCAGATACTGAAAATATATCCACCTTTTAAAACTTCAAAGATCAAATAGATAAGATCCAAATTTTATAGACTAAAAACCTACGTTGCACAAAGAAAAATGAAAACAAACATTTTGTAAGCATAAGACTAAATTGAAATAAAGTTGAAAACACATAATAAACTAAAATAATACCAAATTAAAGTCTCAACTAAAATATGATTTCAACCAAGCTCTAATTATGAGAGAGAGAGAGAGAGAGAGAGAGAGAGAAACAAGAAACATGTAACTTTTACCTTACTCAATCGGATGGCAATGGCATGAACAAATTTTGATTTTGGTCCTATAAGTTTAACAACCAAAGGCCAAGTTTCCCAACAAATGTAATACAAAAAGAACCCATTTAAATGCATTTGCAAAGCAATATTATATGAATAATAAATAATAACATAGTTGTAACGCAAAACCCATCAATCAGTTCATAACATTTCTTAACTTTGGCAACGTTATTGATCGTTTAAGCTTCCTAGACTAGCCGCTCTTAATTACAACCTAAACAAAGTTACTACTCGCAAGAACTTCGTGACAATCCCAGCTGTATTAATTTTAAATAAAAGAAGCTACCACACGACTCGGCAATAGCTTTAAATTGTGGTAAGTGAGGGCTCTCGCAAAGATCCACCCAACAGAATATTCTATATTACTACGACCATCCGTGGTTTCTTGATTCTTCAATGACTAAATGAACAAACATTTGTTTTGAAACGATCTGAATTGTGAACTAAAAAGTAAAATAGGTTTACGAGACAAGATCGACGGATGGATCATCAGATCATCGAGTCTGTGACAAAAAAGATTAAATAAAAAATTCAAGTAGAGACTCTGTTAAATCAAAAATTGATCAGATTTCAGAAGTACAGCAGAATTCGATACTCAAAACAAAGCCCTCAAAATATATTGAAAAATCCTAAATAAAATTGGAAGTCCACGAAATTTGAGAAACCATGAGAAAATTAAATAGCAAATAAAAGGCTCTTTCAAGCACGGGGTGGAGCTCCACCAGCTCCAACACGAGGGGCCTGTCCTGGCTGTCCAGGCTTTGGCGCATCATCCTGAGAAAAACATGGACATAATTCGAACCAATTAAATAAGCACATAGAAACGGATTTGTACTCGTAAAAAGCAATAGAAACGGGATTCAGAATTGAGTGAGAGCAACTTCAAAGAGCCATAAATTTCCATGTAAAAACTAACAAAACAGCAAAATCTTATATTCACGAATTCCATTATTAAATACCCAATAAACAGAACTGTCATCCTCCGATTTTGAAATTGTGAGACTTTTGAACAAGCAAGGGCAAAGAATGTGCATTAGAAGACTCATGACCCAGCAACATGACAACAGTGGTTGCACATGAATCTTCAAGGCTATATCATCATGATTAACAATAACAAAAATGGATAAATAGGAAAGTGGTTGTTGAAAATAAGTTAAACATGTAGCAATAGGCTCATGAACCAACCATACAACACTGGGTAACGACACTAGTTACATAACTCAATGACTCAACCAATAACGGCCATATCGCAAAACAATTGTTAATGAGAAGCTAATCATCCATTGGCAAAAGCTAGAAATGGTCGAAGCGAAAAAAGCTAACAATACACAGGCTCACTAAGAAGCGCAGACACTTTAGTTTGGCTAGCGCATCCGTGTCCGACACATGTTGAACACCTATTGGACCCTTGTTAATACAACAATTGTGTTGGACATGCATAGAACACTTGTTGTGTAGACTATAAAGACGCATAAATGACAAGTGTCGTAACTTGAGTATGAAATACATCAAGCTAAGTTTGTTTTAAGCTTATAAATGCATCAACCTATTTACTTTGAATTTTATTTTGGCATGAAAAATGATATAAATCTTTAAAAATGTATATTATAATAAATTTTTCATTGTTTCTTGTCCTAGATATTTAACAGTTGCATATCTGTGTCCCGTGTCTCATGTCCGTGTCTATTCCTAGCAGACTCATATAATCAGTCGTTTCAACATTGGAAAATTAATCATACAAAAGAACAAGGGAAAAAAAAGTAAGTCGAATCAAGCTATACCCTGCGTCTAATGAAGCGCTGTGGAGGCTCACGGTTCCTCCTGTCAGTGCGTGATCGAACCCTTACAACGTGAGAGTGGATAGCACAAGAAACACAGTACTGCATCTTGGCATAAAGCTTAGGAAGAGTGTATTCTGTATCAAAAACAAACATCAAAATTATCACTCAGGCAACATTGGAAGACAAAGGAAGAAGCGTTTAAGAAAAGGATCATACGATCATAGACACAGGCTTCCTGAACATCCCTAACAGCTGCCTGTTCCACAATGTTCCTGACAAGGAACCTCTTGATGGCCTTGTCCTATTTATCGCCAATAGGAAATTACATAATTAGATCTTCCATACCAAACACTAGGCCAAAATCACACAGGTAGTTGAAAATACGAAACGATCTCACCCTAAATAACACAAAAAAACGACCCAGAATACCAACAACATAACAGGAAAATTAAAACCCCGGTTGTGAATTACTCGCATCTTAATTCAATGATTTGACGAAATCTATAGTTATAAATTAAGCAACGTCGACAGCAAAGAGATAAGAATAGACTTAGCATCGAAAGTGGTGGGGGGAAACCCTAGGTACCTTAGGGCAGCATTTGCCGCAGTTGGAACAGCGGATAAATTTCACGTGTCCGCGTCCATGCTTGTTGCGTCCACCATTCCTGCGCTTGAAAGTCTGAAGCAAAAGAGAATTTGTTAAGCGGAATATTAGAGGAGAACGAAGAATCGAAACAGAGGAGTGAGAGATTAGGTTACCATGGTTGTAGTTTCTTAGATGGACGAGCGAACCAGAGAGAAACAAAGAGCTCGTCGGCTGAATTAGGGTTTATGAATGAGTGGTAGTGATCCTTTTATATGGAGAGGATTCAGAAGGTGACCTAGCGAATGAAATCCCTAATTTGGTCTATTTGCAGATAACCCCCAGTGTTTTCCTCTTTTTCATTTGTTGGCCTATGACATGGGTTCATCACTCCTCATAGGCTTGGCCCATTGCAATTTTTTTCTTCCGTTTATTTATTTTTTTGGAACAAAATCCATCGGCCCACAGCTAAAAAATAATTACAAAAATTATTATTACTACTTTTACAATGTATTTAAAAAATCTTTTATGTGTTATAGGTCGAGACTTTACGATTGTTGTATTAAAAGAAAAATTATGTTAATATTTTATTAATCCTAATTTAAAGGAGCAAATTCACCTATTATTATAGAAGAGAAATCGAAAAACTATAACAAAAATAACAACATTGTTTTTGGAGGAAATATCAACAAAGTTGACTTAATATTGATAACAAGAAATTTAAATTGAACTTGTTTAAAAAGAGCGAAAAGCTTTTTCTAAAAGAAGTTTAATCATTTTTATGAATTTTGTATAGTTATAATTTTTTTCTTGTGAATATTTATTGATATTGACACTTTATCGATATTCTTTAAAATATTTATATATATATATATTTTTTACTTCGATATTTTCATCGACATCAACGGTAAATATCCTAGTTGTACATAAGTTTTTTTAAAAGCTAAATGTGTATGTTTTTTTTTATATTAATCGATTTGATAGGTTTTTTCAAAAGTTGTTTTAAGAATCTTTAAAATTAGAAAAAAATCAATCAATCGTTTAAAAACTATGTTAAATTTCAAGTTTAGTCCATTAAAAATTTTGGAAAGTTATTATAAATAGAAAAAAAATATATCAAACTATTTATAAATGTAGAAAAATTTCACTATCTATCAGCGATAGACTCCTATTGCTCGAAAGATAGAAGTCTATATTGGTCCATCACTAATAGATAGTGAAATTTTTCTATATTTGAAAACAACTCATAAATTTTAGCTTGGTTTTTTTTTGGCACATAAGCTTTTTATTTTATTTTATTTTATTTTCAAAAGTTTGGCATTAAATTCTTTAAAAAGTGTTCAATAGGCATTTAAAATTTTAACTCAGTGTTTAATAGGTTTCATAATTTTAACAAAATGTATAATCAGTCTTTAAACATTCAATATTGTGTTTGATGGGTCTATGAAATTTTAATTTTTTATCTAATAGTTCTTTAAACGATTCAACGTTTAAAATATTAGTGGACATTATAGATGCATAATTCAAAATTTGAGGTCTCACTAGACATAAAATTCATTTTTATATCTTTTTTATCAATCAATTTTTTGAAATATTGAAAATATCCAGACACATTTGACACAAATTTGATAGTTTATTGACCTATTAAACATTTTTTAAGTTGAGACGTACTAGACACAAAATTGAAACTTCAGTGACACTTAAATATATGTATTTTTTAAACTGTAAGGCTAAATACAAACACGAACATAAAAATTCGAGGATCTATTAAAAACAATTTGAAAATTTTAATAACATTTTATATTTTTTTTTTAAATTGAGACACTTATTTGAAATAGGAATACAAGTTTAAGGACACAAGAGTTTATGCACTAAGATATAATTTAACCACCAGAGCGATTTTGGTTGAGCAAGCCTAATTGGCCTCGGCAAGTTGGGCTCCCTGGTTAGACTTGTGTGTGATATAACAAGGAAAGGTTTGTTGAACTTGAAGTGAAATTGCCAAGTTGGGCCTCTACCTCGACCAAGTCCAAGTCCACAACATCTAATCCTCAAAACGGCTGAAATCCTAGGAGGGGTATCTTGGGAAAGCTAGGCCTTTGCGTTGCAAAGCCTTGGCAACCTAATTGAAAGTCGGCAAGCTCTACTACAAAAAGAAAACCTCAAAACATTCATACGAAGAGTGAGAAAAAGAACACCCTCAACAACATCTAACGTTTCAAATAAATCCAAGATGTATGTGTTAAGGATTTTGATAATCTTTAAAATATATGACTCAACCTCTAAAGGGGTAGCATCTTAAAAACTTGTTGCTGATGCAAGGTCATTACTAAACCTTCAAGAGCTCTGACTGGTCATCTCTTATATACCACCTTGAAGCTTGCCCCAATAGGAGACAAGTCTTGAATAATCCACCCAAGAACACTTTGCACAGAAGAAGAAGCCAATAAAGAAACTCCTCCAAAACTGAAAAATCCAATAAAGGAGAGAAGAACAAGTTCCAAACAGAGAAGGAAAACTCTCGCGTGTTGTTACAATGATAAAAATGAAACAATTCATTAATTACTTAACACATAAGAACTAAGTTTTTGAAGTTATAGTTAATAATGAATAAACTTTTTTGAACAATTTTTTTTTTTTTTTTTACAATATGTGGATTAGGGGAATCGAACCTCTAGCTTCGAGGTTTATAATTGATGCTAAAATTCGAACAGGTGATTAGTGTCTAAACCTCGTGTGGCAACAACCATGGATTTGTAATTTAGAGACTCGATAGCAACCTGCAAGACGAAAAGAATCTGCACACAAGTGTAGTATTTGTCATACAGGTTCCAAAGGATCTACACATCGATGAGTGACTTGCCATACATACTCCAAAGGTTAGAAATTTTGGGTGGGTGGACTTACTTACCTTGAGGTCTTCCCCTTCTATTTATATAACTTTTCCAGACCTAATTCATTTCTTTGTAGGGTTTTTGAATTATCTTTTCGGCCAAATATCCTTCATTGGGCTGGATCCCCTGATGACACCCATTTGGAGGCCAATCATTTGAGTTGTCCATGGCTAGTATGAGTCGAATTGATTAAGGGAATCTACAATTAAAAATAATGTATAAAATACATTATAATATAAAGTTCATTTTGAAGTTTCAAAATTAAAACTTTATAATATGAGAGTAGTAATATTTGAATAAGATTCAAATACTAAATTAATATGAATTGGATTCATATGAAAACTATAGATTATAAATAATGTGAATGGGATTCATACTTTAACTATAGGCTAGGAGAGAATATATCTATAATATATATAAAAGTACGAATGTGGTAAGAAACTTTTTTGGACATATCCTTGTATATTTTGATAATGCCTAAATTAACCTTGAACCCTACCCATCGACAAATTACACACTCACAATCATAAACAACCTTATTTCTCTCGCTGTCCTCTTCCTATCTCATTTGTCTCTCTCTTCTCTCTTTATTTGATCTTCCCCGGCTCTTGATTTTCTTTATCGTTATAATTATCCTTGTCTTGTTATAAATTTTTTAAAAAATTACTTTTCTACTTTAAATGTCAAGTCCACGATCCTCGTTACCTCTTTCCATTTTTTGTCATTTTTATGGTGATAACAACCACAATTGTATGCCTTCGTCAACAAAAAAAAAAAAGAAAATGTAATGCAACAAATCATAGAAATGTGCATTTGCTATAAAGAGATACTTCATTATGAATAGAGCATAGCAAGGCATAAAGGCAAATATTTCTAATGACAAAAAATTCTCAATGACCATAAATTAAAAGGAAAAAAATTGTTTCATTACCAACTATTAAAATATATTGACATTGTATGCCTTCGTCAACAAAAAAAAAAAAAAAGAAAAAAGTTTTTAAGTTTCTTTCTCAAATTTACATTTTTTTAATATTATTTTTAAGAAACTATGCATTTACTTAGTTGTTTTTCTTTCTCGTCTTCTCTCTTTTCCTCTATAAATTTCTAAAAAAACACCAAGCTCTCTCATAATTCTTCTTTTCATTTTTCCTCCCCTTTATTAAAATATTCATGAATGGTTATAAGGACAAATGCTCAACTTCCAATAATTTTGTGTATTGTAATCTATTATCCGGATGTCGATAAATTAGAAAAAGTCACAAGTTTTTCGTTTTCTTTGTTAATATAGTGAAGGTAAAACTATGGATCCCTTCATCAACAAATTTGTCTTTTTTCCTTGTAATTGTAGTTGAAATCTCGATATCGATACAATGTCAATATATTTTAATAGTTGGTAATGAAACAATTTTTTTCCTTTTAATTTATGGTCATTGAGAATTTTTTGTCATTAGAAATATTTGCCTTTATGCCTTGCTATGCTCTATTCATAATGAAGTATCTCTTTATAGCAAATGCACATTTCTATGATTTGTTGCATTACATTTTCTTTTTTTTTTTTAAATTAAAGTGAGTGAATAAAATACACGTAATGACCGTTCAACATAAATATTAAATATTATACTTACTATCTACAAATTAAACTATATCTACATATTTGCTACACGAAACTTATGCTTTTATTGCAATTTTGTTTTTATTTTAATTCTTCATTTCCCTTTGTTAACATGATAAATAAAATCAAAATAACACGTACGAAGAATGTTTTTAAAAACTAGTATATTAAAATGTGATTCATATATATACATTAAATTGAAAATATGATATTTAATAGGTTAATTAATTAAATTATATTTTAATTAATGAATGGATTAATTAAGTTAGATTTGATTAATTAATACTTAATTATTAAATAAATTACTTGAATTTTGATTTACTTAATTCATTAAAGAAATAACTGCCTGCGCAGGAGGGGTGGGGGTGGGTTATAAACTCCCAATATTAAGGGAGAGATCCAAAAATTGATCTGACAGAATTTCACAGAAGTGTTACTCTCACTCTAAAAATTCTCCACAAAAATCTCTCTAAAAAGGAAAAGTTCCATGTAGAGTTGTTTTTCTTTTCCCTTTTTTCACATTTCACATAAGGTTTTCGAAACCTCCTAGTCCAAAGAAAATATCAGAAAACACGGAGTTGTGGTGTCTTCATTGTAGACGTTCGTGTTGTGATTTTCACAAGACGAATATCGGAGATCACCAAGTTGTGGTGTTTTGATCGTGGATGTTCGTGCTGTGATTTTCATAAGACTTGGAGAAGATTTGAAGTTTTGTTCTACAAATGGTATTTTATTATTCTTCTTTAGTAATTCGGTAAAATATTCTTAACTCTTGTATGTATCTGTATGAAAATTTCTATAAGAAAATTGAAGCAAAAGCAATCACATGGTTCCGCAAAGGAATTTGATTCCTTCACGAATAAAACACAAACAAAAATTATATTGCCAACCTAAAAATAGCTTGCAAAAAGTCAACCCGATGTCAAATGGTTAAATTTTTCACTCTTATGTGTATTTTGTTTTTGTTTTTGTTTTTTAAGAGAAAAAGAATATTAGAATGCAAGAAAAAAACTAAATACAATCAAGATCCTCTGACACAGCAAAGGATACCCTCTTAAAAAATTGCTAAAAAGAAAAAAATTGTGAGAAGCTAGGTCTCTACCATCGTAAGGGCATGGACAACCTTATTGCAACCCCTACTACAAAAAGAAAACCTGAAAACATTCACTTAAGAGACGAGGAAAAGAACATCCTCAACAACATCTAACGTCTCAGATGAATCTAAAGTAACCTCTGATAGGGGTAACACCCTAAAACTTATCATTGATGCATCAAGCCTTCTAAAATTAGGAGACCCATAGAAAGTGATAGATAATCCACCCAAATACACCTTTGCTCTATGACTCCCTCCAGGATGTATCAAAGAAGAATAAGCCAATTAAGAAAATCCTCCAAAACCCAAAAAGCAATAAAGGAGGGAAGAAAAAGTGAGAAACAAAACTCTCACGTGTTGTTCCAATAATAAAAATTAAACAATTCATTAATTACTTTAACACGTAAAACTAACTTTTTTGAAGTTATACTAAATATTGAATAAATTTTTTGAACAATTTTTTTTTTTTTACGATACGTAGATTAGAGGAATAAATCTCTAGTTTCAAGAGTTATAGTTGTTAATAGTGTCTAATCCTCCCGTTGCAACAACTATGAATTTACAATTTAAAGACGATAATAACTTGCAAGACAAAAAGAATTTGCAGTGTGGTGCTTGCCACAAGCTCTAAAGGCCTTCCCATTTTATTTATATAGCTTTTCTCGACCTAATTCCTTTATTTGTAGAGTTTTTGAGTTATTTTGTCGGCCAAATATTCTTCATTTGGTTGAACCCCTAAGTCATACCCATTTGGGTGCCAATCATTTGGGTCAGCATGGGCCTAAGAGTCTTTGACTTTTTTTTTTTTTTTTTTGGCTATCATCGCTTCTTTCATTATCTTACTCTTTTGTTCTTGGGTCTAAAATCACCCTCAAGAATGGTATAAACACTATACTAGTAAAGCTATACTCATTTTGGGAAAATAAATTTTCATATTAATAACGCACATGCTATTTATAACTAAGAATACAATTCAACTAAAAAAAGAATTGATAATTTAAGCAAAACTTGTGTTTTATATCCTTAACCAAAGTTGAAAGAATAAACATAGTTCTATGGACATTCATATGTGTTAAAAACAAAGAAATCTGTTATTCAAATCCTCTATTCCTATTATACTTAAAAACCCATAATTGAAAGAATAAGACACTCGAATTCGAATTCTCATCTCTACACGTGCTCAAATTATTAGATATATAAAAAAGCTGAGAATTTTTTGAATTTTTCTCAAATTAGAAACATGATATTTTTTTTTTTTTTTTAAAAAAAAGAAAGTTAGATGTTTCCTTGGGGGCAGAATTGAGAAACCAATTATATATAGACATTTATATTTGGAACCTAACTTGAAAATAATTTATAACAATAAAACGAAGTGTAACGTTTCCATTAAAATAATAGCTGAAGACCCAAAACCCCCACGAAAAAGAAGAAGAAAATAAAATAAGGGAAAAAGGCGACCTTTTTCATATTCAGCCTTCTCGGGGTAGAAGAAAGAGGGAAGGCTTTGAATTTGGAAATTATAAATTCTTCAATTGCGTGAAATCCGTTTACCATCTTTGCCTTCGGAATTCTCGATCATACAGAAGCCTCAACAAATTTTCCAGCTTCAATTTTGACTCTAAACCTTCCTCTTCTCCACAATTCTGTCTCACCGGAGCAATTCGGAACTGCAATGGTCGATATTTCCGATACCACGGCCGGCAACGTTGAAGGCGACGGGAAAGACATAGCCTGCACGTCATGTGACCGTCAAGCTTCACTTCATCAGTCTATGGGCGGCGGCAAAGGTATTCAATTCTCCCTCCGCATAATTTATCTGTCTCTCGATCAATTTCGCGTTTCTGAATTAGATTCCTTCGTCCCCTTTTCGAGAATTGATGTTGAATCTGTTGGTTTCAATCGGTGATTCTCGAGGGTTTTGATTGTTTATGAAGCACAGGACGATATGAAGCTTGAATTTAAGTGTTTTCTGAAATGGGTTTGCTAGATTCGTCGATATTCCATTCATTTTTCTGTTTCCCTTTTTTGCATTTGAGTTTCAACTTTGACCGGTTGAAACTTGAAGTTTTTATTGCCTTTTGCTTTGGGAATCGGATTCTACATTGGCTATTTTCCAGTTTATTTCAATTTTCTCGTGTGGTTTCCATGTTTCTTCTTTGTGTCTTAGAAGGAAATTTTCTAAAAAAATGATGATATTCCCTTTCCGGTTTGATAATCAAGAATTTGACCCTTTCTTCTTTTGCATAGCGGCTGATATTCTTCTGTGGAAACAGTGGCATGTTTCTTCCGGCATTGTTGTTGTTGCTACAGTATTTTGGCTTCTAATTGAGCACTCTGGATTGCCATTGTTGACAACATGTTCGGATGTCTTGCTGATTTTAGTTGTTCTCTTGTTTCTTCGTGCCAACTTTGCTGCATTCCGAAACAAGTATGGCTATGGCTGACTTATGTTTTGAATCACTTTGAAGTTCTTGCATATCATCATAATCTCTTACAAAATACCTTTTGTTTATACCATTTTGTTCTTTCCACCAGATAATGTGTTTTCCCTGTTAGCTTTTCTTCATTTTCTCTCTGTATCCAGGCAACTTCAAACATTACCGCAGCTGGTACTGTCGGAGGAGTTTGTCAATAATGTAGCAGCATCGTTCCGGGTGAAAATCAATAACACTTTACTCATGGCTCATGAAATCACACTTGGCAATGATTTCAAACTCTTTTTCAGGGTTAGTATTTGAAGCACCATTGATGGCTTGAATTATCATACATGTGATTTACACTGTGATTCCTAGTCCTAATATCCCATATTATTGAAACTTGAATTAAATGGGCAAAACTGAAAAGTATTCATCGGTTTTAAGTACTTTTCCTCTGAGACGAATAGATCAATAAATATGCGACATCGATGACGCCATTTGGATGTGGCAACCATGAGTTGCTCAAGCCTGAGGTAGTAAATAATACAGGACAGCTTAAAGGATGCATAAACTTAATATTCAGTTCAAGAGCATAATGTTGTCTTGCTACTTCTTTGTTTTTGGCTGCAATAATATGAGTAACCTTGCAGATGGTGATCGGTTTGTGGATTTTATCCGTCCTTGGTAGCTACGTTTCTTTCTTCACCTTTGCATATATCGGTATGTTCGAACATCCTAAAACACTTACAATGATGACATATCTTTAGTTCGTATACATTTCGTCTGTTGGTAAATTACAGCAATCATTCCACTCGTAATTTCATTTCGATTCTCAACAATGAGTTTACATTCTCCATTCACCATTTTCTTTCATGCTTCCTGCACCGAAGAAATGAGCATACTCTCTCGTTGTCATGACCATCATTTTCGTGCTTTTTACTCGGTTTACTGATCTTGCAAATATAATTGCCCCCCTTTGTTAACCTGTGATATTGATGTTTGCCATTTTGCTTGATGACAGTAACAATCATCTCGATAACCATCCCCGCCTTGTACAGCAAACACGACAAACATGTTGACAGATATTACGGAATGATCCGTCAACAATTTAGAAAGCATTATAGAGTGATGGATGAGAGTGTTTTCAGCAGACTTCCTGGTAGTTTATCCAAGGATAAAGATCAGTGAAAAATCTATAGTTGTACTAAACCACAGGAAAATTGTAAAACTGTTTCATCTCAAATGAATGCCTTGATAACTGGATTTCTTGAAGGTCATTGCTTGGCCATGTATTGCATACCTAGGTTTAGTGATTTCCACCATTTCTAGATCACATATCACATAATTTTTTTTTTGTTTATTTAATGTTATATTTATGAATATTTTGGTTTGAAACTTGTAAATGGGGCAAGCTTTTGAATCTGGTTGGTCAAGGTCTTATCCTGAGATTGAATTCCTTTCCATCAACTATGGACCAGCCCACAAGAGGGCCCATTATTGAAGTGCCCAACAATTAATCAATTGGTTCATGTGTGAAATGTGTTTGGACTCATAGAATAAACTCGTTCGAATGTTGAATTGTAAATTTGGATAAAGTTAGGATTTAGTTCCAATGGTTTAGGGTCACTATTACGATGATTTTTATCAAACTAAAGGAAATATTATGAGATTGTAGCAAACTATAGGACTAAATCCTAAGGGGTAAAATCATAGGACTAAATTCTTTCTACAAATTTGTAATATAACCACTTTTGAAAGAGAATTGTTCTTTTTTGTTTTTTCTTTAAGGGCGGTTTGGTTCATCAACTTCAAGTTGGTGAAGCAAGCTATAATAGTTGGTGTTTTCAACTATTATAACTTACAATTAACTACAATATTACTATTTTAAATCTCTCTTTGCAACAATTTTGTTTTCCCTCTTTGTTATCGTGTTTACGATTTTCCTACATTATTTTCCACCATAAATACAAACTATTATAACTCATACTATAATAACCACTCCGAACATTCTCTAATTGGTTTTTTTTTTTTTTTTAAGTTTAAAAGAACTATTATTTCATTATAATTTTTAAAGCTAAATTCACATTATTTATAAGATTCCTTACGTGTAATATCAAACACAATAGAACAACCTAAATACTGGCATGAACAAATAATTCATATATAGTTTTTATGTGTTTAATATATATTTTGGTATGTTGTTTTATGCAAAATTGCTATAAAACTATATTTGGTATATTGTTTCTGTAAAATGCTACATACACATATAGACAAACAAAGTATAAGAGTTGTAAATGTGGGAAAAGTAAAAAGGAAATTGTGTCCCATATACATTTTCAGGGTCATATGATTTGTCACATACAAGCAAAACATGGTTCATTGAACCATTGTACTATTCCATATCATATCATAATTTCTTGTTCACTCCTTTTTTTTTTTTTTAATCCAATTCAATAGCTATAGAGTAGAAAGTCGAACTATCGACTTAAAAAATGATAATTGATATCTTATCCATTAAGGTGTGATCGTATTGGCCTTTCCTTTTACCATTTTATCATCTATTCTTTGCATCCAAACTTCTACTTCCAAACCTGAAGTACCAAACTTCCCAACTTCAATTATTTTCCTTTTTTTTATGTTAAGATCACAATTTAGTAGTCATTGCCTTCAATTTGGTCCATCTATATACCAAAATGCCTTTATCATCATTAAATAGTAACAAGTTACTTTGGGTATAGCAAGTGAACTCAACGACGTAGATGACATGCAACTAGGACAATTAGCATTTATTGAATTTTGAAGTTTTATTTCCATTCAAAAAGTAGAAAGAGCATTAAGACTATACTTAAAAGTGCAATTAATAACATACCTTTTTTTGTTAAATAAATTAAAAAAAAAAACCCTAAACTTTGCTAATTACTTTTAAAATACCCTTATTATTTTAAAACTTCCAATATTATCCTTTCATAAACCACTCAAAACTATCTAATATTTTAAGACTTTAGTTGAAATTTGGGACTTAAAATAATAAGATGTTAGTTTTGAAACTTTTTATTTATTTTTTATTTATTTATGAATTGTCAAGAATGTCAAATGAATAAAGATAATTTTGAAATAGATGACAAAGTTAGGAATATTATTTATAGGGTAAATTATAAAAACTACTATGAAGTATGTCATAAGGACAACGACCCCCAAACTATCTCCACAATAGTATAATATCGTCTACTTTAGTCATAATTTCTAGTGGTTTTGCTTTTGGTTTCTCCAAAAGCTCTCACACCAATGGGTATAGTTGTCCTCACTTATATCGACTTGCAATTACACCTTCAAATTTTCGATGGTAAAAATTGAGCATTCAAATTTATATAAATATCAAGAGTGGTATTTGCAAGTTGCCCTTAAGTATAATATACCTCTCTTCTAAATATTTTTTTTTTTAATAGATGGGCTATAGATAACTTATTACATTAAACTTTCGTTAACTCTCACTAATGATAAGAATGCCAAAAAAACTAAAAAAAACAAAAATAAAAATAAAAATAAAAATGGAGAAAATAAAGTTTTCAATTTAAGCATGGATTTCTAAGGGGAAAAAAAAAAACATTAATGCAATGTCCTCATATTAATAAACTTAGAGGACTTAACCAACAATTCGTTTCTAAAAGATAGCCAATGGGAATGGGACATTTCTTCTTTCCCTAAAACCCAAAACTCCTTCTTCCTTAAACCATTTTTCTTCTACACACAGTATTTTCCTATATATATTATATATATTTCATATAAATATATATTTTTATATATTTATATATATGTGTTTTTGAAATCCCAAAGACCTAGCGGGTGCGAGTCAACCACCACTGCAATAGCCGGCCACCGCGACGGGCGGCCGGAGATCTTCCTACCCTACCCTGTCTTACCCCTCTCAGCTTTCTTTTAGAATTGGCCTCCCTCGAACGTCTGGCCAAACTGCCAGTTGGCCGGAACAGCGTCGTAGCTGGTGACGGTACGGCCGTCGCTGGTGGTGACTTGGAAAGAGAGACTCTGTCCGTTCAAGTAATTGTTGCTCTGCCAATTCTGTCCCCAATTTCTGGACATGGCTTGCCATCCTGTTTTCGAACCTTTGATAGATACTGAGTGAACGTCGCCGGCGCCCCCCACGTTGGTGATCAGAACCAAGTTGAAGTATGAATGTCCGTTAATGGTGAATCTGATTCCTCCCTTCTTCATACATGGTACTCTGTAATTCATGAAATCAATCGTTAAAATTTGACGTGAGTAAAAAACAGAGCATCAAACAACTCGGGTTTTAGTTTGAATGGGTTATGACCTTTGGAAGGAAACAGGGACGATTCCAGCACGGTATTGAGCGATTTGGAGAAAAGCCGGCTCCGCCAAGTCGAAGTGCTGCAGAGGAGGGTTGCACCAGCCGCCATTGTCGTTGGACAGAGCAAAGTTTGGTGGACAGAAATTAGTGGCAGTGACGATGATTTTTCCAGGAAGACACCATTTAGGATCACTATTGCAAGTGATTTCATAACAAGAGCCACAGCTCAGCCCATTGTTGAACAGAGCAGTACTTAGCGCCGCCGTGTTCGTCCCATATCCTTGACTGTACAAATTCCCATACCCACAAGCCCCGCCTGATAAAAAGAAAGAAAAAAAAGAAAAAAGAAAAAAGAAAACCCAAATTTCCATTAGCACAGAAATGGAAAAAATGAAGATGAAAGTGAAGAAATGAAGATGGGTTGATTAGTTGTTAATTACCCATTGTGCCGGAAGCGTCTCCGCCGCCATAGAAGGTGGCGTGGCCGTAATCGGCTGAGATTGCAGGAAGAAAAATAAGGAAGAAGATTGAAAGAGAAGAGAATGGTGAGATGGCCATTGGAGAAGGAAGAATGAAGAAGAAGGAGAGGGAAAATGGAGTGAGGGGTTTGTTTGTGAAGTTGTAGTGTGGAGTGGGAAATAGAAGAAATGGTGTATTTAAATAGAAAGGAAAAAGGAGGCAGTTGAAGAAAAGTACAAGTTGGCTATAATTGTGGTGGACATTGGAAAGAAATAGAATAAAGCAAAAGGTATAAGAAAATAAAAGGGAGAAAATACATTTTTTGTTTTAACATATTACATTTTTACTTTTTAATTTACAACTTCAAGAAATTTTTCATTAAATACTCTCTTTCCTCCTAAGGTTGACTAGAATTTAATGTCATAATTATTTTAAATTTATATTAGTTAACTAAAAATTAATAAGTATCACAATAAACATTATTAAGAATAATATAACAAGGGCAAAAGTGAAAATATCAAAACTAAACTCAAAACTCAAAGTAACAGGTAACCTTTTAAAACATTAGGACTATGTAGAAGTTAAACTCAAAACTGGTGAATAAAATTGTAATATTTTGAAATTAAATAGTCAAATAAAAACTAAAATCAAAACATAAAATCAAAAAATATTTTTTTTTGTCCTAAAAATAAAGAAGATATAATAATGATGACCATAGTAATCATAATAATTTTAAATATTATACATTAAATTATAAATTTAGCTTATAAACTTTCGCGACGGTATTCTCAAAATATTAAGATAAATCAAATATATTAACAAACGAAAATTTAGATATTTATTAAAAAAATTAAAATTATAATTTAAACCCTAATAATAATAATAACAATAATAATAAGTGAATAATTAAAATTAAAGAGCAGGGAAGGGAAGGGGGATGGAAGAGGCCACATGGGGGACGTCTGAAATGGACTACCAACTCTTTAAACACGGGTGGGCCCACAAAGCACATGCCTTTTCTTTTCTTTCTTTCTTTTTTTTTTCTTTAAATTTTATTTTCTTGGATGAGGAATACGTAATTTCCACGTGGCTGGTATTTGTTCGTTGGGAAACGGTAGTTGGGAATCTGTGCCGTTAGGATACCTGAAATTGCGCCTCAAAATTATTTATTACAATTAAAATAAAAAAAAAAAACTCCATCGACCTGGTTACATTGAATTTAAATGTATAAAAATTTTATGGCTTGAATTAGTTCATAAATTTATCCTATAACTCCACCGTTGTTAATCTTAATTTAATATAAAAATAGAATTACATAAAAATTTACATATCCAACAATTTACTTATTTTTAAAACAAAAATTAAATAGATGACTCAAATAACCCAAACCAACCCACAAACATTCATAATTTTTCATTTCCTCTTCACCTCCCTTTTGGTACCCTAAATGAAGTGGCACCGGAGTTGGCCGTCAAGGTTGACTATCAGAGGTGGTCATTAAGCTGAGTGCACTAGTGGTAGACATAGTATAAAATGTCGGTAACATACAAAGTTGGCCTCCCAAAAAATTAATTGAGTTCGTATCTCAATTCATCTCATCTCATTTCTTCACACCCCTAAAGTTTTTATAATACTAATGGTTAGTTTAGTGAGAATAATGTCGTACTTGGAATCAATAGATACTGTGTTTTGATATTGTTCTTAACATGGAGACTATCACGTTTTTTTTGTCTTTTAACTTTTTACCTTTTTGTTTGACTTTTTCTATACGCACCAAGACAACATGTTTGAGTTAACGATTTTAATAAGTTTGAATCATTTAAGACATCGAAACTCTAAACTTATATACTTTTTGTATTTTGATTGTGAAAGCGTGTATAAATTAAATTTGAATGATAAGTTTATGGTTATATGAATGTTAGTGTTTGTTGTGTTTCTAAGATCAATGCAAGTATATAGTAATAGAAATGGGATTAACAAATCCACAACTTGAAAGAAACAAACTCTTCAAATTGTAGGAAGTTAATTTGTGAAGTAAACCTTCAAATAGAAAATTGTTCTTGGATCCAAAATTGAAGATCTGCTATTTATTATTCAAAGGTTTTATAATTTTTGTTAAACCGAGAAAAGAGTATCTCTCGATTAAAGTGTTAAGCTAATTAATTAATTAAGAAAAACTCATAACTAAGAAGATAAAAAATAAGTTGAAATGTATTTATGGTTGATATTAATATTCTAATAGATTAGTTCAACTCTCGAGAACGAGGGAATTTAATTACTTTTGACTTCATATTAATTTTTACACAATTGAAATATTTGATCATAACAAAGAGGAAAAAAAAAAAAAAAAAAAAAAAAA
>QLSR01000286.1:1898625-1913599 GCA_031780015.1 Citrullus colocynthis
AAAAAAAAAAAAAAAAAAAAAAAAAACTAAAATTACAATAACCCAAATCAATTGAAGCTACACCAATGAATTTTGACTCCAATGGAAAGTATTCACTATTTTATAAATTGACTTTTGATTGGTCATATTTTCAAAATAACTAATTTTGACTTTATTTAAAAGAAAAAAATTGTATATGTGTGGTGTTGAGTAGAGGCGTTTAAAAACTCCGATGACTTGAAAAATTCGATTAACCCTACCCAATCCAACTTATACAATTTAGTTTACAACTTATTTGGGTTGGGTTCAAGTAAATGAAAATTTTATGTGATGGATTGGTTTAAGGTTTACCTAAAATAACCCAAATAAACGTGAGTGAACCCCAAACTTATTATTAATTAATTTTTTTTTTAAATTTATGATACAATTATATATACATATATGTTTTTTTAATTTTATTTAATTTCATAATTTTTTCTGATAATTGAATCTCCAATTACTCTAACAAATAAATAATTTTTTAGCACATTGGAAAGAAAATTTTCACCATATAAGTTAAAATTGAGTTGGTAATCTTAATTCAATAAATGAAATAATCAATTATACATTTTACATAATAACATTTTATTTATTTTTTGAATAAAAATCTAAATAAATGACCCAAAAAATCTGAACAGATCAAACCCAAAATATTTAATGATCGAGTTGGATTGTGTTTGTTATTTAATAAATGTTATTTGGGCTAAAAAAACTTATGACCCCAAACAATTAGACCTAATCCGACCCAAACCCACAGACATCCATAGTCGCAAGTCTCAACTTAATAGTTTATATAGTTCAAACACAAATAGTTGTCAGCATTGAAAAAAAAAGAAACCATATTCAAAGGTACTATTTTAATGTACATCTCATCTATATTAATGACATTCTTATTTTTCTGAATAGTCACTTACATTAATAACTAATTCGTCGTGTTAATGTTTTAAAAAAAAGTAGTATAACTCACTAATAACAGTTATCGTCTACATGATAATTGCAATATATTAGATTATTTTTTGATAATCATGTTGTATAATTTAGGAAGTTAAAATTAAGAAGTAATTCTATCCAAAATATATATATACGAGAATCTTTAATACATGTTCATAAATTCATCTCTCCACATAACTCCAACCACCTCAATCTCAATAATCCCTTTTTTTTCCTTTTTATAAAACTTCAAAAATAAATTTATAAACTAAACTTAAAAAAACAAACTAATTTATAAGCACTTTCATTTATAAAACAAACAGTCCACGATCAATCTATCCAATCCAAAACACAACAATAATATTAAAATGAAGTTGAAAAAGTGATGAAAGCAAGAGTTGCTTGAATCATGAACTTTATAATTAATTTCTCGAGATATGAAGTTTTATTATTATGAATTTAATTTAAGAGGTTTCAAATCAAAATAAGAAATCGTGTGTGATAAAATATGGTTGAAAGGAAAATATATGAAAATGGGGTCTACCACGTTAGGGGCACATGGAAGGCCCGATCTTTGCGCCTCTATTTCAAACACAAATCCAAACATTTATATTTATATATTTATTTATTTATTTATTTTGTCAGACACCGACTTTTGTTTTGACATTAATTAAAAATCCCCATGAACATCAACACTAACCTTTTTATTTTATTTTATTTTTATTATGAAAAAAAAAAAGCAAAAAAACTAACCTTTTTTTCTTGGTTATCCCCTGCCACGTCTTTTTTTATTTTCTTTTCAATTATAATTTTTTTCCTTTTGCTTTTTTTAATAATAATTTTTAGAGTAATTATTTTCAATAACAAAATTGCTTTGAAATATTTTTAAATATAGCCGTTTATCTCTATATTATCGATAAATAATGATATTTTACTATATTTATAAATATTTTGATCTATTTTACTATATTTAAAAATCGCCTAAATTCTTATATGGATTCAAATTTATACTCCCTTGATTATTTTTGGTTTAAAATATGGTTGCAATCTAATTTAAACTCAAACCATCAATTAGTTTAATAATAATAATAATAATAATAATAATAATAATAATTATTATTATTATTATTATTAATGGTATAATTAAATATTAATTTGAGCCAATTTGATTTTGTTCAGTCAATTTAGGTCTATTTTACGCCATGTCGGCTAATCATTTGAATTTTAAAAATTGAGCTTATAATTAAACATTTATTGTGCCTCCAAATTTTTTGTTTCATTATTTATTTATTTTTACCCATGTTTTAAAAGTCAAATTAAATTTTAAAAATTAAAAAAAGTACTTTTTAAATAAGGGTGTTTTCAAATATAAAAAAATGAACCAAAATATTCACAAATATAACAAAATTTTTCTGTCTATCTGCCCATAGACTATGATAGATTGTTATATTTTGCTATTATTTGTAAATATTTTTAGTAGTTTTGTGATTTAAAATAATTTTCCTTTGAAAACCCTTTTTTGTATTTTAAAATTTGGATAAATTTTTAACTATTATATTTTTAAAAAAACGCAACTCAAGATGAGAAATTGAAAGGAAATAAACTTAATTTTAGAAAACTCAAAATAAAAAACAAAATCGTCATCAAATGAGACCTTAACTTTCTTCATTAACTCAATTCTTTATGCATCAATTATACTATTGAACGTATAACATTTTTTATTGAACGTATAACATTTTTGATTGATTGATTCTAGTAAAGTTAGAACATTAATGCAAGACTTAAGTTAATCTGTTATAATTTTTTTTCCTTCATGTGATGCTATATAAAAATGGTCTGTAAACTCTCTTTTGGTAAGTATACTACTTTGAATGTGTTTGAAAACATTTTCAAGCCATATTAATTTTTTATGGATATGTTCAATGTTTATTCCTTCAAATATTAGTCAACTTTATTATTGATATATATATATATATATATATATATATATATATATATATATATATATATATATATATATATATATATATAAATGAAAAGAAAAGGTAGGTGCCATTATGGCATAGATATGAATGAATAAGAAATAAATATATTTGGAAGGGAATTTGTAAGGAAGAAATCAAAATTCATGTGAATTGAAAATCATTTGATTGATGCTCAGAAACAAAATCTTCCAAAAGTTCTGTTTCTTAGTGCATGAGGAAGATGCATGATTTTGGAGGAAAATTTAAAACTCATTCATATCATATATAACAATAAAAATGTGGGGGACACATGAACACAATATATCAAAAAAAAAGACACCAACTTTTTCATAGTGTTGTCTTTTGGTTTTTACTGTTTTGAAAAGAAAAACTAAACAATTAGGTGAAATTACGAATTTCGCCCTTGTAGTTTGAAAAAAAATAATGTTAGAACTTAATCCTTATGGTTTTAAAAATTAGAATTAAGTCCTTATAGTTTGAAGAAATTTATTTTTTTTATTTAAAAAAGAAAAAGAAAATAATAAGAAATGAAAGACAGATTATACTTTGATTTGGCCAAACATGCATGTGCATATGGGGTCAAAAATATTGGCTTTTCTTATCTCATAAATTCATTGTCATTGTCAAAAGCTCTATGGAATTAGGGATGACATTAATGATTATGGCTTGGCTTATGGATACCAAAGATGATAAGCCTTTTCTTTTCAATCATCTATCCATTCAGTTATAAATTTCAATTTAATTTAAATTTAATTTGGAATTTTAGTTTTGTAACTCATTCCAAATGTAACACGAAACAAATAAAAATGAATAGATGAAAATAGTGTATATAACTTAATTTTTTAAATCCTAACATGAGATTAAATCGAAAATTAAGCAATGAAATTATTACTCTAAAATTTTAGACGATTGGTCGACATTTACAAATAAATGGTTATAAAGAAAAATTTGTTGAAGTTAAAATTTAAAATATAATATGAGAGAATCGGGTAAGCACATCTTTAACTTTTTACTTCTCTTTACCAGTATTCTATTAACGATACGGTAACATGTACTTGTTACATAATTTAGTCCTTAAAACTTTAGTAAGTAACAAGTTAGTCTCCATATTTTAAAACTCTTAACAATTTTGTCCATGTCTTGAAAAATCTCATCAAAATTACATGTCGAGCTTTTATTACATAATGTTGAAACTAAATTGCTACTTTAGTGAAAGTTTGGGGACTATAAATATTTTGGGCAAATTGCAAAAACCACCTCTTAAGTATGGTGATAGTTACAATTTACACTTTAAAATTTTAAATTGTAAAATTTTGACCAAAAAACTTGTATAAATATTAAAATTGGACTTTCAAGCTTATAGTAATGGAATAAATCGAACCCTCAAACTTGTATAGAAGTCGAAGGCTCAGTTTTTAAAATGATTTTTTTTTTTAAATTTTTAATTTTAATTTTTAATATGAATAGGAAAATATAGAGATGGAAGTAGGAAGAGATAGGATATCCACAAGGAGGGGATGTGAACAAAAAAAAAAAAGAAAAGAGAAGAGAAAAGCAATAGTGTTTATCCAAAAGAAAAGTCCACTTGAAATAATAATAAATAAATAAATAAATAAATAAATAAAATGCATGAAAGTGGGGTTGGGAAAGGAATGTGAGGCATATGGGAATAGAAGGAGAGGGGTTGAGTGAGATTTGATTCGCTTGGAATTGGAACCACAAACTAGAAGGACCCTGGGATTAGAGGGAAGCCCTCCCGGTTGAGGGGCAACGGCAAAATCTGAGGGCCACACAAAAAATGGGGCTATGTGGGCCCTACAAACCCATGTGCATTTATTTCCAAATATCAGACTTAAAACCCTTCACATTTGTAGGACCATACCCCTGGCCCTTAATCTCTCTCCTCTCCTATCTCCTAAACACTAAAAACCCTACTTTTCAACTCCCTATAAATTTAATTCATTAATACCAACTCTTTAATTAAATACAAACTCACTTTCTTAGCTACTTTGGTGTGGAAGCAAGTTTGTGAATTTTCGTACACTCAAGGTTTGCCCATACTTTTGGTTAAAAAATATATTTTGCCCTCAAAAGTTTAATTCGTATTTTGTATTATTTGATTATTATTTATGGTTATTTACTATTACAACCTCAAGATTTAGAGAAAGTGTACTATATTAACTCTCTAAACCTACCGACGCTATTTTGATTCCGTAATCTGTAACATTCTATTTAATAAAATTGTTTTCTCTCTATCCCGTGGACGTAGCTAACAAAAACCACGTAAATATGTGTGTCAATTATTTATTCTTTTACGTTTTCTATATTCCTTAATTGTCGATTTCGGAACAAATTTTATGAAAGTAATAATTTAATCCCTCAACTTTAGTTGGTAACAATTTAGTCCCCTTAATTTAGTTATTGTTTTGTATTTTGTTACCATTTAGTCCTTGTTGTGAGAATTTTACAACATTATTTCAAGGTTAAAAATACACATTTTAGTTCACAAACTTTCATGAACGTAACAATTTAATCACTGAACTTTAAGTGGTAATGATTTGGTCGCTATACTTTTAAATTTGAAATAATTTAGCCACTATACTTTACATAATTTGTAACGATTTAGTCTTTATTGTGAAAAATATTATTAAAATTTAATGAAATTTCTTACACATGTAGATTGATAAATTGATCGAAAATCAAATTTATTTATAAACTATAAAGTCTATGTTAGTACGTGATAAAAATTGATACTTGATTTTGATGAGATTTTTTCTGATATGGACTAGGTTGTTAAAATTTTTCAAAGTATAGGGGTTAGATTGTTACTTATTAAAGTCTAAGGACTAAATTACTATAAATTTAAAAATATAAAAACTAAATTGTTGCCGATTAAAATTCAAGGACTAAATTTTTAGGTCCATAAAGGTTTAACTATCAATTTAAATTAGGGGTGATATGTGGAAGATATACTTTTAAAGGCAAGTTACCGTTGTCTTACTAGTAAAGCAATGTTTATAATTATTTATAAGTTTGTAATTTTATAAATAAAACGAGTATTTAAAGAAAATTGAAATATGATGTGTTGTTGTTGTCTACATAAATTATTCTAAAACTACCTTATAAATATACTATTTCAACCACCCTACAAGGCCTGCTTGCTTAAAATTAGTTTACTTACCACAATTTAATTGTGATATTATGTCACATAATCTTTAATCAAGTCAACTAAGTTAATTACAATATCTTTTTAATAAGAAGATAAAATCAATTTAACTCGATGACAATTGACATGACCTTCCTCTCTAGAGATTGGAGGTTCGGACCCTTACCACTATAATTATTGTACTTAGATAAAATGAAAAAGAAAAAAAAAAAAACCTTATTAATGAGAAAATTGAAAGTTTATGCAAGTATGCATAAATTGGAAAGTTCAAGAATCAAATTGGTAACTTAGAGTTGGTTTGGAAGAGAATTTGGATTTTGTATTATGTTTTTAGATTCATTAAATTCAATAAATATATGTTTGACAGACAACTCAGATTACGTTTCTAAAAATTGTTTTCGGATTATGCGATCCAAATAGTATATAGTCTCAAAACAACATCTTTATATTTTTATTGTATCTATATTTTAAATTTTAAATTTTAAAATGCAGAATTGTATTAAATAAAGATAAAAATATTTAGAAATATAATATATCATGCTATAAACATAATTCATTATTTTTTTTTATATATAATATAATATATATGATGTAATGTACTATAAATTATATAGTATTGCAAAATAAAAAATTATATAAATTTTTAATATAAATCATATTCATAAATAACTTAATAATAGTTTATTGTCAACTAAATATTAGTAGACAACTACAACTAGTTTTATGATTTATAAATATATAGTATCAAACGCATTTTAAATAATTGTTTAAATTAGAATCTAATCTATGAATCTGCTAGCAAAAACATATCTAGAAATATGAAATACAATTTTATTTTTATCGAATTCTTTGATTTCAAATATCTGTTTCCGAATTTTCTACCAAATACACATTTAATTTAATTATTTCTATGAAAAATAAATGAATTTAAAATAGGAAGGTTGGGCCAAGGCAGCAGCTTTTGGTCCGTAAACTCAGCTTTGGGTATGAAGCCCAAGAATATCACAAGTTGACTTGGGTCTCGATGATCTAGCCCAATTTAGAAGTAGTAGAGCCCATCCCATGTACAGCCATCAAGGGGACAAAGGCTGAAATTACCATTCAACCCTCTTTCTTTGTTAGGTAGTTCCAAGAACGGCCAACACAACAGCATTTTTATTTATTTATTTATTTTTTTCCTTTAAAAAAAACTTTTTGAAGTTCAACCAGTATACCAATAAAAGACTATCCACTGTTTTTTACAGTAACCCATACAAATAGTAACTTTTGATATAGCAGTAAAGGCAAGACGTGTTGGTGGATCAATCCATCAACTTTTTTATTGAAATAGATTCATTTAAAAAAAAAAAAGAACTATTACCATTAATTGATTAGATTAAATTATAGATGGGTTAGTTCCTATGGCTCGGATAAATTTTGAATTTAGTCCCTATGGTTTTAAATGTTAGAATTTAGTCTTTATGGCCGGATAAAACCTCATAAATAATCTCTATAGTTTGATAAAATCTCATAAATAGTCCTAAAGAGTTTACCAAACCATAAGAAGTAACTAAATTCTAAATATAAACTATAGATACTAAATTCTAATTTTCTTCTAACTATAGGAATCAATTTTGCTAAATTTAACTAATTAGTTATTAGAGACATCTAAAAGGGAAAAGACTCCTAAAATGGCATAGAAAAAAAATTACATAGAGTGATTGGAGTTAGTTTGTAAATATATTTTATATTTTATAGTGACATTTTAAATGGCAAACCTGTTTGAGGGAGAGAAAAAAAAAGAAAAAAAAAAACATTTTCTAAAAACAATATTTGAACATAATTTAAAATTGAGAAACCAAATAAAAATAAAATCTTTCTTGCTTTGTAAAACTGTTGGAATCTTGTTTGTTTTAATTGTTAAGTTTTGACTCAATTATTTGATCAAATTAATAGAATTAGAATAATACAAACACAACGTTTAAAAATATATAAAAACGACACCGCCTCCAACAAATAAAGTGTTAAAAGTATAAGAAAAAAAAAAGTGTACTAAAAATAAACAAATAAAAGAAAACAAGTGATACTATAGAAATCACTTCGTAATAATATGATATTGAATTCAATAAACATTTTAATTTGTTTGAAAAGTTTATTTATTTATCCTTTAAAAAAATATTTATTTATTAGTTTAAATACATTATTAAAAGAAATGTTAAAAAAAAATGTTAAAAATAATTCCAAATATAATAAAATTTTACTTAAATTTAGATAGACATCTATCACTTTACCGAATTGACACGGGTATATGTTTATCTGAGTCTATCATATATATATATATATATATATAAAGTGAAATTTTGCTATATTTGCAAATTGCTTTCATATTTTTTTTATTTATAATAATTTTTCTAATTAAAATTTTTTGTTTTTAATGAAATGATTGTGTTTTTAGTATCCTACTCCAATTCCAACTATTTTTAAGGCTAATGCAAACTAATTAATAAAACAAAATAATAGTACAATATTGGTTTTATTTTTAATATGTAAAATGGACCCATTTAAAATGTCTTTCTTTCTTTTATGAATATTATAACAAATTATATATCAATTATATAAATGAGTTTAGTGGCTAAAGGCCATGTGTCTACTAAAGACACGTTCTTAGTGGCCATGAAATGTCACCATCTACCTGCCAAATTACATAAATAGAGGTTTTTTTTTTTTTTTTTTTTTTTTTCTTTTTTTTTTTTTTTTTGTAAACATTATAAAAAATAATTGAAGAGAGAGACCCAATAATGTATTTACCAATCAGAATACAAAAGGGACCATTTTAAAAGGTTTGAGAAATAAATTGGAAAGTGTTTAAAATTAGGAGCAAAACTATGAAAAATGAAAGCAAGAAAATAAAAAAAATATAATATTAAAATAATAAAATAATATCAAAATTATTAAAATAATAAATTAGATAAAGTAAACTTCAAATAACTAAAATAAAGAAAGTAAGATTCTATGCAAAATGAAAATTTTCAAACAAATTTCACCAATCTTGTCTCTTATTTTCTCTCCAATGTGTGTTACAATATCCACAAAAAAAAAAAAAAAAAGAAAAAAAAAAAAAAAAAAATTTTTTTTTATTTTTTTAAAAAAAATTTAAAAAAATAAAAAAAAATTTTTTTTTTTTTTTTGAAATTGTTTAAAATATAAAAAAAAAAAAAAAAAATTTTTTTTTATTTTTTTAAAAAAAATTTAAAAAAATAAAAAAAAATTTTTTTTTTTTTTTTGAAATTGTTTAAAATATAAAAAAAAAAAAAAAAAATTTTTTTTTATTTTTTTAAAAAAAATTTAAAAAAATAAAAAAAAATTTTTTTTTTTTTTTTGAAATTGTTTAAAATATAAAAAAAAAAAAAAAAAATTTTTTAATGACAAATAAATATCACCAAATACCTACCAAAAAAAAAAAAAAAAGGGAAAAAATCAACAAGACAAAAATGTCACTCGACATTTAGGTTCACTTTAACTCTTTTGCCTAACGTTTAAATTGATAGAGATCGGTAAAGAACTCAAATAAGATGTGACGTCCTTAAATATATTACCTAATAAGTTCATAAAATATATTCTCCTAAGAAAAGTATTGAGTTTGTAAAATAATTTTTCTTACTCAATGGTTGAATTATGCTCGTTTTGGTCATACATTATAAAGTTATTGTAGTTGTACTGTTAAATTTATTAAAGTATTACCAATCTCCCAAGATTTTGTTTCTCTTGGATAATTCTTGTATCTATTTTATTTTTACACTTTAAATAACTATCAACGTTCGTATATATTTAAATTAAAACATAGAAAGCACTTGCATCATTAATAAAAAGAGTAATACTTAGGTGCATTTCGAGATGCACTTATCTCCATGCATCCCACACTTATCACACACATAACAAAAGAATTAAAAAAATATTTTCAAAAAAATAAATACAGGTATTGTCCATGATGCAATTAAGTAATTTTCTTAACAAAATTCAATTTTGACAATGGTTATATGCAAGATGTCGACGGAAATATCGAAGTCTTAATTTACGAAAATTTCAATGGAAATATCAATAAAATGTTAGTTTCGATAGATAGTTTTGGAAAAATTAGAAAAACAAAAAATTAAATAATAAATTTATATTAATAAATAAGCATTTTATGATGTTCAAATAAGCTAACATGTATAATGTTTATAGGGCTCTTTTCAAATATAGTAAAAGGAACCAAAATATTTACAAATATAACAAAATTTCACTGTCTATCTGCAATAGACAGTGATAGATGGTGAATTTTGTTTTTAGTTGTAAATTTTTTTTAGTAGTTTTGCCATTTAAGATAATTTTTCTTATTTGTTTATATTATATTTATATTAGTGGCATTTTGATACTTATTTTTTTTATTTCATGAATTTTTCTATGCTATAATGGAAATATCGATTCACCACGTCGATGAAAATTTATAACGTGATCTTTTGTAAAAAAATAAAATAAAATAAAAATTGGATAAAGTGTAGTTTTGACTAACAATCAAAATTATGGATAAATGTAGGCTTGTAAAAAAAAAAAAAACAGAGAGAGAGAGATTTAAAATATAATCTACTATTTGTTTAAAGATGAGAATGATTGACATTCTTTCCTTCACAAAATATGGGAACCCACTGTTTTGTGTTTGAATGTCTTAAATTTTGAGGTTGTTTCCTCCACTTTTATTCAAAATGGTCCTAAGTAGAATAAAGCATATAATTCAGGAGTGAAATTTGTGGCCCCAAAAGCATATGGAGACTACAAAGAAAATTCCATATACTTTGTTATCCATAAGGCTAATACAAAAATAATTTAATCCCCATATCATGTAATACTAAAATAAATCTTATATTATAAAGAGTAAATTAAAAAGTATATAACAATATTTTTTATATAGTAATACGACTATAGATAAGCCATATGTACCAATGAACATAAGAATCATGACAAGTTGTTGCAAGGATTGAATTATGACCAAAGTAAAACCAAGTTTCATTGAAAGCCAATCAAATTACTCAAAATGGGCAAAAATAATTTATTCATAATGATGAAGAAGTGTAATGGAGTTGGTCACATCAAGTTGGAGATTTTGCTACCTAAATTTTCAAAAACATATCTTTTTAGTCATTGAGTATTCCTAAATTTTTAAAATGTACCTCTTTAGTCTCCGAGCTTTTTAAAATAGGTTTAAAAAGCTCATGTGATAACAATTATTATTTCTATTAGTAAATTTTAAACTTAATTCTTAAAACTAATTTATTGTTGGTTTTTCTTTTTTTTTTTTTAATTGTTATTATTCTAGAGTTCTTCCTCTATAAACTCTGGATACATATTTTCGTATATTTTCTTATATGAAAATCATGGTTAATATTAATTAAAATTAATTTTGAAGGACTAGATTTAAAATTTATCCAAAATACATAAATTAAAATGAAAAATTTAAAAATATATGAAATAAAATAATACACATATTTAATTACCAAAATGATATTTTAACTTTACAAAATTGATATTATTTTGAAGTAAACAAAATAGGGAGAACCAATCAAAAGAAAGGAAAGAATGAGCTTCCCTCAGCCACGTGATCTCCATGTGCCTTTCGGCTTAATTTCACTCAACAAAGCCCCACAGCCGTTCATCAAATATCTTCCCTTTCTCACATCCGTCCTTATCAACAAAATATTGTGTCTAATTAATTATTACTTTCCTAAACTTTTAATATACGTGTAATAAATCTAATAAATTCTTAATTTTTAAGCCACTTTAAAATTTAAACACCAAATACGAGAAATTAACTACTTATTACTTCTTTCTTCTTTTTAAGTTTAAAAAGTTTTAAATTGAAAGGAAAATTCTTATAAATAAAAAAAATATCAAACTATTTATAAATATAGTTGATTAGTGATACACTGCGGTAGATAGTAAAATTTTTCTATATTGGTAAATAGTTTAACTTATTTTTCTATATTTAAAAAAAAACCCAAATTACAATTTAATATTAAAAATTTGAGAAATTATCAATTTATACTTCTAAACTTTAAGTAACACTAAACTTTTATAAATGCATTAATTTATACCCTCCATTATATTCCGTTTGAAAAAACCTTGTATAAAACTTATAATTATATCAATTAAACCCCTAAATTTTCATAAATGAACTAATTTAGGGTGTGGTTGGAATACATTTTTTCAAGTCTTTAATTTAAAAAATAAGTCATTTTGTAAGAAAAATTGGAGTGTTTGCATTCATTCAAAATAAATTTTGAAGTGTATCTTAAAATGTTTTTATCAAAAGAGTTTAAATGAAAATGAGTTTTTTTTTTTTAGCACATTTTTCTCAAGTTAATCTAAACAGACCCTTAAACTATTAGACATAATTTTCTTAGAAAACTGCCCATGTTTTTACTCTAATCGTCCATTTTTTTAAACTTACATTTGAAAAAGTCTACACACGTTTGATAATTAATACATGGATGGTTTTCATAGGTAACCCTAATGAAAGGTCGAACACAATATAGAGGAGAATGTAAATTGATACTAAAATGTAGGAATATAAATTGATCGTTACTCTATAAATTTAGAAGTATAAATTGCAAATTTAGTCCCTATAGTTTGGAGAAAAGTTGAGTTTAATTCCTATGGTTTAAATTCAAAAGTTAGTTTCCATGGTTTGATAAAAGACCATCATAAATAGTCCTTAAAGTAGAGACTAAATTCTAATTTTTTCCAAACTATAGAGACTAAGTCCTAATTTTCTCCAAATCACATGGACCAAATTCTAACTTTTCTAAACTATAGGAACCAAATTCGTAATTTAATCAATTTTTAAAAACAAAAAATAAAAAAGAAAAACATTATCAACCAAAGTCAAAGTTTTGCCTTGGGAATAATTTTAAGTTTTGGAACATTTGAGACTTGTAACTTTAAGCAAGTAATAGCCTTTGGAACTTTTTCACTTCTTTATCCTTATCTGATTTTTGTCTTCTTATTTCTCAGGCATTTTAATTTCTTTTTTCATTAGATAAAATCTGTTGATTTTTATTTCCACGAGTAGATGTTTACCAAAAACTTGCAATTGATGAACCTTACAAGTTACACATTGTATAAACTCTCTTGTAGCAAAGCAGTGTTTCAAAAGGTATGGAATCAACTTTAACAAAGTAATTTGCATGTCACAATCACATAATAAATTTAAACGGATCAATTTTAACTTTAATTCAAACTATTAAAAAAAAATTAATTTTTAACAAATGAAATAGTCAATCTCTTAGTCAAGAACATTACATTAATTTTTAACAAATGAAATAGTCAATCTCTTAGTCAAGAACATGTAATGTCTTAATCAATTGAATTATAATAGATTTGTCAATTAAGCCGTCATCATATTATATACTTCTATATTACAAAAATTCCATCTATATTCATTGGCATATTGATTTTACCAACGCTATCATTATTGATCTTTTTTTTGAAACATGTTTTTCATATACAAATTTAGATTTAGAGAGAAGATTCTAATTCATCCTTCCTGTCTAAAATTGCGTCTCACAATTTGCTGCAAAATAAAGTAAAAAGGTTTAACCATCAATGGAAAAAAACTTGCTGCAAAATAAAGTAAAATCTTAAAATTTCTAGAAATTCTAAACTGCCCTTCTATGGAAAATTTCACTCCAATTTCTAATAGTTAAATTAAGACAAACAATCAATGAGTATGACTCCGAGCTTGTCCGATTGATACCACTTGTTTTTGTTTGTTTGTTCTTGTTTTATTTATTTATTTTGTAGACGAAAAAAATAGAATAAATTGCAAAAATCACCATGAAGTATGGGCCACTAAACTTCCAAAGATTGGTTTCAATTGTAAAAATTGGGTCACTAAACTTCTAAAAGTGTTAAAATTGGATCCTCAAGCTTACAATAATGGTAGAATTTGAACACACAAATGATAAAAATTGAACTCTCAAACTTATACAAATGTTACAATTTATACAAATATATAAATTTAAAAGTCCAATTTGACTCAATTTTAACACTTATATAAGTTTGACGACTCAATTTTTAAAATCGAAAGCTTAACAATATAATTGCAACTGCCACCGTTAGTCAATTTGGCCAAGAATGGCCAAGAAAATTTTACTGATTAGAACTAGAACTAAGTTCTTAGGCAATAACAGAACAATCAAATTTGTAAGCCTCTAACAACCAACTAGGAAAATCGATACATAACGCGCAAATGTATTATCACTCCCAAGAACTGATACCACCTTGTTCAAAATAAACACATCACGGAGAAAGTTGCATAGCATCATAAATTCAACTATTTTATACAAGTTTTATATTCTCCAATAAAGTAATAGTTAACTTCTAAGAAAATCAGTTACATCATCCTTTTTTCTTTTTATAATGACAGGTAAGAATTCTTCATCTATTGAGAACCTTTAATTTCAAGAAAGTGAAGCCAAACCTACCATACTATAAAATGCTTTGGTCTATATTATGTTTATAAGTTTTGTAAACATAATCAGTCTATATCATGTCTATAAGTTCTGTAAACATAATCGCTGTAAAAAATACCTAAATTTAAGATTTATTGAAAGTAAACGACTAAATTTGACCATTTGAACCAAAATACTTTGTAACTTAACCCATTAATGACTAATGTGGGGGAAGGGAAGGTATTGTAATCTTAAAACCATATGAACCAACCTAGGACATCAAATCTTACCTAGACAAAGCTTTTGGCTGGAACATTTGCCACTGGTCCAAAACCAAAGTGACAGCTTACTTTAACTTTTGAAGATGAAAAAAAGAAGGGGGGGGGGGGGGGGGGGGGGGGGGGGGGGGG
>QLSR01000286.1:1918579-1979261 GCA_031780015.1 Citrullus colocynthis
TTTTTTTTTTTTTTTTTTTTTGTCATTTTGAAAAATAAAAAGTGGTCTATGGATTAAGAAAAGATCATTTGTGATCTGTTGGGCAATAAAAAATAATAAATGGAGAACACATGGGTTTCTTGCCCTCTAAATTTTGGAATTAAAGATTCATAATCTTGTGTTGATATTATTATATATTACCATATAAAAATGGAACATGCAATTTAATTATATATATTTTTAAAAATCAATAACTTTTTTAATAAAATTAAATGCTGATAGAATTATAGTTAGTAAAGAGAATTTTTTAAAATTGATTTAAGATGTGACACATTATTATGAAACAAATATATAATTAGTAGACATAATTAGAGTAGAATAGGGTTGTACAATTAATTGAATTTAATGTGGTTTGGTGAGTAGAAATATGTCTTTTATAAGATGTAATTTAATAATCATTAATACCAAAAAAAAAAAAAAATGAAAAAGAAAAATAGCATCATGGGGCCCACACAACATGAATGGGATGCCATTGAATGACGGAGTTTATTTGAGAAACGCAATTCCAACAACACTTCTTTCTCCTTCCTTAACCAAAGGAGAGAGGCAAACTCCAAATTAAAGGAACATTAAAATGAATATCTTTCCATGCATGTTTTGGATTTTCCTTATTTCTAATGCACATTGGTAGACCAACCTCTCATTATTTTGGATTATACTAAATAATTTATTGATGTTGTAAAATTTAGATTTAGTTTATTAGTGACAATAGATCATATCGTTGGAAGAATATTAAATTTTAAGTAAGTGACCACTATATATTAAATCCATGATCCCTTTGACTCTTTGACCTTTTAAGATATTCCCACTACCACTAGGCCACTCCATGATAGTTCACTAGAAGAATATAGATTTTTCTATATTTGAAATTATTTAAAAATATTGTTATATATTTAATTATTATTCTTAAAAATTACCTAATGCAATTACCCAATTATTTAACAAAAGACTAATATAAGCATGTATTTTGTCTTTGTTTACAACTATTGGAGTTGAAGTTGGTCTTCTTTTTATGGATATGCATATGATCTAGCTCATAAATATGAAATATCATGATCTTACCAGTAGAGATATGCTTGAACAAATAGTCACGTCTGAATTAGAAGCGTTTACACAACAAAGCGGTATATCATTGTGTATGAGTATGATCTAGACCATAAATATGCATCAAAGTTTAAAAGTAGAGATTGAACAGACAATTGTGTTATTTGTCCATTTATAACTATTCGAGTCAAAATTATGCATCCTTTTGTGTGTGGATGTAATCAAGACCATATATTATCGAAAACATTACAATATCTAATAGTTGGAATATAATTGAATAATAGTCTTTTCTTATTATGTCTTTTTCGTCAAATAATTACAACCATTTGGATAAAATAATATAAAAGATTATTTCATTAATTATAATCTTTTAAAACTTTTTCATGTACTAAAACAAAACTGTGTTATGAGCTAGTATGTATATATATATATATATATATATCAAATGGGCAAATTGAGATGAATCCCCACAAGTAAAATGTGTGGGGGAGATGTCAATATTTTCTAAGATAACCATTATTTAGTCATTCTCTTCATGGAATGTGACCAAAGCCAACAACAACAAAAAAAAAAAAAAAATAATAATAAAAATAAAAATAAAAAATCACAATGCCTGTACTCATCATGTACCACAAGTTAATTATAAATTAATTTTCCTCTATAACTAATAAAATTGTGACAATACAAAAATATATGTGCAACAATTTTTTGAAATTTATATATTGTAAACATTTCGAATATAAATATAAAAAAACGACATGCTTGATTCGTATGATTCAAAAGACAAATCATTGTTGTTGATGAATCTTGCAAAGAGAGAAAAATTTGTTCTTTTATTATTATTATTATTATTATTATTATCTTTTCCAAATGTTATTCCTTTCTTCTATTTAATCACTTGGATGGATTTTGAGGAATATTTTTTGAAAAATCTTAAAAGTATTAATTAAAGAAGTGATACCAATTTTAATTAGGGGACATTGTAAGTGTATGCTCTATATTTATCATATAGCCAAAGAAAGTGAAACATAAAAAATAGGTTTAATCATATAGATTAACTTCATAGTTAGAAACCATCAAATTGATTGATGTTTCAAATATAAATTTAACATATATAAAAATTAAATTTGTAAATTTTTTAATTTGAATAAGTTATGTTTGATTTTGGTAAAGTAACAACTTCAATTTAATAAATGTTCCAAGTTTTTATTTATATGGTTTGATTTCTTTTATTTTTATTTTTGAGAGTTATTGTTAGCCTATAAATAGCAAATTGTTACTTTATTTGTAAAATTTCATTCTAAATTGAAGAGTTTTTGTCTTTCTTTCTTTCTTTTGATCTTGAGTTGAGTAGAGAGCAAGTATTCAAGACTTCTGTCAAATTCGAGTAGTTCAAGGGTGCAGTTTTATCAAAATTAGTCGTTGTATCCCGTTGAAATGATTGTTGTAGTCTGCTTGCAGCCTATACAAATCAAGTACTATAATTATCTTCTACTCAAAAATATGTCTCGACTCCCTTTTTGAATGTCCATAAGTTTTTAAGATTTTTACAAGTTTTTTTTTTAGTTATTTCAATTTTATAAGCCTTGTTAACTTACTTTTAAGTTTGAACATTATTATTATATAAAGTGGTATGCACTATACCCAATAGAAGTGTAATCAGTTTGCTAATCTATAATATATAAAAAAGTGAGGATCTTAAGAAAAAAAAATTTGGACACTTTTGGCCCTTAATTTACTTATTTGCTAAATATCAGATTAATTATAAATAGTATATAAATAATTAATTATTAGTTATCAATAGAGTACACAATTAATTAACCATTAACTATCAATAATAAGTATGATAGAAACTCAAAAGTTGGAATGTAAAAGGTTTCTCCTACTTGATTCTTTTTCTTTCATTTAATTCAAAAATGAAAATTTAATAATTATAGAATTCAAAAAGTTTTGTAACTCTTAACTTCTACTACTATAAAAATGAGTTTTTTTTATCACTATTCTCCACCATCACCTAAAGTTTCAATCTTTCTTTTTGGTTCTCTCTATGCATTATTCTCTAAGACTCTTCAATCTTCAAAGCATTCAAAGATGTTGGTACATTCAAGTTGCAAATAATTGATAACTTGTAGAAATACAAGTTATTATAGTCACTATTTGAATTAATTAGAGTAATAGGGCTAAATGCATTATTTTGGCATTTGAATTATGTAATATGTATTACCATGCGTTGGCACATTTATAAAAGAAAATACCTGAAAAATATATGAGCTTTTCTGTTCTTAACGCAGGATTAAGTAGAAAAGAAGCACAAATAACCCAAGCACCAGAGAGGAAGCTGCTGCGAGAACAAAAGTGGGAACCCATGCGCCAAAACCACGAGTTGAGAAGAAAAAGCAGATACAGACGCCTGGGCAAAAGCTGTCATGTCAATATGCAAAAGAATTACACGTTATTAGATCATGGTAGAACCAATGGGCCGACGATGTGAAAAGTCTGCGCAGTAGGGCATGAAATTTAATACAAAGGTGTCAGGTCATCATGAGTTCAACTTTTCGACGCCTATAAATAGCCCAAAGCTTCTCCATTCAAAGGAGGAAAGAAACGTGTTCAAGAGACGAAAGCTCTCCACAAATTCTCCCTCACCATAACCAGCCTCTATTTCAAGCTCTTCTGTGAGAAGAATTCTGAGAATTATCAGAGTCATCTCTCCCAGTGAGTGAGAACCTTCACCTTATGCCATTTATGTATCAGATAACAACCATCTCAAGCCTCCATGAAGCATGACATTGCCAGTGGCGGCTTGACGTCTTCTATTTCTGTTCTATCTTCATTTCCCTCATTCTTACTTATATTTTGTTAATGACATTCGAGAGAATGGTTTATTTTCTTAATATAAGTTCGATTGACGATTATCTCCCATTCATTTCCATATTAAATACTTTACACCATGTTGTTTGAATGTTGAATGAGTTAGATGTTAGAAGCTAGTTTTTCTTAAGCAATATTAAGTATGTTACATCTTGATTAATGCATATCATTAGTTTACATAGCTTTGTCTGACAAACAAATTTAACAAGTATGACTATTTAGCTTGAGAGAGTAGATGGTTAATCTTTAGCATTTATCAAGACTAGATGAGGTTTAGAGATGTAGTTCATCTTTTGTCAACGCAAACTTACCATGCGTCTTAGAGAGAAAATTAATGTGGCATCGAAACATCGAGAGATTTATTCATAAACCCGAAGTTTGTAGGTATGTAAATATACTTAGATATGCTTAAGTAACAACTAGCTCCTGCGTTAACTCTACTATTAATTGTATAAAGATGTAAAGTTTGAATTTTTATATATTTCTTTTTATTTTTTACCCTAAATTATGACTCACAACATGCAAATCAATTAATTTGTAATTAATTGAAAATTCTATTTCTCTCAAATACATCATGATTTTAAAAAGAAAACAACATAAAGTAAATAAAAGTTAGAAGAGAAGAATATGAAACACATACATTATGGGCTTTGTGTGTGAAGAAAACACATGCACGACACATGTCAGGTAGTGATTGGTTAAAAAGAGATGGTAAAGATCAAGCGACACATGGTAGTGATTAATGGGAAGAAGAATTGTGGTGGGCGTGTGTCAAGCACTCGCCTTTATTTTACCGCCCTAGTCGGCCTCGGCCATTGAGGCCGACAACCATGGAGGGCTTAGCCTAGCACATCTGCTACTACTTTGGTGTGCTAGCATGCCTCGACCATTCTCCTTCCCATTTTACTTTTTATTGTCCTATCTAACTTTGTATTGTCATTTCCCTCCAACGTTGCCTTATAAATTGTGGTAAAAGGTCTCTCAATTCAAACCAATTTTTGTCTACTTCCTTCTTCAAAGGTAGATCTTTCATTTTTTCCTTCTCTTCTTAAGATGTCTTTTTAGGGATAATGATGAAAATCTTCTTAGTACAGATAACTTCTTTGTTCTTCCTATTATGAACATTTTTTTTGCTTGTTGTATTTCATAATTGGTGTCCAACTCGAGTTACTCCCTTGTGACATCCCTTGTTCAATGTGGTTTGAGAGTTCTAGTATTCTACTCTTGCTAGCAATTCTTACGAAAGTTGTCCAAAGTTTGGATGTCGCTTTCTAACGTGCTTTCTTATTGATCTTGCCATCCCAAATCCCCTATAGGTGACTTAGGAGGGAAGGAGAGTATACTCCTTGTGGGGTCGAACTCGTCCTCCGAGGCTAAGCTGGGTCTTTATTTTATTTATTTTTTGTTATTTTCTCACCGCTTTGCTTCTCCCATCCCTCTTTTTCCATTATGCAGAAATGAGTACTTGTAAAACTTCTTTCTTTGAGAAAATAGAAACAATGTTAGGTCCTCCCAAGCTCACAATAATATCGATATGTAGGACCTTACTTGTAACGATCCGATTTCCTAGGACTTAAATTAGGTCGTTACCACATGTATGCAAACATCTCAAAACGATCATTTTCATAATTTAGACTAAAACTAAAAGAATTTTATAAATCAAATAACTTTTATTAAATCTAAATAACTAGAAATCTTTGATTGGGGCACCCCTAAATTTTAAAACAAAACTGTAAATTTGTATAAACATCTAACAATGTAAAAATTGACATTTTAATTTCAAAAATCAAGACCGGAAACATGAAAACATGAAAACATGTGCGGAAGCATCTGACTAGTCCCTATAGCACGGTCACGGATTCTTCTTTGTCATACGTCTGTCTGTCCTTGCCTTTATCTGAAAAATGTAACATAAGAAAGAGTGAGATATAAAAATTCTCATTAAGTAACGCCGCTACTAGAGTCAGTGTAATCACATGCAAACATGAACTGCGGCTCCATGCTAATGGAATCTAAAGATTTTTCGTTCCTGGCTCACACTATCACCTTTCCCCTAGACATGCCTTAATCTCTTACACATGAGAGGTCTAATATATATCTTTCATATACCTAGAACCCTCTGGGTATGCATCACTTTCATATACCCCAGGTCATCTCTAAGAATTTTGGGATGTGCACTACTTACATGCACATAGTTGTATACACCACTTACTTATACACATAACCCATTGGACATACACCGCTCTCGTGCAGCTCAATTCCCTCTAAATACGTGTCATTTTCTCACATACCAACCCTAACACATCACTTTCGATACACTAGGACCCTTAGACATGCACCACTTTCGTGCAGTTAAATACTCTGGGAAGGTAAAGAGATTGCACCCAAACTCATAATCTCACGTGACATTCACATATGTGGAAGTCCCACATAAAATCTCGTAAATAATGTCATGTTGAACAGTCTTGAGAAACATGTATATGAACAAATATATCTAATTTTTCGCATGGCTCTAAGGTGTCCAGTAGTAGAACCACTTACCAGTCCAATTAAATAAGCAATCCAAAAGTACAACTTGCTCCAAAACTAATTCAAACTTCAGTTGAGATCCCACCTTGAAAAACTTATCAAAATACCTTGAAAATGGTGAACAATGACTCCAAAGACTCCGAGTTGTCAATCTAAAACTTACCAAAAAAAAACCCACAAAACTTACCAAAAACCTCAAGATTCCAGCAAGACTTCCTTAAAAAAACCTAATTTCATATTCATATAAATATGCTATTTCTTTTCCTTTTCGTTCTCCCAAAACAAAATATAAAACTTATTTAATTTTTTTTCATCACATCAAAATCAAATCCTTCCCAACCACCCAAAACAATTTAATTAAATAATCTCCTAACAACCAACTTCACCAACTTAAATTTAAGTAGCGCAATAACTTATCCATTTTTCCTTAAATTAACCAAATTCTTAAATATCACTCAAATCCAAATCTTCAAATTAAAACCAACTTTCAAATATCTCACACATAAATTCAATTTTTCACTAATTGCATTGAATCCAAATTTTTTAGCACATTTACCTCAAATTGAATTATTTTCTTAGCATAATCCAATTAAGTCTCAAAATTCAAACAATTAACCAAATCATTCAAATTTGAGATGTCACGTTAGTTAAGAATTTTACTCAAAACAAGAGGAATTCAAGTTAAGAGAGAGAGAAAAAAAAAAATCAGCCAAAGCCAGAGACTGCATACCTCTAGTCTTCCATCATGAGCGATTCAGGTGATAGGTTTTTTTTTTAAACCTTCGTCGCTTGAACTAAACCAGAATGGCTTCTCACTCCTAAACGTAAATCCCTTCATCTCCTAAATGTGAATATTCCTTTTTCAATATGACAAGTTTACTCCCTTCATCCACATATGAGTTATGAGTCATGTTAATTTAACTAAAGAGGTTGATTGAAAATTAATGGATGTGATCGTAACCGGCCATATAGTTTAGGGATGGTTAGTATAATTTTTTCAAAAATAAAATATAAAGATAAGGATAAATTCTAAATTTAGTCTCTAATCTTTCAAAATTATTTAGGGCTTGTTTGGGAGCCTAATGGAATGTGTTTATAATGTAATGTAATCCAAAATCCATGTTTGGATTTAATGCTTTGTGCCTGATTTATAATACAAAAATCATTCTGTTCCCATAGTTTTAAACTTAACCCTCTTTCCCACTGTTTTCACACTTTACGATCTTGTTTTCATTCCGTCGTTGATTCCTCCCCCATTCCAACGCTCCTTTGATTCTCAGTGATCTTGATTACATTCCAATCTCCCAAACAATCCCTTACTATTTCTTAAATTTAAAATTTTTGTTCCATAACTTTTCTAACTTTAAAAAGTATTTAATAGGTTCTGAAACTTTCCAATAGATTTGAATGTACTATAAACATATAAGTGAAAGTTTAGAATTCCTTTAGACATAAAATTAAATTTTATATACAATAGATTAGTTAACTGGTAAGATTTTCAAATAGGTCATGATTATTTTTAGTAAATTACTCTTATTATGAGGTTAATAGTATATATTTTAGGTCAATTGAGCCATATGCTAACTTTGGCTATGTCATAGACTTATTAGATATAAAACTGAAAATTAAAAAATTTATTAGATATTTGTAAAATTGAGGAACTTATTGTAAATAGACACAATATTTAGAGTTAGGTAATCAAAATAGACACAAATTTAAAAGTTAAAGCCCCATTCGATAGCTATTTAATTTTTGGAAATTAAACCTATAAACATTACTTTCGTAGTTTCATCTATAGGTTTATGATATGTTTTGTTTTCTAGATTTTAGAGGTATTTTCAAAATCAAAGCCAAAATTTGAAAACTGAATAAAATAGTTTTAAAAATTTATTTTTGTTTTTAAAAATTAACTAAAAATTCTAATGATTATATAAAAATTATAAGTTAGAAATTATTAATAAATATAAGCACGATTTTCAAAAATCAAAAACAAAAAACTAATTATCAAATGGGAGCTTATAATTTAATTTTAAACATAAAAACATAGATATGTATGTCACAACCCATCCCGAACTACCTTCCTGTAGCCCGAGATGGAGCGTGAAGACAGCAGTCATCGACTTTCTGGTTGACTCCCACTGTCGAACTTCCTTTTTATTTTCCCATTTAACTACACTTCCTAGAACAGTGATACCATTAACTCTTGATAAACCTCGACTTCAACCGGCAACGAGAATTGTCATGCTACCTGAAAAATGAAAAACATATGAAAGGATGAGCTAACAGCTCAGTGAGTGATAGTTTTTTTTTGTAAAACTATCTTTAGTTCGAAAACATGCATGTTAAAATTATTGTACACGATAATCATAAAACATGGATTCAAATCATCATTACCGCAAAACATATTTCTCGACAACTTAGTCAAATCACACAAGTCCCACAATATACATAAAACATGATTCAAATCATCATTTTTGTAAAATCATACTTTCCAACAACTTAATCAAATCACATAAATTCATTCCAGAATAGTTGTACATGAAATCAGTTCGTTCTTCAAAATTTCCCTTAGTTGTGGCGGAGCAGTGCTCTACGCTTCTCAACGTCGAAAACATCTCATATTATTTTCCCTAGTTGAGGCGGAGCCGAGCTCTACGCTACTCAACGTTGATTATCCCTAGCAATGTGGAGTAATCTCAACACATCAGCGTCGTATATTCCTCTATGTGCACATAGGTATTATAATCCGGGTTGCCTATATGCCTTCTCCAAGTCCCTGAGTATTGGGGTTCCATTTCCATATCCAGGTTACCCATTTGCTTTCTTCAAGTCCCTCAACATTGGGTACCTTTAAAACATTTTATAGGCAGGTTGCCCAAGTACCTTTTTCGAGTCCATCAGTACTAGGTCCCGGGGAAACTCACATGCCTTCTCAACGTCCCTCAGCATTGAGCCTCCTCTAAAACATTTTAGAAACCAACATTTCACATAAATAGTTCATATGAAACCTTTCATGGAAAACAAAATATTTCTCGACAAACAACATCTCGCAACATGCCTTTCAACATCTTATAGAAATCAGATAAAACATGCCTTGTGAACAATATAATCAAACATCATGCTTTTCAATAATACCATAAAAATCATATAATATCAAACGACATGCTTTTCAATAAACTCATTTCAAATAACCAGCATGCTCAAATGCTTTTTAAATATAAACGCATGTTATACACGTTGAAAACTCATGAATGCTTAATCAAATTTCAAAACCATTGCTATTAATCACAGAGAACGCATTTATATTTTGAAAAATATTAGTGTTACTCAGATAATACTTGCTTAAGGGTAGTTTCTTTTCCTTCCTTCTAATTCTCTTTCTTGAGCTTCTTGGACGAAAGACTTGAGACTCTAAAACCGCAACCGCAAGGTAGCTGTTTTTGTTTTCTGGCAGCTCAGTTGGATGCAAACTTTCTCCTTGAACGCAAGGTTGAGAGCTAACGCAAGGTGCAAATAACTTTTTTTGCTTCCCTTTTGGATGCGTCGACCTTTCTTGGACGCAAGGTCCAACTTGAACACAAAGTCTATCTTTGAACGCAGCGTTCACTTTGAACGCATAATTTATCTTGAATGCAAAGCTACTTATTGAACCCAAAGTAGCTAGGTTGTTAAGAATACCTCATCTCTTGGCCGCAGACTTCACCACGAACGCAAGAATTTACCCTTTTCTGCCTTCTCTCTACTTTCTCTCAAGAACTCAGACTTTATGATCATCCCTCCGCTCCTTTTCCCTCAAGGTCCTATTTATAGTTTTGGGATGAATCCAACTTCTCTTCTCTTTTTGCCATTTGTTTGCCACCTGTCATCCTGCATGACACATCCGACATGCAATCTTTATACCTCCTCCTTATGAGGTGTTAAGTCCAAATGAACCCACGCAACCTTTTCTAACTCATCTTATGTGTCCAACTTACTCCAATATACAAACTATCCATCTAACATAGTGTCCCCTATGCGCCCATTTGATCCTCTTTCAAGTTTTAGCTTCATTACTTTCTTCCTTTACTTTCGGCCATATTACCTTTGACCCCGTTTCTCCACCGCATACTACTAGGAGTCAATGTCTCAGACGCACACTACTATGCGTTTGTACCTTCTGCATAATACCATGCGTCCAACTCTCTTCCCTTATGTCCAATCTTAGCTACAAGTCCTTCTCTTGTGTGATAACATATCCGACAATGTGGTTTACCCTTGATAACCAAATCCAACTCAAGACCTTCCTTTATGCATTTGCACTCTTTCCATTTACCTTTTCTTCGTTCTGCGTCCATGACCTTCCTTCTATCCTTGAGGATTCCTTGATTATCCCTCTATGTGTCCTTGATTTATATTCCAAGGTTATTCATTTAACCTTTTCCTTATACTTAATTATTTCTCTTATGATAAATTAGTATGCGTCCACCCTTTGCTCCCAGTCTTTAAGCTTACTTCTCAACCTTCTAATTTATCCAACACTCAAGAACATCCCTCGATAGAAGTCTATGCGTTACTCAGTTTGCGATTGTATTCTTCCCCTGGTTCTCCTTATGCATTTATCCTTCCTTTCCGAGACTTAGATTTCCTTTCAACGCACCATGACTCCTCTTTAGTCCTCCTGCTCATAAGTCTTACTTAAGCCAAGCTTACACCTCAATCTTTAATTACCTCCTTTGCGTTCATTTCTTTCCCTCGGGCTTTCGGGTTACCTTACAATACTTCAACAGTTATTTTCTTTTCCACAATGAAAATTTTTATCATGCGTTTCCTCAGTCTTGACCATGCGTCCAACATAGTCTCTTACTTACAAAACATGCGTCCAACTTAATCTAACTCTTTCCATCACTTGGTGAGATTTCCTTTCTTTTCCTTAGATCATACCTCCAAGCTTAGAAACATAGTTGCGTTCCTCTAGTCTGGTTATTCTACTTAGAAGACTTCTACTCCAAAATTACTTTAATTCCAAAAATCCAGAAATCACTTAACGCAACTTCCAATCCAATCATTTTAATCCAAACTTATCTACGGCTTATACTTACCCAATAATTAAAGCACAAATCTCTATTTTCCTTCAAGTTTAACGCATACTCATTCCTACTTTTAGCAATATTTCTCAACCAACTCCACAACCTTGTGATCCAATACCACCTCTCTTGTCTTCTTTTCTTTTTAAGCTCTTAAATGCATAGGTTCAAGAAATAGGGTGTTACAATGTATGTATGAATTATTATTTCTTTAATTTCCTATTTTCTCCACCCACATGAAATAAAAATAATGGCTATGATTTAAGTGTCGCACTGTCACCTTTTCTTGAGTTCAATTATTTAACTTTCATTGTAACAGTCTCGTTTCGAGTGTGTTTAAAATATATTTTCAAGTAATTAATAAAAAAATAAATTATTTTGAAATAAATAGAAGTATTTGACAATTATTTAAAATTAAATTTATAAAATAAGTTGATTTAGGATAAACACTTAAACTAACTTCAAGGAAAATGAATTTTATTGTTTAATGGTTAATCTTCCTAATTTGAACGGACAATTTCACCTACCATCGTCGACAAACTCCAACCACCACTTTTAGCAACCGCTTGCTAACCAACTACGGCTGCATCTCTGGTGACTGCCACTGGTAAATTGCAATGACCGCCACCAATAAATTTTTTTATAGTAATTGGACATTAATAAAAAAATACTTTTAATATATAAAAAACCAAACAAACTTTTATACAAAATTATTTTTAGAAAGAGTTGCCAAACATATATTTAATATTTTAAATTTCATTTTCTACAAGTGAACAGTATTTTTCCCAACAATTGTCAGCCAAATTGTCTCCCTAATTTTTCACTTAAACATCGAAGATTAATTTTATAGGCATTGGTGGAAAATTGATGTATAAGAACTTAAAAATATTAGTGTTTTACCACGCATTAATTCTAATCAAATTCAAAATAGATCTCTTTTAATAACTTGAATAAAATATTTTTAATATATTTAATTTAAAAATTAGTTTAGATACATTTTATATGTTTTTATAATACATTATTATTTAATTGTTAATATATTATGATTTATGTGAATATAATCTTAATTTAAGTAACTTGCTGATTTATATATACAGTTCGTTTCATCTTTTTGTTTTTTAAAAAAATTCGGAATGATTTTTAAAGTTATTTTCCACTCTGGAGACATTAAATTTTCTAATTACTTTATTTGTTTATTAAAAATAATGTTATGATAACTTTTTTTTTTGTTATATAATATAAGTTTTCAAAATCAATTAAAGTAATTTAATAAGGAAAATTATCTTAAATGACAAAACTGCTGAAAATATTTATAACTAATAACAAAATACACCATCTATCTGCGATAAACCGTGATAGACTATTATCTGTGTCTATCGTGACACAAATAATAGTCTATCGTGATCAATCGCGGATAGACAGTGAAATCTTTCTATATTTGTAAATATTTTGGTTTGTTTTGTTATATTTGAAAAGAACTCATTAAATAATTTGATTTCATATTATACTTAATTCTTACGATTAAATAAAACCTTTTGTGTTCTATCGTTTTAGTCTTCAATTACAATTTTTATTATTTTTAATTTATTGTCGACAATTAATTACTTTACTAATTATAATTTATTAAATTTTTTTTGGACACAAGGTTACATGATTTTTTATTCAGAACAAAAGGAACATAAGCATAAGAGATTTATCTATTGTTTTTTCCAACCACCATTTTCAATAAAATAATGATATACTAATTACAAAAGAACAATTGAAAAAAGTGTCCCTAAAATAAGTAACCAAGAAAATTGAAGATGTTAGTTATATACATTCTTCAAATTAGGTAGATCGATGAATTATTATTTTTTTTAACCAAATATTTAAACATAATTACTTTGAATATAAAAGACCCAAATAAAAAGGCACTAACAAAAGAGAACAATAATAATAATAACAAACTTAGCTATACAATTGTTTCTTCATAAGAATAAGTTGACAAACACTCTTATTCAAGTTCATCAAGGTTGAGGTGCATTATTGTTGGCTCATAACTTGTTGTGCATAAAGTGGATTAGATGTTATAATTTCCGTACAAAGTTGTGTCGAGAGTTACTCAACTATGATCATTAATAAGTAAGTTTTCCTATAAAAGCCAAAGTATAAACTTCTATAGGTTTCCTGGTGAGCCCAGGGTTGAATGCAGGGATTTGTAATAAATTAGGCGTTGAGATTAGATACAAAGACTATGCGGTGACTATACATGTACTATGTGCAAGAGTTTTATGTACCTAAAACTATACATAAAGAATAAATAAAATTTCCTACAATTAACAATGTGAGATGGACGCGGTAAATGTTAATCAAATGTCATTTAGAGTCAGATAAAATGCGTTGAGAATGACGGTGGAACCATGCGATAATAGTAGAGTTAACGCAAGAGCTAGTTGTTACTTAAGCATATCTAAGTATATTTACATACCTACAAACTTTGGGTCTGTGAATCCATCTCTCGATGTTTCGACGCCACATTAATCTTATCTTTAAGACGCATGGTAAGTTTGCGTTGGCAAAAGATGAACTACATCTCTGAACCTCATCTAGTCTTGATAAATGCTAAGGATTAACCATCTACTCTCTCAAGCTAGACAGTCATGCTTGTTAAATTTTTTTGTCAAACAAAGCTATGCAAGCTAATAATATGCATTAATCAAGATGTAACATACTTTGTATTGCTTAAGAAAAACTAGCTTCTAACATCTAACTCATTTAACATTCAAACAACATGGTGTAAAGTATTTAATATGGAAATAAATGGAAGATAATCGTCAATCAAACTTATATTAAGAAAATAAACCATTCTCCCAATTATCATTAACAAAACATAAGTAAGGAGGAGGGAAATGGAGATAGAACAAAAATGGATGACGTCAAGCCGCCACTGGCAATGTCTTGCTTCATGGAGGCTTGAGATGGTTGCTATCTGATACATAAATGGCATGGGGTGAAGGTTCTCACTCACTGGGAGACTTCTCTGAAAATTCTCAGAATCCTTCTCACAGAAGAGCTTGAAATGGAGGCTGGTTATGGTGAGGGAGAATTTGTGCAGAGCTTTCGCCTCTTAAACTCGTTTCTCTCCTCCTTCGAATGGAGAAGCTTTGGGCTATTTATAGACGTCGAAAAGTTGAACTCATGATGACCTGACACCTTTACATTAAATTTCATGCCCTGCTGCGCAGACTTTTCACATCGTCGGCCCATTGGTTCTGCCATGATCTGATAATGTGTAATCCTTTTGCATATTGACATGACAGCTATTGCCCAGGCGTCTGTATCTACTTTTTCTTCTCAATGCATGGTCTCGACGCATGGGTTTCCACTTCTTTTGTCTCACAGCAGCTTCCTCTCTGGTGCTTGGGTTATTTGTGCTTCTTTTCTATTTAATCTTACGTTAAGAACAGAAAAGCTCATATATTTTTCAGGTATTTTCTTTTGTAAATGGTGTCAACGCATGGTAATACGTATTACATAATTCAACTGCCAAAATAATGCGTTTAGCCCTAAAGTTACTCTAATTAATTCAAATAGTGACTATAATAACTTATATTTCTACAAGTTATCAACAATCCCAGAAGACAACCTGCGATGGAGACTTCTAGGGAAAATTTAAGGAAGGATTGAAAAATAGACCTTAAAAAAGAACCAGTGGTTTGACCTTGGAAAGGAGAAAAACTTGAAAAATCAGTTGAGTTTTGATAGGTTACTTCAAAGTAAAAATGATTTGAAGATCACTCGGGAATTTACTAAATTAAGACACGATGATGGGTACACGCTCAACCCAAAACTCAAGAGGTGCACATCTTAAGCGTAAAGCGTTCACAAGTTGAAAAATGGACATGCCAAAAGGCAAACAAACATATTGCACTATTATGTTCCACGACAAAATAACAATAACAATTATACTCCCAAATTGGGATCATAACGCCTAATTCTTAACGGTTAGCCTCAAATTCCAACATAGAAGTAGGGGGACTAATGTTGTGGGTAATTTTGAACCAGTAAAACATTAAGATAAAAGTAAACAAGGGAGTTATCTAATCTAAAAAAATGCATTTAAGACTGACAGGAAGCGAACCCAGGAGAGTTCCTAACAAATAGGAAAAAGGCGATTGGGCCAAGACCCAGTTGGCCCACCTCGACCTCTCAAGGCCGAGGCTGAGACCAATGAGTCCCTCGATAGTGGTCGATCCATATCGATTCTAGAGCATCTCTGGTGGCCTAAATCCAACCCTTGAGTGTCTGGTTTCCAAATAGGTAAAGGAAGTAGAATCTTAAACCTAAAGGAATAAGGAAGACCCCTAAACACCATTATAAATAGAGGATGACAGCCCAACATAAGGTAAGCCCAACTCCTCCCTAAACACTACTTACCTGACCTTTGTGCAAAATATTGACTTAAGCATTGGAGTATCCAGCAAGCACCACATCGGTTTATTATTTTCTGACTATTTTGCAGGTAATCTCTTCCTCCAAATTACAAATTTACAATTGAAGACACATGAGAATTAGGCGAGTCTTCTTGTCTAGATTTTTACCTCAACAATAGAAATAATTTTTAAAAATAAAAATTTAATTAATATTAGAGTCTTAATAGTAAATACTATAATAGAGATGGAAAGAGATAATGAGTAGGAAATAATAAATATTATAATAGAAAGGGATTTGAACCCATGACTTTTTAGGCCTCCTGTTTACCACTAGGTCAACCCATGATGGTTAATCATCCAATTGTTGATTCAATGCTTCTTTGAAATATTATCGTGGTGGTTTTGTATCAAAAGGTTTTCCTTATTTAAAAAAAACTTGTATTTCTTAAAGTAAGAGATCAAATTGGAAAGACACAATGTTTCGGGAGAAACGTAGTTCATGGAGTTGAACTTGGATTTTATTGATTTATATCTCAGTGTGATACAATCTCTAAGATTTATGATTTGATTCTCTCTCCCAGATGTATACTTGATTCGAGGGTTGGAGCGTATATCTTCGAGCAAACTTGGTTTGTTGATCTTGTACATTGAATTTTGACTTGTTGATTTTATACACATTTCTTTTAGTTTGTTGATCTTGAACGTGTTCACTTTCCTTGGAGAGTGTAAGATATTAATGTTTGAAGAATGATTTTTATCTTCAAGAGGTTTTGTCCTTCAGAGAGTGTCAAAACTTCATGAATTTAGGGAGTCTTCTGATAGCTAAAGAATTCTCTCTAAGTTCTCTCTAAAGCTTTAAATTTCTAAACCTTTCAAATTTGGCCCTTGGGCCAAATTAATGATTTTGGGTTGGTCGCCATTTGGAAAAATTAAGGCTTTTTTTTTTTTTTTGGCTCAATTGAACTTGACTCCAAATATAAATGCTAAATTGGACTAAATTAGTTTATTTGATTCAATTGTCATGACAAAAATACAAGGCTTCATCAAGATTTGCCAACTTTGTCTTCAATTTACATTTGGGATACATGTCAACTTTTAAGTAATTCCAAATTTGATCATTCATAATTTTTATCATTTATTTTAAAAATAACATGGTAATTTGTGATTCATCGGAATAAATGTTATGGGTTGGTGAATTTTTTTTTTTTTTTTTTGCTAAAAGGACTATTTAAACTTATTCTTAATAACTCAGGGATTAATTAAAATGGTTAATTTGAAACTTCAGTGACTAAATACACCTACCTATTCTACAAATTCGGAGACTAATTGATAACTTTTGCAAATGGTTGTTTTCAAATATAAGAAAATGAGTTAAAATATTTACAAAGATAACAAAATGTTGCTATATTTTCAGCAGTTTTGTCATTTAAAATAATTACTTTTTCTCTGAAATATATTAACTATTGGATAATTTCATCAAAAGGTCTAAATCAACCTTCATTTCCTTAAAATTTTATGAGTCAAATTCTACATATGTTTTGTAATTTTTAAACTTATAAGTTTTTTTTTTTTTTTCACGATATTTGAAGTGACCATTTTATAGAAAGTTAAAATTTCTGACATTTTGTAAAGTTTTAGATTAAAAAATCTATGGAAATGCATTTCGATTAAATTTGAAATTTGTCATGGCGAAATTATATACAAATGTTCGAATTCAGAGTTCAAAAGCGTAAAACAATCACATAGAAGCTGGATCACGGCTTATGAGTCAGCATGGATATGCTGACATGGATACAAAACTGATTTAATTGGCCAGGATTCACCAAAGGCAAAGGCCAAACTGCGTGTGCGCATTCGAACTCCATGCATATTCCTCACGCTACCACGTGCCAACTCAGCAATTCATCCCTAGCCACGTAGGACCACGCGTCCCTAATGAATCAACGGCCACGATCAAAACTCACAGCGCCTTACCCTTTTTTCCCTTTTTAATTCACCTTATTTTCGCGTGTAAAACTCGTGGAAATTCCCCGAGCCCACGTTCTTTTTTGCCGAACCACGTGGCAGTTGCGTCTCCGTGCACGCTACGAATCCCCTACATTAACCCCCACTATAACCTCCAAAATTCCACAAATCTCCATTCGACAGCAGGATGATTGAGGGTAATATCGTCATTTCATAGAAGAAAATAAAGCGGTTGCAGAAAAATAAAATGATAGGCAACACATAGAAGCAAAACAAAGTGGTGAAAGAAGAAGACCCGAAGCCGACGAGTTTAAGACTTGGGTACTTTCAAAAAAGAAATAGCAACCCAAAATTGACCATTTAAATTTCGAAAGATTTGTAGTTTTCGTTTTCGAGTAACGCGATTGGTGTAATCCATTTCCGAAACTAATTTAATCCTTTCGATTTAACCAGTCTCGTTGCTTCCACCGCGCCGTCTCTGCTGATCACGATCGTTTTCAATCGAAAAACAATTTCAAGAACTAGGGAAGGCAATCGTCTTCCCCATCGTTCAATTACTCTTTTTCGTATTCGTTTCCCGCTGAAATGGCTTCTTTAGGAATTCGATGTGGAGGAAATTGCGGTGTATTAGATCGTCGATATGTGAATCTTCACGACGGATGCGATCAGAAACCTGGTCCTCCTCGTTCTTTAGTGGTTTCCACCGCAAGCTTAAGGAAATCGAGGAATCACATTTCAGCGATGAAGAGTTTACAGCCGGTGCATCGTTATATGAAGGAGAGAAAAGATGGCAACGATGAGGTAATTTCTCGCGATAAGCTTGATGAATGGATGAAGGAATCGGTTGTTGACATTGTGAAGAATCTTCGAGAAGCGCCTCTGTTTTTGCGATTTTACACGACGGAGGATGGGAAGACGGCGAGATTCGAGACGGAGAAAGCGGTGGAGGAAGATCGTTGGCCGATCTTGGAACAACAATGGAAGATCGGAGCAGCACCGACGCCGGAAGGCATCATATTTGTTCAAGAGCTTGAAAAAGGGGAAATCGACGGGGAAGAATCGAAGGCTTGGGGGATTGTAATACAAGGGAGATGCGTTGAACGTAGTGCTCCGGTTTGTTACTTGTTGAAGACGAGTAGAGCGGCGGGGCTAGGGCTATGGTGTACGCATTTCTGTCTGGTTAGGGTTAAGAATTTCAGAGAGACGACCAAATCGCAGCTCCAGAATTGTTGGTTGCTGCAGAATCAGTAAAAGAAGAAGAACAAGAACAAGAAGAGGCCGATTCAATTGTCAAGTACTATAACTCTCGTAATTTCGATTCAACACGCAATGTGAAGTAATGGTTCATAGATTTTTATTTTTTTATTTTTTTCTATTTTTTTTTCCCGAGTTTCTGTTCTTTTGATCGAAAGGGAATTCCAAAACTCTTTCACGGGGGATGGAAGGAAGCGAAAGGGAGAGAGGTAATTAGTTATTTTTATTTCCTTTTTTTTTTTTTTGGTTAATTACTTAGTTATAATATGTAATTAGTTAAATTCCAAACGATAACTATGCTCATCTCACTTGTTTCGGTAGATAGATTGATAACAAACTTGTTTCTAGTTTTTATACTTTCAAAATCTTTTTGTCTAATCCGATCTCCACTACTCATTAAAGAATATTTGAGTTCTTAATTTAACTGTGGTATTTAAGTAAAACCGTTTTTTTTTTTTAATTTTAAAAAAAACTAGTTTTAGATTACATGCTTGTGTTATGTAAATATTCATGACAATTATTTATTATTTTAAAAAATTTGGATGCTTTGATTAGCCTATTAAATTTAAACCAAAATATTTTTCTAATTTTTTCATTGATTTGGATTTGATAGTTTGATTTCTCTCTTAAATTTACGTCAGTTTAAACTTCAATTTATTTTTTTTAAATTTTGTGATAATGTTATATATATATATTAAGTAGGAAGTATTAACTTTAATTTAAATTAAAATATTGTTTTTTTCTAGGCATCTTCTTGATTTTAAATTTTATTTCAAAAATTTTTCCAAAAGTAAAAAGGAAAAAAGAGGTACAAAGTCATATAAAAAAATAGTAAAAGTCATTATAAATCTCTACTTGTTGGTGTACATTTGCAAAAGTTAAAAACAAAAATAAAAAAGATTTAGGAAGAAGAAAAGAAACATTAAGATGATTTACTAGAGAAAATTCATATTTTAAATCGTAATCTTATATATATATATATATATATGAAGCAAAATCTTTGCTTGATGAATTTGATTTTATAAAAAAACGGTAATAGAGAATTGGGGATTTAATTTAGCTCATGAGATAAGCTAGACTTTTAATTCTTGAAACAAATAAAAATTGGTAGAAATGGCACAACCGGAATTGGAACACAAACTAAAAAGCCTAGAGGAGAGAAACCAAAAAAATAAAATTAAAAAAAAATAATTGAAAGTAAAATAAAATTGGAGATGTCTGCAACGAAAAAACAATCATAATCATAAACAAACCGAAGCTACAAAAATAAAAAATAATAATAAATATAAATAATGAATAAAAAAGAAGGTAGAGAAAAAAGAGAGAGAAATAGAGATACCTTGGAATTTTTAGATTACTTTCCATTTTCAGATTGCTTGATCTAAACTACTATTCAAAATTTGTTTTTAAAGGATAAATTCAATTTTGGAAATTGTAAGTGATTGACATTTGTTTGAATTACAATTTATTTTTAAAATTACACAAACCACTCTAAATCCGTTAGCGATGAATTACAATCACACCCATATATTTTTTATCAATTATTCCATGTAATGTATTTTGTTGAACTATACCTATCCTCCTCTTATTTCAAAAATTTTAAATTGTATTTTTGTTTCAATGTTATTTAAATTTTAAGATTTAAACTTTTAACCTCAAACTTCATTAAATGCTCTCTTTAATTCGTTGCTTAATATTTATTAATTACTTTAAAAGAATTATAATTTATTAAATTTTATTATTTTTTATCTATAAAAATTAATTTTAAAAATTTTAATGATTATAACTGAGAGATAATTATTTTTCAAACTCTGGGTATTGAAAAAAATATGTACGTTTGTTTCCTAAAATTTCCAAATATAACTTTTTAGTCTCTAAGTTTTAAGAATATGTGTATTTGTTTCCTACGTTTTTAAAATGTAAATTTTTAGTCCCTGAAAATTTTTAAAATATGTTTAAAAAGTCCATGTCGTAAAATTGTTTTATTATTTTAAATTAGAGAAATAATTTAAAAGATTTACCTCTTCTATGTAAAAACTGTTTTTTAAATAATTATATAATTATTTAAAATAATAATAGAAAAAAATATATACTTTGGACCATACTTACCTATCCTTCGAAACTCGAGGACTACCAATAGTTTTCCCTTGTTTTAAATTAATTAATAGATATTAACATTAAAGCATTACTTGAAAATTTGAGGTTAAAAGTGTAACTTTTAAAATTTATGGACTAAATTGAAACAAAACTTAAATCATAAGGTAAACTTGTAACATTTTGAAACATTGAAACTAAATTGAAATCAAACTTAAACTAAAGCTAAAATTATATCATTTTGAAACTTAGACCAATTAGAAACTATACTCAAAATTTAGGTATCAAAATAATATTTTACCCTTTTAATTTTATATTTTTAAAATTATGTCTAAATACATTTTTTACTTCCTATAAATAAAAAAATGTAATGTTTGAATTCTTAGTTAAATTACTTTATTTTAATAATACTAATTTTTATTAATTTTAAAAAAATACTTTTAATTTTTAAAACTAAAAATTTAAAACTAAATGATTATCGAGAGTATTTTTCTTTTTGAGAAAATTATTATGCTTTTAGTTATTGATTAAAAATTTTAAATATTGAATTCGGTTTGGTTACCATTTTAGAATTTGAAAATATTGAAACTTTGAATTTTGAATTTTGAATCTTACTTTCCATTTTTAGATTACACGATCTAATAAGTGATATTCAAATTTTGTTTTTAAATAATTAAAATAAAGATATAAACATGCAAGTAACTCAGCATTTGGCTTCTTTCGACATCAATTCACATGGACATATGATTGAATTACATAATGTATAGGTATATTTAGATTCAATTAGTTGTTTTCTTTATTGATATTTAAATGTCAATTAATTTCGTCAACCCAAGCCAAAAGCCAATAATTTGAACCTTATCTTATTTGAACTTTTTATTTTTAACTAGTTATTTTTCGGTGTTATTATTTTTTCAAAGAAGCCTCAACTAAAAGAGAAAATCAATGAGGAGAAGAAAGTCAATAAAGAGAACTATCCCACTAACAATGAGATTTAGACTCGTCTGTTGTCGAACAAGCTAAGTTATTGAACTCTATTTTAAGATGTGAATATTATGAAATTTAAACTCTAATTGTTCTCGAGGGGCATAAATTTCATTGAAGTTAACACAATTTCCTCCATTAAACAACCATAAAGATGTTAGTTATATGACTTGACCATCAAAGGCAATTGCACAACCAAAACAATGGATTGTAATCCAACTTCACTCACACGAACCTCTACAAACAACATATTAAGAGATCGTGCACATACTGGTCGCCAACCGCAATAAACACACACTCGCAATAAGCACACACTCATAATCCTAAAGTGCCAACCAATACTACCCTTAAATTCCACCACATCCTAAGCAACACCACATGATAGTACCAATCACCGTGCTAAACAAAATGAAATTAGAGATTAGAATCGAATGAAATCGAGACACAAAATACTATATATATATCTACGACTTTTTAAGTGTAATAAATCAAAAATAAGAGATTCAATCCAATAATTGTTAACATAACCGTATGCAAGTGGAACTATTTTAAAAAAATATTTGACAATGGACTATTTTTCGATTGAAAATGTCGATGGAGGAAGGAATATAATTTTTTGTTTTTTTTTAAAAAAAAAAATTTGTTGATAAATAATTTTTTAAAAAAAGCCGAGCCTGATCGGACTTCGTCGTCTCTCCGGACGTAACGAGGACGAAGGAAAGAGACTTTAACAGCAGACCTTGTTCCGGTGGCCCCGCCTGCTTCTCTCTCTCTCTCGTTGACTTTGACTTTTCCATTGACGACTTCTTCTTCTATGTATTTTCCTCTTTGAATTCAAAACCTTCAGCAATGTGGCATGTTTCCGCCATCTCGATTTCATCGCGCTTCTGCTCGATTCGCCAGTCGTAGAAAGACGGCAGATCTTTTGCGGCGATGAATCGTGATTTTGCTTTCGTATTCGTCTTCTTCCTCTTCATTCTCGTCTCTCCTGGATCCGATGCTTCTTTCCCTGACCGTATTTGGAATCGTCATCTCCGGTTCGCGCTTTCGAAGGGTTCTCCTCAGGTTTGTTTCCTTTGGATTCTTGTTTTCCTTTTCTTCATTTTTTATGCAACTTTTTCCGATTGCTGTTGACTTCTAAATTTATATTTCATCTTTTTGTTTTTTAGAGTGTAGCTCCAGCTCCTGGTCCTAACTCTGTTATCAATGGCAAATTGAGTGGGGGCGCCCAAAAAAGTTCTCCAACTCCTGCAATTCCGCCGTTTCCCAGTTCAACTGACGGTTTTACTACAGAGAAGTGTGACTCGTCATACAAGACATGCCACGACCTTAAGAATATGACTGCTTGCATTCTGTTCGCGGAACAAGGTTATTGCGTGTATTTTTTTTTTCTTCCTTTATGCATCAGATGTTTTTTTCTGGGAGTAATTTAAGCTTTTGATTTTGAGAGAACTGTACCTCTTTTTAATATAGAAATGAGCGTTCTTCCCATGATGCTCTCTGCTTATTGGTTACTGAAGTTGGTTTTTCATTCCGAATTTCTACTTGCCATATATCCTTTTGTTTTATTTCCCAAATGGTTAAATGCATCTCCATCGACCAACTTATGTAGTTATTTTGCTGATAATAGTGCCCCCCTTGCTCTTAGTAACCCTGCCAATGACGTAAGCTTTGGTTAGAACTAGAAACTAGGGGGTGTGGGGAATTATTTTCCAACTTTCAGTCAACAGTGAGAATGTGTGCATAAAGTTCACCAAACGAAATGATTGAATCAGAGCATTAAAACCATTATTTAATTTCTAGACACCGTTATCAATGCACAGTAAGTTGATTCAATAGAGGATTTTGTGGAAGAGGATGTTATTTATGGAGAATCTGCCGGTTGTAATTAGTCAATCCCTCGCACCATGCAACAATCCTTTCACTTGCCGGATGTTAGTGTGTTTGAATGGACTTGCAAAACCCACTTATAAAAGAACAACTGTGGTGGCAGAGGAGAGGATGGCCACCTTCTCTTCCCCTACGCAAATTGGATAGAGGGTGGCCACAAGTTGCTTATCGATATCGATGATATGTTTCCATGATACTGCAATCAAACTGCAATGTGATGGGTCCCAAAGATTCCAATCCTCATGATGAGATATGGCGAATAACCTCTCCTCCTAAAAGACTCATACCAGAACTACAAAGCCCTGAGCAACCAAGTTTCCAATTGAAAGATGATTTATCTATCCTATACCCCTATAAGCCAAGCCTGGGGAACTTCATGGACTGAACCAAGAATGTTGATTTATAAGTGGGAATATTCATGTGTGGGAATGTTTGAGGAAATACGGTAAAGCTAGCACCTAGCAGTGTGTAGGTTGAAAACCAAAATTACTTGGTGGGACCAACTTTATATCAACTGTAGAAGAATTTTAAAACTATCGATTCATTATTGGGACTCTCATCTCATCAGTTGATGAGGAAAATATTTCACTTGCCTATGACGAATAGCTACTATAGGAAGCATATCATGATAGTTAGCAGGATGTCTGTAATGTAGATAAATACATTGAAGAGTTTTATAAGTTTAATACCTGTAACAACCTTGCTGATTCACAGTTCCAACAAGCTGCTGAAGAACATATAGTGTGAACAGTCTTTTAGGAGTGAATGGAATCCCCTTGTTGGATGCTTAACAGAGGCCCTTCAACTTGAAAAATTGACAGATACTTAAGTAGAGGCAGTTGTTGTCACATTGTTCTAGGAGGGTGCAAATTGAGGTTACTGAACAGTGAACACGGGAAAGCAAATGCAATCAGACATAACTATTAATGATAGTAACAGAATAGGCCGGTCTAATTCTCTAGGTAATATTAGACCTAGAGGATAAAACCAAACCGGTGTAAAACATGGATTCACAGCGTAGTAGATAAGTCACTATCCGGATTCACAATAGGCATTTAGGTATGAGCACAAGGGATACTTTTGGAGGTCCTTAGCAAGACTACTAGTGGCCTTGACATGGCACTGGATGCCTATTGTGACTGATAACTCAGTAGGACAAAGAAATAGAGAGAGAAGTGACTTGTTCAAAGAATGATGCTGGCAATAGTAGTTGCATTGTTCAGTTCGAGTGTAACCTTTGACCCCCAGGCAAACACTTGCACTCTTGCCACTCAATCTTATGAACTTGATGTATGGTATATAGTCAGGTCCGCAATATCATTATTGTACTGGAACCAACAAAATTTTCATTACAATATCACTTTTGATTTGTACAGGGTTATTTGGATAAACAGAGGTGGGAAATTTTCCTTGAGGGGAACTCTATCATCCGCTTCTCAATTAAGAATGCTTATAAAGGCCTAAGTGATATGAATTGTGAATTGATACAAATATTTGCCTTATTCTATTAGGTTGTCAATGTTTGTTACATGCAAAATATTCATTGGGGGAGGGAGATTATAAGTGAGTTCATTGGTTGGGATGATCATAGTAATGTGTTAGGTTCCCACCTTCGAAACTCCCTGCAAATATCAATATAAAACACAAACAGTAATAGAAATTAACACTATTCTATTGAGAAATTCCTGCAAGAGTTCAAGTTTCTCAGCACCACAATTACAGCAAAACAGAGTTATAAACTTGAAGCAACAAAAATAACTCCCAGCTATTTGAGAGAGTTGGTTTCTCTCCTAACAGGCGACAATTCATTCCGAAGTCCCACAATGGCCTCTGACTACTTTTGCCTACAAAACCCACAGAACGTCCTTTTCCATACCATGCATGGTTGACGGTCCTTCTGTAAGGTATCTCCCTTACTAAGGTGCTTTTATTTGAAGAAAACGAAAGAAGCCCTACGGCAATTACAGCACTCTCCAGCCTATTATAGAAGACTGGTGATCCTCCCCTTCTCACCCTCGAGAATTTGCTAAAAACCAAGCGATCCTCTAACATTCTCTCTGCCTCTCATATATACTCCCTACCCCAACAGAAACATAACAGCCTGTGATCCCCACATAGCTACCCTTCTTGCTTCACGTAGCACTTCCCTCATCTGGGGCCTCTGTAATTCCTTTCTTACCCCTCCTCTGATATTGAAATATGATTAGTGGCCTAACAACTTCCTACCCACTAACTAATTATCTTTTCTGAATTTCCATTCTTACCCCTCCTATGGTAGGTTTGTGTAAGACCCCTAGTCATGGAAATGGTAGGATTATTAGTAGAATATGTATGGTTATTAGAATTGGCATTTTAGTAAGTTGGTTAGGGCTTTTGGTTATAAAGAGAGGTAGTGGGTTGAGAGGGAGGGGGTGGAAAATTTTGTGGGATTTCCTTAGTTGGGAATTTGGGAGAGGACTTTCAGCCTTCTAGAATGTGCTGAGGTATATTGTCACTTCTTTATTGATATTGCAATATAATTCTATCTTTTAGTTTTGTTGTTTGTTCTTTGTGTTCTTGAGTTCTCTTGTCAGGAGTTATCCTAACAGTTTGCACGAGACCTTGCACAGTGTTATTGAATGCAAAATTTGAAACAACCAACATCCCCAGGTCCCATTAATCAATATCATAGCTATGTTGTGCAAAGGACTTCTGAAATTTGGAATAACTGCTTAGAATAGTGGTTAAATACTTCAAACCTGAAAGATATGATTAGGGGTTTGCAGGGTAAAAGAAAGCCTTGGTTGGAAGGAAATATTGGATGTCATTAGTTTATAGACAATAAGAATTGGACTTCCGTAACTGCAAGACATGAAAAAGCTCATGGACTTGGTTCTCGGTCTAGTGCTTCCAAGCCTACCTCTCTTTAGAATCGGCCCGGCCCTAGCAAGTGCAAGAGTTTGAATATAAATGGTTTTATTGGTCTTGGGTATTACTGGTTCGGTTCTTCATGATATTTTATGAAAAGCAATGCTGCAGTAACCATAATGGCATGAAAGATATTAAAAGCTAAGTTGTAATACCAACCAAACAGACGAAAATTCAACTAAATGAAAATAACTCAACTTTTCTATTTTTAAATTGGACTATAGCTAGCCTTATTGGCATCTAATCAAACCAGGTGTTCTGTCGGTTTTTCAATTTTGGTTGGTTGTTGGTTTGGACATGGGCTTTAACCCATCTATTTGGCCTAGCTAGAACTTCGGCAGTGCCAGCCTTTTCACCGCAAGAGGATGGTATCTGGTATTTGTATGTGGTAGCTGAGCAACAGACAAGATTGCAATATAAGTATAGCTTTCCAATAAAGAGGACATTTTGAATAATAATAATAATCATTTTCAAATTTCCAATAAGGAGGATGAAGATATGCATCAAAGGATGGCCGTACTCCAAATTACAGTTACAGACCTTGGGGTTAGGATTTTATTGGAAGTTTATTTGTGTTCCTCAGCATTATTTGCTCCAATTATAAGGCGCCTAAGGAAGAATCTGTTGCTTCATCTTGCCTTGGGTTTACTTCACCAATTATCAGCAAGCCTGTTGATAAATTGATACCTCATGGCTAATGTGGTACTGAAGGCTACTCATATACGAGAGCTCCTACAAGCAACTGTCATATGCTCTAGGTTAGGCATTCAACTAGACGGAAAACTATATAACGCACAAGTAATTCAAAGGACAGGCTTTCTTTGAAATATTAGTTTTGTGATTGAACATCAATCTGGAACTATTAAATTGAAACTGCATTGAAAATGAAATCTTATTGCTACCTTGGAAAGGATAGGTCATTGCTCTTGATTTATTTGGAGACTCTGTATGCTCATGAGTCACGTTGACGATTTCTCGATCATTTGGAAGTCTTATAATAAGCGGCTTGATAATGACCTTTTTTTTTTGGTTGGGGGGGGGGGTGGTTCAGTCAGATCAAAATAACCGTGTTACCAAGAACGGTTCATTAATGACATTTTTCGTGGTTGCTACTTTTTTTGTGACTGTTCTGAATATTAAACTTGCAAGATTTTTTAAGATGATGTGCGATCTGTCCAAAATCAATAAAAAGGCCAGCTGCAAAACATGAGCTTTCTCATAACCTTGTCTATTCCTTAAACTAGGTGATGTCTTCTGCGTCCTTTTCATTTGTTCTTAGCTAAACGGCTGGTAAGTGGTAGGTCAAGTGGAAAGGCAAAAATGCACCATGACAATGAAGTGTTGGAGACGAAACAAGTTGTTGCCTGGCTTTATAACCTAAAACAAGTACTAGTAGCCTTCATGTGCTAGTGTGGTCCATTTAACTTATTTTTACTTCAAATAGATTGTTTTTATAATCTTGTTTCTGCATACCCAGCAGACCACCTATCAATAATACTGATGTTCTTTTATGCCAAGGTTTGTGCTTGCATTAACTGGTGCTTTTTCCAGCCCTTTTAACAATTTCCCTTTTTCCATACCTGTGTCTTTCAAATATTGCGACAATGACTATTTCAAACAATTACTCTCTGGGGAGGAGAGTTAAAATTCATTGTCACTTCATTCTATGTTAAGCTTCCGAGGCCAGTATTGCTAAAAGATTTTTTTCTCACAGCAGTGGCTGAACAATATCTTCTCATCCAAAATGATGGAGAGACTACTCTGAAAGTGAATGTTATAGTTTCTGACACTAAATACAAGGAGATTCAAGTTCCTGAGCATCATGCCAAAAAGGTACTCGTTATAATCTTTGCCTGGATCTTCATGAGAACAGTCAACTTCTTTTTTAGGTAGGATACCAGTCAGAAATTTGCTACCCAAGGCAAAACAAATGTTGCTGAGGCCGTCTCTTTGGTTTTAACTTTAAATTATGACAATTTAAATCTATAGGTTCTCCAATTCTAAAGAGTGTAACTTGCGATTCATTTGTGCTCCATATTCTATTTCAGGTTAATATTTCAGATTTTCCAGGGAATTCAATGATTATATTAGATGCTGGAAATGGGAACTGTATAGTTCACGTAGGACCACTAACAAAAAATGGCAGCATTTTTAAGCAGATCTCTTCCTATGTAACCCATTTAAACCTCGTATCCGGATCGTATCTACTATTTTCAATTGTTTTGATCGTTGGAGGTATCTGGGCATGCTGCAAAATGGGAACCAAGGAACGGCATGCCAATGGAATCCCATATCAGGAGCTTGAATTGGCAGAGCATGACGCTTCTCCAAACAACGATTTGGAAGCAGAAGAAGGTTGGGATCAAGGCTGGGATGATGACTGGGACGAGTCGAAGCCTGCAAATAAATCCAGTTCTGACATGAAGGCAAATGGATCATCAAATGGTATTATTAACTCTAGAACTTCTGTTAGAACTTCTGATAGAAATGGATGGGGAAATGATTGGGACGATTGAGGCAAGAAACAGCTCGAAAGTTCTGCCTACCCCTTCCTCAATGTTCGAAAAGGTCAGTACACTTGGTGAACATAGAAAATTTTTAGCAACAGGATAAATGATGAAAATTCTGCTTCCTCCACCAAATCATGTGGTAAAAAGTTGTGAGCTCATTTTTTACTGTTCAGTTACATGAGAGCAAATGTGTGCTTATCACAATAGGTAGATTTTTGTTTAATTTACACCTAGGTTGATTTTTTTTTTCCCCTTGACAAACAATAGATCTCAGTTTTGCTCTTAGTAAAGCTGGAAATTGGAATTTGGAAAGTGCAATAATATTGCTTTTTAGTAAAGAGCATTGCAATGATAAGACTATTTGGTATGTTATGTTTAAGTGTTAGCGTGCTTACATAGATCAAGAGGGTATCATTTGGGCCCTCAATAAAGTGCAAACCAAAAGAGAAAAGGTTATGAAGTGCTCAGTTATTTTTGTTCCCCACTTTCTCATCATTCACTCCAAGTTTGTTCTGCCATCAAAGTTTATTCAATCCCTCAAATATTCTCCACAATGCAGCTTTGGACTTACAGATACATTTCAATTCAGATTTGAACTATGTAGATATCTATATATAGCCTTTAATTGTTATAATTTCAATAGTCCTACTCAGTTACAAATTTCATAATCCTCGTCATTTGTCTCTTTCAATTAATACAGAATTTATTCTCTATATTTATTATTGTGATCCATTTCTTTGACATCTCAAGATAGTAATTGTATGAAGGATTTTTTTCAAAATCAATTAATGGATTCTTGTGCCATACTTGTCTTTTAGCCGTAGTTTTTAGTCCAGTTTTTTACAGTCGTGGCCCGGGGGCCATTAAATACAAAATAAGGGGTTGTTTGGGCAAAATGTTACACATTTAGTCCTTAATTTTTTAAAATGTTACAATTTTGCTTATGAGATATGAGTTTTATTTCTACTAGGTCTTTTCAAGATTGTTGATATCAATATAGCCTTTAATTGTTATAATTTCAATAGAATTCTTTTCTATATTTATTGGTGTGACCCATTTCTTTGACATCTCATAAATAGTAGTTGTATGAAGAATTTTTCTAAATCAATTAAGAGATTATTGGGCTATACTTCCTCTTTTAGCCGTAGTTTTTATTAGACACGTTTATATTTCTCGTATCAATTATATACAAAATTAAAATTTTAAGAGTCTATTGGATACTTTTAATTAAGACTCATTAAACATAAAATTAGAAGTTTTAAATTCAAGATTTTGAAATAGTAACAAAAATTGTTATGCTTTCAAATTTCTGTAAATTGGAAAGAATGACGGACCAAACTAACCATAGCATTGCAGTAGTTGACATATTCATTTTCTCTTAAGATCAAAGGTAGTTAAAATGGTGGTAGTTTGTATTTATTGTATTATAATAACAAATATATATAACCCTTATCTTGAAAAAGAAATGATAAGAGCCATGTGCCAAAGGCTAAATTAGTTAATGCATGAAAATGCGTAAGTTTTGCTTGACCCATAATACTTAATTATTTAGTTGCATGTCTTAGTTTACTTTTTTTGGACAGCTCATTCATCGTGCAGCCTCTGCACATGGCCATCATTAATCTTATGTATTCTTCAAATTAAATTAAGAAACAAAATCTTAATTTACAATCCTAATCTCTTCCTTCTATGATTTTGTAGTTTTCGATTTTATATTTTATTATTATTTATTATTCTAGTTCTCACAGTTTTTCTTTTTTATTTCATCTATTTGATCACAAACATTGACCATTCAATTCAATAATCGAGAAAACAGAAAACTTAAAAAGATGGTATCTGATACTTCAATAGATTAAGAAATTAAGGACATGTTTGGAAGTAATTTTAGAGTGGTTTATATCATTCAAAATCAATTTTGATGATGTGAAAATTATATTTAAAAGTGTAAAATGAAATATTAAATTAGTTTTTAGTGATTAAAGACGTATTTTGAAGTAATTTTATGGATGACAAAAGTAATTTTAACAATTTCAAAATCACTCTCAAATATAAATCATCACAAAATGTAACTCTAACAATTATTAAACTATATATATATTTACTGCATTGGAAGGACTTATTAAAAAAAAGTAAATTGAAAGGAGGATTCTTTGTTCCCCTCTTATTAATTTTTAAAAAGTGAAATGAGTCTTGCTTTGGAACTGGGGCATGGAATTGGGGCATCAAAAAGCAAAAACAAGGAAGAATTTTAAAGATAATGGCAGCCTTTCCCCTCCCTAAAACCAAACATTGATAACAAAGAGAAAAGAAAGCATTAGTAGCATTATTGAACTCAAAACTTTGAGATTATGGGGCAGACACAATGACATAATGGAAAAACTTTTTTTAAAAAAATATATATATATTATTTTTTCCAAAAGATACTAAAGAAGCACATGAATAATGGGATAGAGATATTGTTTCTCATGTGTGGTATATAGTATAGGAAACTTTTTCACTGGCAATAGGTTTCTCTTTTCTTTTCTTTTTTTTTTTTCAAAATTAAAAAAAAAAAAAAAAAATTTTGGTTTTTGTGCACTTTGGGTTATTCTATTCAGTACTCAGCACTTTTGGTCCCAAGTGGGTGCTAAGAGTTATGACATTTCTTACACTTTCATCACACTTTTTGACTTGTTACATCTTGCTTTTACTCTCTCTTCTTCTTCTTACTTATTCTTCTCTCTCTCACATGATCTTAATGACAATACAAAAGCTTCACCTTGTTCATATGATCATCAGTTAGATGAAATTTGAATATATCTCTATTTCCTTTCTTTTCTAGTTCTCCAAAGTTTAAATTTTGGATTACGTGTTTTGAAAACTTAAAATAAAAAAAAACAACACATAGATTAACGTGATTTATTAACAATGTGTTAACGACGTCTGCAGGATAGGGAAAGAACAATTTTATTAGAGGGAATGTTACAGAATACATAATAGAGAGAAGGTTATAGTGAAACCTCTATACTTAGTCATTCAAAACGTCATACAACATATTCAAATTATTCCAACGTTACGATAGTTTTGATAGTTTTAATAAAATGCTGGTGTAAATATCTAATTGAACACTAATTATATTATCTTGCAAACAAAACTTGTCTACTTACTACACTAGTAAGAAAGATCTTCTCTTATGTTTCTTATATAGTTTTCTAGTATTTGTCTTCTTATACTGCCTTTAATTAATAAGGGTATCCCACTAATACTTTAGTATTAACCACCAAACATAGATGCATTAAAAGTTAGTGAGAGCTTCTATTTGATATTTACTAATGTGGACCAATGAGTTTTCCCCCTAATTTATTATGTTTGAAGATTTTTATTCATTATTTTATTTTGATTTTATTATTGGTGGGTGGTGGGAAGGCAAAACAGCATGTTCTAAAAGTTCTTACATTGCAGTTTATCTATTCTAATTGCCAGTGATCCCATCTCTCTGCATTCTTCTGTTAAAAGTCCTTCCAAGAAAGGTAAGAATGTTGGAGAAAGATGTGATGACATTTTCCTCCATCAAAAAGTGCCAAAACTTCCAAACATAACCAAATGTAGATTAGTTGTGTCTTGTTTGGAGAGAAAATTAGTAACAAAAGGTAGATTATGTCTTGAGTTTATACTAATCTATCTAACTACTTTCAAAGGAGATCTTGCATTTCTATTCTATCTTCACAAGCTGATGCTTCTATCAAGATCTTGAAATGAATAGACAATATGAAAGATAAGTGAAACGGTTAAAGATTTTCGATCAAGGATCCGAAATGGAACCCGGTGAAGAAGAATCCGGAAAACTCAAGCATACACAAGAAAACTACTAAATACAACAGGAATTAACAGAGCTACAACAAAAGAGAAAAAAGAAGCAGAAAACTCTCGACATTTTTTATGTTTTCGTCTACCTTCAAGATTGATCGAACAAACCGGATTCTTCTTCGCCGACTGACCTGTGTTGAATCCCCTTGAGAGAATTTGTAATACGAAACCAAAATGGATTTATCCCAATTCTTCTTGGCCTTCTGATGGACATCTGATAAGCTCTAATATATTAACAACCTCTGCCATATCAGGTCGGTTTGATGGCACCTGAGAAGTGCAAATCAAGCCTAGTTTCACAACTGGTATGGCCTCCTCTGATGGAAAATTCCTCTGGAGCCTCCCATCAATGCATTCCTCTACCCGACCTTCTTCCAGCACCCGTCGAACCATGTCGCAGAGTACCACCACGTCGTCTTCCATATACTCTACAGGTCTCTTACCAGTTACCACCTCAAGAACCAGAACTCCAAACCCATACACATCACATTTCTCTGTTATCTTAACTGTTTTGCAGGCAAACTCGGGTGCCATGTATCCGAGTGCGCTCTGTATCTTGCTGCTCAACACGTACCGATCAAGCATTGGTAACAATCTTGCTAGGCCAAAATCTCCAACTTTAGGTTCGCCTGAACTATCAATCAGGACATTGCTTGATTTTATATTGTAGTGGATGATGTTCATTTGGTGCAAATGTGCCAAGCTTTTCGCAGTTCCAAGGATTATGTTGAACCTTTCATTCCATGAGAGGATGTTTCCACCCAATCCTTCATGAAGCTGTTTATACAAACTCCCTCCAGAAACAAATTCATATATGAGGAGCTGTAGAGATGGTGTCCAGTAATAACCTTCTAGAGCCACAAGATTTTGGTGCCTAACCTTCCCCAACTTCTTAACCTCCCTTTCAAACTCTTCTTGAGACTTGACAAGACTTGAAACGGTGAGCTTTTTTATTGCAACCGGATGCCCATCACGAAGAACAGTCTGGTAAACCGCTCCAAATCCTCCACGGCCAAGCTCGCAATCCTTGTTAAGGAGGGCATGTGCACCGGTACTAAAGTCAGGCTCTCCCGAGAACATGATGAGCTTGCCAGAATTAGCATCCGTAGTTGGGGAGTGGCTGAAGTCATCCCCTCCTGAGAACGTGATGGCTGCTTCAGGACGATTTGCAGACGATCGAACATGGAGGTTAATGACGGTGATTGCAACTACACCGACGAGGATAACAGCAGCTGCACCAATAGCAATGAGTGCAGAGATGCTGAGGATGATTCTTTTGTGACCAAGAGTTGAAGGTAATGAAGGAGAACCAGAGTCAGAAGATGAGTTGGGATTGAGAACAATAGGCTTTGGAAGGACGCCAGGGCAAGACTTCTTGACAATAGAACCACAAATGGAAGGATTTCCAGCCACAGAGGAAGGAGAGATTGTATTGAAAAAGCCACCTGCAGGCAGTTCGCCTTGCAGATTGTTGTGAGAAATGTTAAACAAAAGAAGGTTAGGAAGATTGGCCAACTGTTTTGGCAGTGCACCACTGAGATTGTTTGTTGACAAGTCCACGATTTGAAGATTGTTCAGTTGAGACAATTCTGCTGGTATGGAGCCAGTTAATCTGTTTTCCGATATGTCCCTGCAAAATTCAAGCCGTATCTAAGAGCGACATTGATAACGTAAACTCTGGAGAGACCTCAGACTCTCTCACATTGTACCTCTAGACAATCAAATTTGCAGGTGAAAAAATAAATGCAAAAGCATCAAAATTTAGTTGTTGTCATGATAAGAAGCACAGTATAATCCAACGAAATAAAAGAATCCCATATCAAATGAAACATCAAAGCAAAAACAACTTACAAATTTACAAGTGAAGAACAGTTCCCAATTGATTTTGGAACTTCACCCTCCAGCAAGTTCTTCTCCAGTCTCACTTCTTTCAATGATATGTCTCCGCCGAGTGTTTCGGGAATGGTTCCATTCAACTGGTTCTCACTCAAGTCAAGAAAAACCAAGGCCTTCAAGCCTCCAATACTCTCTGGAATAGTCCCAACAAATAAGTTCTTACACAGGTTTAACACCTGCAAGTTACTTAATATCCCAATATCAGGTGAAATTTCACCAGAAAGTGCATTGTGAGACAAATCTAAAACTTGAAGATTAACAAGAGCTTTTCCCACAGTTGTAGAAAGAGAGCTTCTTTTGATATCAGAAGGCAATACATTTTGCGAACCCAGCTTCAGAATCCAGGCTGGAAGAACACCAGTGAGAGAACCGCGGCCGGGCTCCATGGCTGAAAGGTTTTGAGAAGGAAGTATGGATTCAGCCAAGCTACCAGTTAAACCATTTTCAGAAAAATTCAAAACCTTCAGTTTTTGAAGATTCCCAAGTGAACTTGGAACCGGACCAGAAAATCTATTCCCAGAAAGGTCCAAGATTTCAAGGCCATCCATTCCACCAATCCATTCAGGAACCTTCCCTTCAAATGAGTTTCTTCTTAAATTAAGAGTACTGCATAAACTAAGCTTCTGCATTGTCGCCGGAACGTCGCCGGAGAAAGAATTCTCACTGAGATCAACAGACCTCAAGAGCAAACAACTCCCTATCCCATCTGGGATCTGTCCAGAAAACCGATTCTTCCCCAAATTAATAGCTCGCAAATTATTCATACCCTTCACTTCCGGTGGAATTTCACCTTCTAACACATTATCAGACAAATCCAAAGATCGAAGCCCGGTCAAGGACCAAATCCCAGAAGGCAATGAACCTGAAAACTGATTGGAAGACAAATTAACAGCAGCAAGACTGGAACAAGAGCCCAAACTTTCCGGGATTTTCCCTGAAAATTTGTTCTTAGCCAAAGAGATTACTCTCAACGACCCACATTGCCCGAAGAAATCATCCGGAATCATCCCATGAAAACCGTTGCCGCTTAAATCGACCACTCGAAGATTTTCAAAGCGAGCATTATTAGGACTTAAATTTCCAGTAAGATTGTTGTTGGAAAGAGAGAGTTTACGAAGAAACTGCAACTGAAGAAGACCACGGCCAAGCCTGCCACTGAGAGAGAAGCCATCAAGATTGAGCTCAACAACTCTATTGGATCTGGGGTTGCATTTTACACCAACCCAATTACATGGGTTATCGTCATCTTCATTCCACGAAGCAAGTTTCCCTTTAGGATCTTCAATGTCAGCCTTGAACACAATCAGCCCTAAAACGTCGTCGTTCAGAGGTGGGTTCAGAGATCTCACCAACACTGGAACCACAACGAACAAGAAGAACAACCCCAGTAGCCTTTTCATCTTCAAAAAATACCAAAATTATGCGCTACTAAACACAATTTCAAATAAACCCCAAAGCCATGCCAAAACTTTAAACCTTACCCAGTACCAACCAGCACCCAAAAATCAATCTCCCCAACTACAAAACCTCAAAATTTTCCATACCCAGAAAGAAAAATGTCAAAAAGAAACGACAAATTTGCTTCGAACGACTAGATTAACAGAAAAGCAAAGGAAGGAAAGGAACGACAAGAAATGGAAAAACCCAGTGAGAAAATATAAAGACCCCCCAAAAGAAAAAGAAAAAAGAAAAAAGAAACCCTTTAATACAGAGAGCTTCAAAATCTTTCGCTCGTGGAAGCTAAGGGATTAAAGCAAAGCAACCCCACAAATAACAACAACTAACAACCTCGAAACTCAAATAAATTCCTTCAGCTCAAAGCAGAGTATATAACTTCTAACATTTCCTACACTAACACTCCCTCTCTCTCTCTCTCTCTCTCTCTCTCTCTCTCTCTCTCTCTCTCTAGTTCGCTCTGTAATCCAATTGTGAAAGAGAAAATAAATGGAAGTTTTATTCTTTTATCAACGGGAAAAAGCGGAGTGGGGCGCAGAGAGGGAGACGAGGTCTCAATCGATACAGATTGTGGACACGTGGCTATGCCAGAGTGGTAAGGCCTCCGATGTGGCAAACACGTAGTCCTTTTCAGCCAAAATGGCTTTTTTACATGGTGCTACACGTGGCACATCTTCATTAGCTGAACTTGAAATTGCCGAATTATCGGCTAACTACCACAAACACCCTTCCCTTTTCCACATAATTACCGCTTTGCCACTCAACTTTTCAACGGCGAGACTGACCGTTACCCTTCCAGATTGCGAACGATAAACTAACAAAATTTAATTCCCAAATTGTCTTGTGATAATTAGATTAATATTTAATTCATGAACGCTTTAAACTTGATTGGAAGGAGTAAATTTAAATACTTTTTAAAGAAAATATATGTACTATTATGATATGGTGGATATGATTTCATTTTGAAGTTAGTAATAATTATTACTGGGCAATTGAGGTACAGTGGCAATTGAAGTAAAATTAACGAATTTGGAGGGGAAATATAGAAAAGGGAAAAGGAGTTGGGTGTATGTAGTTAGTTGATATGAATATAAAGCAAAGGAAAAGAAACAAAGCGGCCATAAAAGCAGGTGGGTGGGAATAGTGGGCGGTGGGAGGGGTAAAAATGGTATTTACGAAATAAGTGCAATCAAAGCAAAGTGCGAAGGAGAAAATAGTGTGGAGTGGCGGTGAAGACTGACTAAAGATGTGATTTTTTTAGAAAGTTCTTGAGTTTGTATGTAGAATTTGTAGTTTCTCAAATGCTAATATTTGATTTCGTTTTTTTTTATTTTTTAAATCAAGAGATTGGTGAAAATCATCGGTAGAATATAAGTAAGTTTGGATGTTAAATGTTATTCCATTACAAATGAGTTTGATGCATATGTTAACTGTAAATTTATTGATCTAGATAAAAAGATAACTAATGTGGTATTTATGATCACAACATCTTTCGTACTTAAGTCAAAAAGTCTAAAGTAAAGAGTAGCAAGCTTAGGATTTTTGAGGATGGAAAGAAGTTAACTTAAGGAGGTCAAAATAACATATTTATATGAGGGCTAACCTAGGGTTTTTGTCTTCCTGACGAATCAGGTCCAAATAAATTGAACAAGGCTACTTTGAGTTTTATGGTTGAGGCATGTGATCAAATGCTCACCTCGGTCTCAACCACTATGGCCTCTACCTAAAGGAGGCTTTTAGACCTTTTTCCTAATTTGCTTCTTCCTCAAAAGTTGGTTGGGATCGCGAGTTACATTTTGGAACCTGGATGATTATCGTTTTTGGGTGTGGAGACATTGGGTTTGTTTTGCGTTGATATTGTTCTTACCTCTCCTTTCCCAACTAAATTCGATTAATATAAATTCAACTTTGTAATCCAAAGATGGATTTTCTTTAAGAGGTGATTAGTTCACAAGATAAAAATAATATATCATCTTAGTTTGTGTAGTATAAAGCTTAGACGTTTGAGTTTGTGCAACAACTACCATGAGTTTCATATGTATATACACATTTTCTTGTCTCTAAAATATGCCATATAAAACCATCATTGCACTTTTTCATCCTTAAATTAGAAATCTTCCAAACCATTAAAACACAATAACAAAAATATTAAATTCTAACCAACAAAACAAGATATATAAAAAAGAAAGGGGAAAAAGAATCTAGAGTTTTATTTTTGGCACATTATATAAAAAATTTAGGATGGAAGACTGGAAGGAATCAAAACTAGTAGTTAGTTGCCAAAATTAATTGACAAAAGTAAACATAGAAACAAAGAAAAAAAAAAAAAAGGTGGGGGAAAAATTGGTAAGTGGGTGAATGACTGAACCAAAAGAGTCCTTTGAGCAGCTTTTGAATTAAATGCTTCCCTTAAAAGAGGGAGGGCAGTGGAGGGGACCCCCAACCTATTTAAACCCTACCCCCCTCCTCAATTCTCTCCTCTTTTTGCTTCCTCTTATTTATTGCAACCCAACCCCTCCCTTGTTATATTTTTTGGGCCCTTCACAAAATTCATGGACCACAAAACTTAAACCATTCTAACCATTACATCAATTTAAAAGTGTAATTATAATTACCACCATGCTTTAAAGATAATTTATGCAATCTAGACTAGATCTTAGTGGCCATTTGAAAATCTTTTCCTCCACTCCTTTCATATCCCCTGTTATATTTTGTGCCATCTTTAATTTCTACCTACTCTAAAATCCAATTCCATATTCTTGATTATGGAATGCATTTATTATTCTAATTCTTTCTCTCTCTCACTCTTTTAATTTTGTGTTTTTGTTATATATTATTTTGTTGGGTCTGTGATGTTCTGTATTTTTTTTTTCTTAATTTAGTTTGTTATTTGAAAAAGATGTTATTTAATTTCCTCTGTTTAATATTTTTAAATTATATTTTATCTTAGTGAAGGTTGAAATTGGTTGATGATATGATTATGTGACATGATACTTGTTGCATTAAGAAAACATTTAAAGAGGAATTTTTGTATGGATAGATCCTTAGGCCCAAATGAAAAATGGCCCAAAGTTTAAAAAATGGATGACAATGGTTTTCTGGTGACGTCAACCACGTGTGAAAGTACTTATTTGACCTCAAAGTGCACGCAAAGGTCTGACTCTTGTTTGGATTCTCACTCTAGCTTCTCAATTCTTGATTCTCATCCTAGTTTCTCACACATTCCTCTAGTTCCTCCTTAGACATAATTTCAATATTTTCTTTGGTTTTTTTCCTTGTTTGTCATTTTAATTGTTTTTTTAACTCATTATTTGAGTAAGTTTATCATCAACCAATTTTAATATTCACTAACAAAAAGGATTTTGAAACCCAATATGGGTGTGGAAACTAACGCTATGGCCAATTTTGGACTAATAAATAAAGAAAAAAGAAATTTAGGTCGAGATCAAGACAAGATCATAATGAGCCAAAGAAGGGGTGTTGAACTTTTAGACCGAACTCTCACTACTCAAGGAGCCCGACACAAACACGAAGCGAAGTCAAGCCTTTGGGCCAACCCACCCCTTGACTCATCCTAATCTTCCAAGGTGAGGAGCCCAATCCTCATACAGTATGTGTTTAGCATGTCCCTCAATTCAATGAAATTTCAAATTATCCTATTATGAAATAAACAAGATTTCGGAGAGAGAACAAGAAAATACCTATGTCAACCTCCTCTATAAATACGTTATATTATAGCTCTATATGAGGTAACTTAATTGAATCTTACTCTCAAATTATATAGCTCCCACATTCTTTCACTCTTTGACTCAAGTATCAGAATAAGTATAATCACACTAGTATGAATATTTTCTCTTCTGTATGCCATGTTATTTTCTTTTTTAAACAAATTTATTGGTGTTGTCATGAAGGGTGTGTTTCATCAATATTTAAAATTAGAGGAACTAAATTTAAATTAAAATTATTTACATGAAAATTATTATTTAGAGATTTAAAAACAACCACGTATGTAGTTAACGTGTGAAGTCATTAAAGACTATTATTCTACAAATTATATATATATATATAAAAGTTTCAATCATGTATGATATTATAATAAATGTAATTTTGGTGAAGCCAAACTATCATTTTCTAAAGTTTGGGTTGTGAAGAATAGAAAGAATCTCATTTTTTTAATATACTTCTTGTTGGTTTGTTTGTTTTAAGGGCTGTATTTATGTTTCTTGACTTTATCTTAAAAGTTCTGTACACATCATATCCAAAAGGAACCAACCATTCTTTTTCTGCAGCTTAAACATTACCCTATTTTAGTAGCTACTACACAACACACCTCATAGCGTCGAGTTCATTTGGAACCCTCTTCGCTAAATTTTCCCTACGGTTTTATCAATGATTGGGTATTGGATTCTTCAAAAAAATAAATAAATAAATAAATAAGAAAATTATTATTATTATTATTTTTTTTAATATCGGTGAGTGTCCGGGTCAATTTATGCGCACCTCCTGACCCTACAACATTTGGGTGTCAAGAAAACCTATAGGATATTGAATCTTAAGTAGGTGTCATCCATAAATTGAACCCATGACCGCCCTTTAGCCTTTTCAAGATATTCCCACTACCATTAAGTTAATCCGTGATGGTTAAAAATAATTTCTTTTGGGTATGACCTGATATTTTTTCTTTATTCGTGTCAAGTTTAATTTGTATTTTCTTGTATGATTGTTTAAATCACTTTTGTCATTTATTATTCAAAATCAATTTGACTGCATAAAAATCGCATTTAAAGGTAATCCAATTTTATTTGTATAAATATGTGTTTCACGTTGATTTTAACCCAATTTTATTTGTATAAATATGTGTTTCACATTGATTTTAAATACGATAAAAATAATTTTAATTATTTTAAAACCACTCTTAAGCGTGCATTTTAATTATTTGAAACATGGTAAATTGAATTTCATGTACAATATCATATCCACATCTCCATTTAGATCTATATTTATATATACTGTTTCTAGATGATGCACAACCTAATACAAGAATCAATTTGCTTTATAATATTCGTATAAAATGAAAACGTTCACGTATTTATGACGTCATCTCATCCTTGGAATATTAATCTAGACGGCTAAAGTCCCATTGTAATGATTCATGGAAGTTGGATATTTCATCATTTTATTGCTTTCCTCTCACACTAGGGTTGGTAACCGACATGTCGTAACCAGTCTAGATCGTTCGGACGAGGCTGTCAGAGGGGCCAACGACATGTAGTAAATGCTTTAAGAGGAAAAGAAAAAAAAGAAAAAAAAAAGCGCCTTTTTCCTTTTTCTTTTTCATTGAAATGTAAATTACCGCCATTTTTTTTCTCTAAAAATTCAAAAATAGCGACACGTAGGTATGAGTTTGGGAGCCATGTCTTTTGTATTATTGCGTAATTTATCCTACCATTTTTTAAATTAAAAGTTATAAATGAAAACATATTTGTTTGAAGTTTTTTAATTTGACGATGATTTCACAGAAATTAGCCATTTGAACACAATTTAGCGAACAAAAATAGATTCTAAAAGCTGATTATTTGATTTTCCATATATAATTTTTGTATTAAACCAAAGAAAAAGAAGTAGTAATTTCACAAACGTTTAAACCTTAACTATTTTATTAAAAATGTCTTTAATTAGTTAAGTTATTGTATTATCGATAATATAGTGCTCTTCAGAGTGAATTAAAAAAAAAAAAAAAGAAAAAAATTGAGAAAACTATTTTAGACAGGATTTTATTTTTATGGAAATGTGTATGGTGGAATCTAAATTCTCATGTACGTTTATTACACTAAGTTGTTTATTATAGTCGGTAGGTTATAATAGTTTATGTTTGGGTGTAGACTATTTTAATATGAATTATAATAGTCTATGTTTGGGATGCAGACTATTTTAGTCTTGGTAGAAGATGGTAAACACTGTAGCAAAGAGGGAGAGAGATGATAGGTAAAAAATAACAAAAACTCTAATAAATAGAAATGTCAAATCGTATCTGTATAGTTAATTATAGGTTATAATAGTTGGAAATACTAACTATTATAATTGAAGACGAACTATAGTAACTCACTCCACCTAAAGTTGAAAGAGGTCAAGGCGTCATTAAACGTCCAACAATAGGAACATATGTGGTCATTTTGGATGTCCACGATAGAAGAGTTTTTTCATTATTGAATTAGAAACATCTAATTTGCTCATCCAATTACATAGAAGTACAAATAAAAAGTTATTTAAATAAGAAAAGAAAACAAATTGTCACGTGACAAACTATGATTTGACTATTGATGAACTGTACAAAGGTAGATGTAACTCCTGATACACCAAAGTTTTTTTTTTTTCATAATTATTTGGTTTTAGTTTTGAACATTCATTATATAAAAACTATTTTCAATCTTGATTTTTTTTAAGAAAGAAAAAAAATTTAAATAAATTACAAATTTATATATGAGTAAATAAACTATTGATTACTAACGTAAAAATATGATTCAATTGATTTAGGTATAAACTATTTGACTAAAATGTGAAAAATTTAAATATCTTCTTCCAGTTGGCATTGAATTAAAAGAAAAAAACACTCCTTAGTTTTAATTTGACAAGCTACGTGTTTAAGGTTATGTAGGTGTGTTTAAGGTTATGTAGGTGGAAAAATCGAACTTTTAACTTCAAAGTTAATAATATAAGCTTTATGTGAGATGAGTTATTTAGATATTAAATAAACTTTTGTTTTTAAGAAATAATAAATCATAAGGGCAAAATGGCACTAAAAATTACCTGGGCAACTATACCAAATCATAAAGAATAAATTTGTAATTTAACTAAAATTATATACTATTCAAATATGTTCCCTTTCCCAAAAAAAGAAAAAAAAAGTATAATTTGTCAGTCGTATTTAATTTTTAAATCATACGATACAATATATACAATGTGGCTATAAAAAGAAAAAGGAAAAAAAAAAAAAAAAAAAAAAGGCAACGAAATTCTCGTACTTTAAAAAGAAAGAGAATTCCACGCCCATGCCCAAACAGAAGCGTCGGAGAACGTAGCGGCACGGCGCTGAAAAGAAAAGTCAAAGTTAACAGAGCAGATAAACCATAAAATATGGGGAAAAAAAAAGAATAGGCCGTAGGGGGAAATTTTAAGTGGTGGGGCCCAAGGGGAGCGGAACGGCGTGAAGAAACGGCGTGCAATTGACGCCGACAGCGACAGGCTGTAACAGAAACGGAATGTGGAGAATGTGATGTGTTAGTGGGCCGGGTCGGGCTTGGTTAATCAATGGGCATTTCCATACTTATTTGTTTGAAATTTGGATAACTTCCCCAAAAATATGTTTTCTTAAACAATATTAAACGATGTTGTTATTATTATTATTATAATGTTTAAATATAATGTGGAGATACGAAGGAGGAGTGGAAGTTATAGTTTTCTATTCTATCGAGGCAGCATAACTCCGGACAGCAACACGACAACCCAATTCACGGTTTGCCTTTTACTTTTCTTACCAATGCTCCAATAGTGTGTTCCAAAACGTGACACCAACAATAATAACATAATTCTATGCAAATCTTCTAGATATGCTACATTTTCTTAATAACACCTCTTCTTTTATATATAAATATATACACCACCCATCAATTTCAACATAGTCTAACTAATAAATTAGAGAGTTAGGATTCATATATTTACGTATACTTAAACTAAAAAAATGCCATGCATGTTAATATATAGGTTAAGTTATAAGTTTTGCTCTTGAGTTGTAGGGTTTATATTTATTTAGGGGTGTTAGAGACAAGCAATTCAGTTGTTTAGTCGTATAAACTGCAATTTACCTAACATTAGTAAGTCATCAAATTGGTGTAAAGTGAACTGTGGCGTCTATGATAAGTTTAAGAACTACTTGAGCCAAACATTGGGGTGGGTTGATGTGTGTGTATATATATATATAGTGAAATAGGGTTAATAACTCCTCCGCAGAACACTCCTAGTTTTTAAGGGTCTCTTTTGATAGAGAATTTAAAAACTTAGATTTGAAAACAAGGGATTTGATGAGAATAGAGTTGTATTTCACGTTTTCAAATATGTGTTTGGTAGCATATTCAAAAATTGGATTTTAATTCAAACAATTATTTAAATATTGTTTGATACTATATATTTACAAATCATAAAACTAACTGTAATTAACCACTAAGCCACTAATATTTAGTTGACAATAAACCATCGTTAATTTATTTATGAATATGATTTATATTAAAAAAAATATATAATTATTATTTTGTAATATTATGTTAAAAAATGAAGTGAGTTAATAACATGACACATTGTATTTCTAAATGTTTTTATCTTAATTTAATATAATTATGCATTTTAAATTAATTAAAAAAATTGGATACATGAAAGCATAGAAATGCTATTTTCAAAATTTACATTGTTTAGATCACATAATCCAAAAACAATTTTTAGAAATAGAATTCACATATTTGTCATACTTAGTGAATCTGAAAACATAAAATAAAATTCAGATTCTCTACCAAATATGCCCTAAACTTTCAAAAAGTGTTTAATAGACTCTTAAACTTTTAATTTTGTGTCTAATATGATCTTGATCTTAATGAATGTTTAATAGATCTCTGAACAACTTTGTGTCTAATAGATCATTTGACATACATTCTAAATTTTCAAAAGTTATTTAATTTATTAAATTTTAATTTTAATTTTGTGTATAAACTCTAAATTTTCAAATTTGTATTTCCTAAATCAAGTATTTAAAAATTATGTATATCTAATAGGTAAAAACTTTATTAGATCCAAAAATAAAAATTTAGAAAATTATTATAAATTACTTTTGGAAGCATGGAGACTATTCCCAATAAATAGTAGACACAAATATCAAACTTTTTGGAATCAACTTGACACATAAGTTAGTTTAATGGGTATACATAACTTATATATTTCATATGCAATAGTTGTGTTGTCTTCTGTACGCATAAAAGACCAATATTACACGCATATTTCTTTATAATATTATTTAAATATGACATGTGAAAAGATCTAAAATATTCAAATATATAGGTAATGTTTCCATCAATTGAGCTATATTTAAAGTAGTCAACCTCTAGGTTTGAATATATACCTCCAAAATATTTTCGTACATTAAAAATTACTTTTGATTCTTAAATTTTTATAGACGTAACGATTTAAAGTCTCTCCACTTTAATTTGTAACGATTTAATTCTTATACTTTCAATTTGGTAACAATTTAATCCTTGAACTTTACTATATAACTATTTAGTCTTTGTATTTTAAAATTTGTAATAATTTTTAAATAAACTTTGTAATAATTTAGTCCCTAAGAAATTAATATTAAGATTTAATGAGATTTCTTCCCTAAGTAAACTAACAAACTAATTAAAGACTCAATACGCTTATAAAATAGAAAGTTTATATTATAAAATAATAAAAATTGACATCTAAGTTTGATGATTTTTATTTTTTTTTATATGTTAGATACTAAATCATCACAAATTTGAAATTACAAATATTAGAATGTTACATATTAAGTTTAAGGACTAAACTATTACAAAATTGAAAGTATAGAAACTAAATTGTCACAAACAAAACTTTAGGGATTCAATCGTTACTTTTATGAAAGTTTAGGACCAAGCAATTTAACCATTTTGCTATTCTGCTATTATTTGTAAATATTTACAAATATTTACAATTTTAGGGCGATTTTCAAATATAGGAAAATGAACCAAAATATTTACAAATATAGTAAAATTTTACTATCTATTTGCGATAATTGTAATATTTTGCTATTATTTGTAAATATATATATATATTTTAATCATTTTGTCATTTAAAATAATTTTCTTAATTTATATTTAAAACGTATATACGTTGTTAACGAACCTCAAACTTAACGAAATAATAACACATAAAATATGAAGAAACTATATACTATCTCATGGGTTGTGTTAAAATACTACCGGACCATGATATTGTTGCAATAGTACAAAGGTAGTACCATAATTAAAAATACATCATTTTATTAAATTATTGAGCAAGTTTTTTTTTTTTTTTTTGGTTGTTTTTTTTTTTTTTGAAATTTTTTTTTTTTTTTTTTGGTTGTTTTTTTCTTCTTAGAATATTTATATATTTATTATGCATTAAACGCTTATAAAATGGCTAACAAAGTCCAAGTCTTTACATATCGAGTCTAGAGGTCGTGGGCCAAAGAAAAATTGGTCCAGATCCGTATCTTTAAATAATTGAGTCGGCTCACGGAATATGGGCCGATATAACGAACCGGGGCCGGGTTACGATCCGCCATATATTCGAGCGATTTTCTTAATTATCCCATGTTTCATTGTAAATCTTATCATATTTATATATATTCTTAAATTAATCCAATATCTGGTCAAAATGCGTATCATGATATTTAACATGTACTTCTCTTTAATATTAAAAGTTCAAATACTTTCTTATATTAAAACAACGTTTATTATCCTAGACAAAGATCTATTTATCAAATCTACTAGCCAATAAACAGAACAAACCACAATTATTACCCAACAAATTATATCATCTACAACAACATTTTTACAGTCGATTGAAGTGACAATAACATTGTATATCCATTAAGGACTCCAAAAAAACCTCCTTTGCCTAGGTCTTACCAACAAATGTGATTTTCATTCATTCGAAAAATCTTAAACTTCAGGTGTTATGCTTGAAAAGGTTATAGAAGATGTTATTTATTGTTAATCGAATATTTTTAAGAACATTACTAATTATTTCTTATTACGATGAATCTAGATATAACTTTAATAGTATTATTTTCCCGCCATCACATGTTTTGTTGTACTAAAAAAAAGTAAAAGAAAAATAAACCTTTTACTACTAGACACATATATTAAGATTGTATTGGTCTTGATATAGGCAACAACCTATTCTTCAATTAGCTCACCTTTATGGTATCAAACTCCAAGTTGAATGATAATAATAAAAAAAAAAAGTCACCTTATAAATTATTAAGGCTATGTTTTGTAACCATTTTATTTTTTGTTTTTTGTTTTTGAAAATTAAGCTATAGACACTACTTTCACTTTCAAATTCATTTCTTTGTTATCTACTTTTTACTCAATTTAAAAAACTAAGCAAAAATTTGAAATTAGAAAAAGTAGCTTTTAAAAACTTATTTATTTTTTAAATTGGCAAATAATTTAACTATTGTACTTAAGAGAGATGCAGAAATAGACTTAATTTTCAAAAACAAAAACAAAAAACGAAATGATTATCAAACGGAGCCTAACTTATCAATTTCTACATAAAACTTCTAATTTTGTCAAACTGTATTGCAATTTTTACCTTTTGATAATTTTTTTTTTTTTGAAAAAGCAGTTGAAACAATATTTTTATGCATTTAAATATAAAACAAGTGCATTGATAATATTTTGAAATTTAAGCAAACTTTTAGTTAAAATTTGTAGCTTTTTGCCATATTATCTGAAGTAATCAAATTTAAATTGGTAAAAAACTTGATATTATAGTTTTTTTTTTCCTTGTATTATGGTTCCTAGTGATGGGGAGAAATTATTATTTGCGCTTATATCAAATTTGGTGTCCATTTTATTTTTAAAAACATCTTAAAAGTTAGATATTATTTACTACTTTTATTTGTAATTTGACATATTAATTTATTTAATGGACCTTAAATTTTCAAATTTTTTTTGAAATTACTACAAGAATACTACAATTTTCTTTTTTTTTTGTCTAATTATTCTCACGAATCAGACTCCACTTTATTTTGGAAAAAGGGAGATTATATTTGTATGAAACTCAACCCTTCTCGATACTTAGTAACCCTAATTTTCCTGAAGCTCATCTAATGCGCTTGAACTTCTTCACCAAAATTTTACTACTAACCGTTTTAACACAAGATTACAACCTATTGGGAGCTTAAATCAACCAAACCACGCTTAAATAAATTTGGATAATAATCTACTATTCCAATATTCCAATATAAAATTTGTCGATTGATTAAATAAAAGTCAAATTTGGATAATAAACTATCAATATAATAAACATTAAGTACAAAAAACGATTGATCATTCGGAGTATATTTCAACTGATTGATCGAAAAAAATAAAAAAAGTTTATCCTTAGTCGGTGTTTGGAATGAAGAAATAGGATGAGATGAGTTGAGATATAAACTCAACTTATTGTTTGAGAGGCCAACTTCGTACATCACTGATGTTTATACCATGTCCACCAATAGTGCACTTAGTTTTTATCACCACCAATGTCTCGTTGTTCAGCTCCAGCGACCACCTCCAGCGTCCAACTCCGGCAACTACCTCCGACATCCAACTCCCGTGACCACCTCCAATTTCCAACTTCAGCTACCACCGCTTGCAGCCAACTCTAGCAACACCCAAACACCACTCTTGATGGCCAACTCTGGTGACCTCCAATGGTGGCCATTCCACCAACTTCGACGATTATTATTTTAAATTATGACTACTACAAATTTGGGCTTTTTTGACACACGAATTTTTTGTTTTGTTCGTGCTCATGACGTAAAATCGTCAATAAACCTTAATTTAAATCGTTAAAATAACTACTAATTTAAAAATACATATAAAACATTAATAAATGTTTATATTTAAGTTGATGCAAAAATTGTCAATAAAAAGAAATTTATGACACAAAAGTATGTAAGTTCTATCAAAACTTTGAATTCTCTGTTTTTTTTAATTAGTTCATAATATTTTGTATTCGTTCTTTATAATAATTTAACATTAATAAAATCTCTTTTATTATGTAAGAAGTCAAACAACCTTGTATGTCAAAACAACTTTGAGAAAAAATATCAGAAATGAATGTTTTTACTTTAAAAAGTTTTTACCAAAAGTGTTAAAATAAAAATAACTTGACTAAAAATGCTACATGCACAAATTTATAAATTGGTTGCTTAATTTTTTTTTTTAATACATAATCTAAAACTAAACCCTAAATTCCATTTTCCAAAATTCCTAACAACAAATAAACATATAAATTCCACTATACAAAAGAACTCAACACACCAAAGAACCATTGAGCTCAAAATTCAAACAAACCACTTATTGAAATTAAAAAACTATATAATTAATTAACTAATTAATTAATTAATTAACTAATTAATTAAAAGTAAATGACAATTTTACCCTCTGATGGAAAAAAAATAATTGAATCGAAAAAAAGATCGTCAATCAATCCCGTTAACACGTGGAGCGTTCTGATTAGGAAAAGGTGAAGTCCACCTCATCAAAAGAATCAGACGGTCGAAGATTATTCCCGGTTGATATGGTGGCTGGAACCGAATCCATTGTATAAAAACTTCCTAGTTTTTGTATTAGGTTTGTCATTGGATTTGGAAGACGAATTGAGAGAAAAATAATGGCAGGTGAATCGACTTTGTTCAAGTTCTTGAGCCCAGGACGCCGTTTCCAATCTACGGACATCCAAGCCGCTGCCGGCTGGGGTGTCGCCGCCGCCACTACTGCTCTGTGGGTCGTTCAGGTCTTCTCCTTTCCTAAACTCATCGATCTATACTATTATTTATGGTTTTCGGAGATTTATACAGTGAATCTTTTGACTCTCTATGTTAGATTAAAGTATGCATCGATCTTCTTGAAACTTGATTCCTGATTCTGCTTTCTTACGTATACCGTCTTTATGATTTCTGTTTCTTGTCTTGGACGATTTACCTTGGCGTATTCGGATTTCTATTTTTACTCCAGCGTTAATATAGTGATTACGGGATGAGCTTTCATTTTCAGTATGTCATTCGCAGTAGAGATCTGAAAGAAATAAATTCCTATGGATTATGGTGTCTATGGATATACGTATCTACCAAGCTGTGCTACATCCCTTTCAATTGGTCTACGGTGGTCATTGTAAAGAATCTATCCCTGCCCTGTTTTCAAAATCGTTATTTCCTCCTTCCCCTCGTCAACTCGGGTAGATAGCTACTTCGCTTGACGAGCTAAGTAGAAAGACTTTGTGGATGAATCCACAACTGATGGTGCTTTAGGTGGATCTGATCCATAGTTTCCTCGTTGATTAGGAGCAGAGAGATTTATTTTTATCTGTTTTCTTTTACTGTTTTCTTCTTTTTGGTATATCATTGAGCACAAGATGATACTCTTGCCCAGTTTTGTATGATAACCAGTAGAATTGTAGAAATATTAAGAGATGTAGTGCACTAAGATTTTTTTACACTCTACATATTTCTAGAACTCAAGGATACAACCTTTTGAACAAAGGTAAGGCTATTTAGACATTGAATCTCACAAGTTTCTAAAAATTTGTAGTAGTTCGTTATATGTGGCTTCACTTCCTGCCGTCCTCATGATCACACTCTGGTTCCACATTGTAAGTTTGTTTTACTTCCAATTCCAATCCAAGTTCAGTTTCAGTATGGAGCTTTTAGCCCCTCACAGAGACCTAAGGCCTTACCTGAGGGAAAGTTTTGATCCTCTACCCTTTCTGTTTATACAGTCTTTTCCAAATTCCATAATTGTATCACTATAGTTGGCTTCATTTGTTGGTTTTAAACCATTAGTTAACTTTCTACCGGTACCTGCTGCAAAATTTCCATAGACGCCACCAACCAAAGCCTAATCCTAACTGCCATCAATATGTTAGACCTCCTATAATATTAACTTACAGCAGAAAAGAAAATAAAGGGAAGGGTATGGTGTGTGGGAGTGTGGCTTCTTCTAGCCAAACTTAATTAGTAGTTATTTATATCTTTGTTTTATTGTGGGGGAGGGAGGTAGTTAAGAGAGGAATAGGTGAGAGGGGGAAGTCAGTTTTTATGTTTTTGGGAATTGCTTTTACAGTAGTTGGGGAAGGGGACTGAGGGCAGTTTCCTTGTGTTTTAGTGTAGGGCTGTAATTTTGATGAAATTCAATAAGCAAGTTTGGTTGGTATCTTATCAAATTGGTATCAGAGCATCACCCTGAGGAAGCACGGTACAATGGCGCAGCGGAAATTTGATGAGCGGATGGAAGCAATGGATCAAGAGGTTTTGAAACTTCGCGCTGAAATTCAGAAACTTCCTGGCATTGAAGAAACTCTACTTTCGTTGTCCAAGAGTATTGAAAAGTTGGGAGTTCAAGCCGAAAAACAGCAAATCATGTTGACTACCATAGCCGTAGACTTAGCCTGTGGTCAGAAATTGCCGGCGGGGGATGAGTCGGGCAATCGTTCGACGAATATGTTGCCGCAACCGCCGATAACTGATCAGACGCACGTAGAATCTTCTGACGCAGCCATGGAACAGAGTAAATTCAAGAAGGTGGAGATGCCCGTGTTCAGCGGAATCGATCCGGATGGGTGGTTATTCAGAGCAGACCGATATTTTCACATACATCGGTTGTCGGAGACGGAGAAGATGACTGTTGCGGTCATCAGTTTTGATGGCGTTGCACTCGACTGGTATCGGGCTCAGGAAGAACGCGACTCTTTTACGGATTGGGCAAGTTTGAAGTGTCGTTTGTTGATGCGTTTTCGTTCTAAGAGGGAGGGGTCGTTGTGTGGTCAGTTTTTAGCCATCAAACAAGAGACTATCGTGGAGGCTTATTGGAATTTGTTCGATAAATTTGGTTGCTGTAATACTAGGAATGCAGTGGTTACATACTTTGGGAGTGACAGAAGTTAATTGGCGGAATTTGTCAATGTCATTTAACCAGGATGGGAAGACAGTGGTATTAAGGGGAGATTTTAGTTTTACAAAGTCGCGGGTGAGTTTAAAAAGTATGATACGATCATGGACAGAAGCGGATCAAGGATTTCTCATCGAATGTCGGTTCATGGAGGGCGGAGTTTCGTTGGATAATGTCACTTTGTTGTTTGCACTTTTTACCTGAGGTTCCGTCCATCAGGCTTTCCATCAAAACTCACAACTGATATCTTGGAACTCCTAGGATCTGGCATTCATTTTACAGTGAAGTATTGTTATACTCAAAACATATCCTCCTCTCATTGCAACTATTTATGGATAGACCTCTCACAATAGTCAATATTTCTTTCTAGTACAAGCCACTCCATAGAGTTACGACCACATTGCAATTCTACTATTACCAAATTCGGATTTGATCTCCCTTCTATCAAACACGTTCTTTGCACTTCCCTCAAGGAATCCCCAAAATTGGAGTGCTCTAATGCACAAGCTAATGGATCCCATGTAATTTTATTTAACAAATTTGATTTATGGTATGGGGTTTTATTAGCTCTATTCCTCTTTCTCTGCTCCTCATGTTTTTTTTTTTCTATATGCTTAGTAAACGTTCTCAACTCCCCCTCCTTAACTAACAATAACTACATCATTGCCTCTCCTTTTCTACTGATTAGGTTCACTGCTGCTGTTTTTTCTTCCCTTCCCAACTAAACCATAATGGACTTGTTTTCTTTGCTGTGTGTTTTTTCCGATTTATTGCTTGAGAAAAACTGTTTTTTTTTTTTTGCCATCTACAAATTTTTGGGTTCCAGATGGGCTCCATCACCTTTGATAGGGAGAATGCATTATCCTGTCTTGGTTGGGTTTTTATTAATTCTTATTTTGTAAAGTTTTCTGTATTGCATTGCAAATAAAGGGATATAGATTTGATTATGTGCATTTTCCCTGATTGTTTCGCGAGGCTGCAAACCAACGTAAATTGTTTTGAGTTTTCAAATATTCATTTCTTTGCCTAAACAGTTTGTTCCAATTAATTTTGTACTATATGTTATTTTCTTGGTTAACTAAACGGTGGCCTTTTGTGTTATACTTGTAGAAAATTAACTTTATACAATCTTTCCTCTTTTTGAGGCTCCTCTGTGGTTCACATTAATTATAATGTTTAAACGAATCTAACCATTCCTTTTTCTCTTGTAAACTCTGTGCAGCCATTTGACTGGATCAAGAAGACGTTCTTCGAGAAGCCAGAAGAGGCATGAATTGTTATTTGTGAAGACTCACCCTAGTTTTTGTTAATAAGTATCATTTGATTGCCGCAAATGGGTAACTGCAGAGTTCATTGGAATAACATGTTTTGTAATAGACTCCGTTTTGATTAAATTGAGTTCTTCAGTTCTCTCTAACTTTGGAAATTTTATTGTCGAAATTTAAGGTATATTTGATAAACATTTGATTTTGTTTTTTTGATTTTTGAAAACTAAGCTTATGCACAATACTCACACTGATAAATTTTTATATTTTATTAATTCACTTTCTGCTCATGTTTTCAAAAACCAAGCAAAGTTCTAAAAAAAAAAAAATAGTTTTCAAGATGAAAACCATAATTGAATAATGGGAAGTAAAAGTATACAAGCATAAATTTCAAAGTTAAAAAATTAAAAACAAAACCGTTATTGAACAAGACCTAAGATTTGGTTAATATGTTTTTTCACCCCTACTTGATTTTTCAGGACGTTTTCCTCGAACTTGCATGGTTATTTAGCTACTCTCCTTAATTGCACCCTGTTTTTTGGAGGCTTTTTACACAAGCAATTGCAGTTGGAGATTTGAACTTTGAGAAAGATTCTGGGGGAACTTTTTGAATGAGATTCACAAATTCCCCTTTTAACAATGCTTTGTTCTTAGAAATTGAAGGCTTTCTTAAGAAAATTAATTTTCTTTTAGCAAGAATTTCCACTCCCGTTTTTGACATTACAAAAACTATATTTGAAATTTGTTTGAATTTCAACAGAAAAATGAACGTGCTCTGAGGACGTCGTACTATTGAATAAGATGTTATACTAATAACATTTTTGAAACGTAGATAATATTTAGTTTTTAACATATATGAGAAGTCGAATAATAAATTTGTTAGAGTATTGTATAATTATATGATTTGATGATCTATATTAAAACGAAGATATATCTAGCGGTGGGAACATTATACAATCTATATATATCTCTTTCTTTCTTTTGTAACAGTTATGATTTTTGTTTTTGAAGTTATTCCTGCTACATTCTTAGGTATTTTTTATATTAATTTTCAATCAATACGCTTATGTTTAAACATTGATTTCCGATGATTGAAGTCCTTCAGCAGTCGACTTAGGTATTTTTTTTCCCTTTTATTGGCATAATAAACATTTTAAATTAGAATTAATTTGTATTTATATTTATTAATTAAAAGAGACAAAGGACGAATCAAAAGTATATTTCCTTTTCAGCTTTAGATTTCGATTAGATATAGATTGTTTCCTTAAAAAAAAAAAAAAAGGGAAAGATATAGAATACTTCGAAATCCTTTTATTTATTTTCTCAAAAGGAAAAGGAAAACAAAAAAAAAAAAAAAAGAAAATAAGGTGCTTTGGCTGAACCGACGTCGTCACAACATCAAAGTACAATCCGATTACTGAAGCGTGAAGGTAAAGGACAACTGAAATACCCAAAATGCCCTTCCTATTATCTTGCCATCCGTGGATAAATAGGTAAAATCAAAGCTGTTTTGACCTGTTCTATCGCTTAGGATCTTACCATTATCCTTTACGAGACGTGTTTCGACTCTGGCCGTCGGATCAATCTCCTCTCTTCCTCCCTCTACCCTTATACCTCATCCCCAAAGCCTCGTTTCAATTTCTCTACTCTCTCCGCCGCCGTTTCTGTGCCGAAAAGGGTTTTTTCCGGAGCCGATTCTGATTGATTTCCCCTTTCGCTGTTTTTCTTTTCCCTGCTTTAGTGTGGGATCGCGAGGGTTTTTGCTGTCGGCGATTCAGATCTCTGTAAGTCATACTCATTCGAATCTATTACTTACCATCGGCAGTTCAATGTCTTTTGATTCGGTGCTTTTCTTTTGCTTGTTCATTGAGAAAAGAAGTCGATTCGATTTTCATTGCAATACCCTTTGTTTTTGTCTGTGTTTGTTTGCATCTTTCCGTTTCTTTTTGTTGTGGTTGTTGGGATCTGATCATTATTTTCTTGGAATGTGGTGGATAGATAATATAAAAATTCCGAATTGGCGGTGATTCAATGGAGAATGAGTTGGTGGAATTGTTTGAAGCGGCGAAGAAGGCTGCTGACGCCGCTGCAACACCATCAAATGATGGGGGAGCCGAAGAAAGTCGTTGCCTAGATGCCCTACGGCAGCTCAAGAAATTTCCTGTTACTTATCAAATCCTTGTTTCCACTCAGGTTTTCTTCTCATTAGACTTGAAATTCGTTTCTTCGTTGATACTTGATAGTGGATAGAATGTGAGAATGTAAACAGCTGATTTGTTTGTAAAATCATACATGTTTTCTATTATGAATTCAGCCTAAATTCATTGTCTGCTCGCTTACGAATTGGTTTCATAACGAACTGAGTTCACTCTATTTCATTTATTATTTATGCTGTTCACACTCACGCAACAAAGTCATCTCACTTGTGTAACCCTTTTAAGTTTTGGGGAAATTATACCTTATTATCTAATCTTTTGTTGCATCTTTACAATCCTTTTTCCTGTGTAATTGAAGTCGACTTTGCTTGTGTTGATAGCTCCTATATCTTGTCTTCTATAGGTTGGGAAGCGCCTTCGGCACCTCACTAAACACCCCAAGAAGAAAATACAGGAGTATGCTTCTGACCTGATTGAGATGTGGAAGGAAATAGTCATCAAGGAAACTAACAAGAATAAGAAAAATGGAAATGCCAACTGTAAAGATTCACCTAAAATTGGTTCTCCCAGTGCGGAGTCCGTTAAGGTGGAGAAGTTCCAAAAATCATCTTCCATGAAGGTTGAAAGAGTTTCCAAGGGTGAGCAATTCGATAGGAATGGCGCCACAAGCTCTGTAAAATATTCCAGATCAGAAAGCACGGTTTCGGAGAAAAATTCTGTCAAGGTCGAGAAAACTGATTCAGTGGTCAAGGTTGAAAGGATAGTTAAAGAAGAGAAGCAAATCTCAATAGACAAGAAACCTAGTGGGGCTGCTGCACCTCCAAAACTTACTTCCATGATTAAATCGAAAGATGCTGCTCGAGACAAAATAAGAGAACTTCTCTTTGAGGCTTTCTCCAAAGTTCCTGGTGAGGCTGATGAAGATGTTATGGATGAAGTAAATGCAAGCGATCCGATTCGTGTTGCTGTTTCTGTAGAATCTGTCATGTTCGAAAATTGGGGAGGTTCTACTGGTGCACAGAAGGCCAAGTACAGATCCATTATGTTTAATCTCAAGGATCCGAAGAACCCAGACTTCCGAAGAAAAGTTCTTCTTGGACTTATAAAGCCAGAAAGGATGATCAATATGAGCACAGCCGATATGGCTAGTGATCAGAGAAAACGTGAAAATGAAGAGATTGCACAAAAAGCTTTATTCGATTGTGAGCGTGGAGGAGCACCAAAAGCTACTACTGATCAATTCAAGTGTGGTCGATGCGGTCAACGCAAAACGACCTATTATCAATTACAGACGCGTAGTGCAGATGAACCTATGACCACCTTTGTAACTTGTGTAAACTGCAATAACCATTGGAAGTTCTGTTGAGGTGCTGAAAATGTTATTGTTTGGAACAATTTTCTGAGCAGTTGGTGTTATTTTGCCCTGACACTAGTTGCTGCAGTGTGTAATCTCGTTCCACATTGCTACATTTAGAACGTAGGAGTTCTCTACCGTAGGATTTCTAAGTGCTAATTTTATTGAGAAATTCAGTGTATAAACTTGTTTTTTGTTTGTTATTTCCTTTGGTATTTTTCTGAGTTTCATACCTAGGATCGCTTTAGGATCGCTCTAAACCACTCAACGTTCAACATAATTGTCGGTTTGATCTTTCTAAGAGCATATATGAGATTTGATGTTGAAACAGATTTAATTATCATTTGATAGCTCCAAAATATGTTGTTGATTTTGTATACACACGGTTTTGAAAATTTACAAATGAAAGGTATTTTTGCGTCTAGGGACATATGGTGCGACATCAATGAGGCCAATAAACAGCTTTGTTGACTTTCCTCATTAGAAAGAAATCTTCTGAAATTAAATAATTTATAATCTAAGAATAAATCATTTACATGGTATGCTCTTTGAGTCTCCTCTCAGCTGCAATTGTAGCAGCCATAGATGGAGCCAAATACCTTAGCGATTCACTTCCTTTCTCATCATTTTCCTCCAATGGTGATGCTTTGGATGCAAACAGAGACTCAACTTCTCTGAGAGTCAGAAAGGGCTGATCTTGGTTCTTTGCATTTCCAGTGATGAAGGAAGAGCTCTCTCTGCTTCTGTTTAGCTTGTATACGCTCTCTTCCACTGTGTCTTTAACCTACAAGAACCCCAAAAAAGGAGAAAAGAAAGTTAGCTGTTTATTTGTCCAAATTGTGGTAGTCTAGTCTTTTAGATAAGTGTTAAAAACTGATGGACTATTACTGTATGCATAAATATTTTCTTTATGCATAAATATTTTCTTTGATTATCCATAATGTCCAAACCAGCTTATGTGCATTTCGACTAATTTCATGAAACAATTCACCTGACCCTACAACATTTGAGTATCTCGTAGGATATTAAATTTTAGGTAGGTGGCCACCATAGATTTGAACTTATATCCTTAATCCTTTATCAAAGTCATACCTTGCTTTATGGATAATAGTATGCATATAGGTGTTGAGTGTTAAATCTATGGTTTGATGAAAGCTTTACATGATATGTACAAAGAGGAAGTTGTACATACTATGAATCGGTGAAAAAACGTCTTATTTTCCTGTCCAATTCGGTGCACCCTGCTAATTGCTTGCGCTTCTGCAGCTGGATTTAGCAGTGGTTCCACAAGGACAACATGTTGAGCTTCGAGAAGGTTCAGGCCATTAGCTCCATGCTGAATCAAGAGCAATAGAACCTGAGCAGATCCTAATTCTGGCACATTTGCCAATGGCCGTTTCTTGTGATTTTCTTTTGCATTGATCTTCTGTCCTCTAAATTCTCTAATGGCTGTATGAGATTTTCTGCATTTGCAAATCCCAATCATCAATATTATTATTACTGTATAATGTGTAAGAGCAGAAAAGGTAAGATAGACTGCTCTAGTCTGGAATTTGAGTTATTCAAATTATCATCTCACCTGCCTCCTTTCATCCTGATAAAGGTAATGCTGTTGGCAGCAAAGGCATATTGTAAAACATCAAGGACATCGTTCCAACTAGAGAAAACTAGAACTTTGGCTTTCGAATCTGTGTACTTTATCCACAAGATTCGTCTTACAACCGCTTCAATCTACAGAAGGTTTTAGATAAAGTATTATTTATAACGGCAAAACAATTGGACCAGATGCAAAAACTAACATGATGAATTTTTTTTCTCAATGTTTTTTTGTTTGAAGGACAACAATTATAATACAACTAAATTAACCCGTAAGAATAACGATCATGAGGCATGCGTTGGAGATAATGTCCTCAAATAACTACATTTATCCCACTAGCCATCTGTACTAAACGATTATCTAGGAAACATGTTAGGGCTCTCTTACCCTCATGTTTCCCATTTTTCTTCCCCACACCAACCAAGAACTTGAAAATAAGCTAGACATGAGGCTCTTGTTTACAACCAGTATAAGAATGAAAAATCAAGCACGCTGGACAAGCATTTTGCAAGGAGGAAATTCCAACTAGTCACATCTAAAGCGTCAATTCAAGACCTTAACTCAAGAAGCGACACATAAAAATGGAGCATCTCGGTGAAGGAGTTTATGCAATAAACAAATAGAGCCGAATAAAGCTGGGAGGGGAGCATCTAAAGAGAAGCATGCAAGCAATGCAAATGAACAAAACAAGGTCCCAAATTGACTCAATAATATGCACCAGAATAGGCACAGCGCATACACTATGCGTGTTAGGTAGGATGGCAAACCTTCGTTCCATAGGAACCTTGAACTTTAATGGACATTTCATGCTCCCTAGAAGTTTCGTGCGAGGTTGAAGGATCAAGTGTTCCATTTTTACTATCATCTGCATAAGCAATATTCCCAAAATCTGTGTGTTGGCGACAGGTTGGGCACATCACCCATTTAGTTTGAATTTTACTACCATGCAGTGTCTTTTCAGTCATAGCAAACAAACCTGTGGGAAACAAATGCCATTAGAATTTACAATACATAATGTAACAAGCATTTAGAAAATGTATGAAACCATCGTTGACTTGACAGTTTTAGGAAGTAGGACTCGAAAGGGAAAAAGGTTCACAGATGAATAGATGGAATAAGACTTCATCCTCGCTTCCTTTCTAAAGGGATTTTCCCGGCACAATAACTGTGAGTCTGATTTGAATTTTGAGACTTTGAAGAGTTCTTTAAATCAATGGAAGCAGTTTTTAAAACTTCTGTAGTGTTTGGTTACAAAATCAAAATTGATCTGGAGACTTATTGGAAAAAAATCAAAACCAGCTTTAGAGTGCTTATAAAAGTGTTCCTCATATAACTACCACTCTCAAGAGTCATCTCAAACTTACTGAAATCGTTAAGGGTTGAATTAGCTGAATCACACATTTATCAAGTGCAGGAGAACATGAAAGTCTCATAATTTAGTGCAAAGATGCCATTATCTCACGAACTAAAACATCAATAGATCGTCTTCTGTTAAGTGCAGGAGACTCACATTTACAGCATGTAATGTGTCCACATTGAAAAACCATCTTTTGATTGCTTAGTTTTTCTTGGCAAACAGGGCATGAGTCCTCATCAGCTTTCGATGTGTTCTCACTTTTTTGTTCCATAGATGTTGACATGATAGCCGGTTCTTGAGTTAATGCTAGATTATTGGAACTATCTAATGGTATGCTCTGTTTAGATTGCACCAAACCCTGAAAATGAAATTGTGAGTAGCAATGTAAAATGGCATACGTAATACTAGTGAAAAAGATAACGGAACCGGGGGGGGGGGGGGGGGGGTTTTT
>QLSR01000286.1:1979353-2000524 GCA_031780015.1 Citrullus colocynthis
GGGGGGGGGGGGGGGGGGGGGGGGGGGGGGGGGGGGGGGGGGGGGGGGACTTTTTAACCTTCAAATAACGAAGTTTTCCTTTTACACGCGATAACATAGCCAAGGACATGAACTTATCGCTAGAATACTGGACACTAGCTGCAGGTAGCTCATGCTCACTAATAGCATAAGCTGAGCTGTCATCATCATCGTCCCTTAAGCATAATCTCGTGGTTGCCATCTTAATTTCATCATGAGCATTCAAAACTTGAGCTTGTGCAATGGCTAAGGACCTTGCATGTCCATACTCCTTTCGCATGTACTAAACAAATTGAACAATAAATCCAGTTAAAAATCCAGCAAGTTTTCATCTCAAGGTATAATAAGTTATATTGCACATACAATATTTGAAAATTTATTTGGCGTCATCTAAATTATAGACAGTTTACTTTTCTATCATGATACCTAGTCTTACAGATTAAATAGGGCTCCCAAAGATTAATTGATAACGCAAATTATTTCCTCCAATAACTTGAAAAATGGTGTCAAGGATTCAGTCATCAACATACGAGGACATTTAAGGGGTATTTTTCTCATAAAATAGATATGGCCAAATAATACCTCCAGAAGGTGTAGCTGCTTGTTGGCTGCTGCTATACTTTCTTTTCCTAGTTGTGTCTTACAGAAGTTCTTGATAACACCAAGAACAACCTCCAATTCAGAAGGATGCTTAGACACCTAAAAATCAGAACAGTGAAGTTGAAATTTGGAATAAGATTTGTTGCATGATAACACGAGGTTAAACAAGAATCTCTCTCTGTCTCTCTCTCTCTCTTTTTTCTTTTTTTTTTTTAATTTTTTATTTAAAAAAGAAAAAGAAAAAGAAAAAGAAAAAAAAAGCTATACTATTATATATAAAACGGGCTATGAGAGGAGAATATTTACATCTCTATTTTGCCCTTACATCTTTTAGTAATTCCTATTTTATCCTTACAACTCTTTGGGTCGAGGTGGTTACATGTGAAATGGTGTATTCTTTCGTGTATGGATTGGAACGAATCCATATGAAACATCATGATCTAACAATGAATATATGTTTGAACAAACAATCATGTCCTTTACCCTATTACAACAATTCGGGTGTGATCTAGACCATACATACAAAACATGACGATCTAACAATGGAGATATGTTTGAACAGATAATCACATCCTTTGTCCCATTACAATTATTCAAGTCGAAGTGGTTACACAATGAAGCAGTGTTCAATGTGTCCTTTTGTATACGAGTGTGTTAAACCATAGATATTAAACATCAGAATTTAACATGAACATGTGTTTAAATAGACAATCAAGTCACTATCCCCTTAAATTTTCATACATTTTTATTTTATATTTCTCTTCAAATAGTAACTACTACATAAGTCAAACATTGTAAAAGACTATTTCATTAATTAGAATTTTTTTTAAAGCTTTTTTTATTGTACTAAAATAAAACTATTAATTTCGTGTGTATCGCCACATGTTATGGTCTAGTGATTTGAAAGGGAGGGGAAACAACTATTAAATTATATTAAAAAGAAAAAGTATCAAGAAATCAAATTGCTCACAATTTCTATCACAAGATACTTTAAATTATCATATTATAAGCCACATGTGACCAATCTGAGGCACTCCTAAGACAAAAGAAAGGAAAGAAGGAAACTAACCATAACTTTTTCTCCAACATCTCTTTTGTTTGGTTCTTCGTACCGATCTCTAGATGAACTTGAGTTTTTATTTTGCTGCAAAAGACTCCAATAGAAACGATTGAGTGCTGACTTCTTCTTTTGAGCTTCAACGGCCTCTTCAACAGAAGTAACCATCCCTCCTTGTACTTTATTAAGCCGGAAAAGCCTTGCCTCATATTCCTAGAAAGAGAAGAGAGACTATATTCGTAATGCAAGTTAAAGAGGAAGCCTCAAAGTAATTGGACTAATCAGGAAAAACCTGAAATAGTTCATCTAGTTCACAAAGAACACAAGGTGGTCCGTTACTGTCTGCCTGACAATTTCGGCAGTACCTAACACGTTCAATATCTTCTTCTTTTGGATTTTCCATGGTCTGATCAATTTCTAAAAGTCGATCAAGCACCACTTTCCTAGAAGCTTCCAAAAGGTCCAAACCACTCTGAACATGATACTTCAAAGCATTAATGCTTCGGAAGCTGTTATCAAGCTCAAAAATCCGTTAGTATTCATGCAATATACATGCCATAAAGCATGATTTGTAGGGACTGAGGGAAAAAATAATAATATAATGAAGATATTTTGACGCCATTTACCGGGATCCAACTCTAGATTTTGAGTTGTTAAGGTTTCCAGATACAGCCTCTTCGATCTTTCTTATCAACTCGTGAGAGAAGTCCTTGTTCTGTTCAGCATGGTGAAGTGCTTCCAACCACCAAACATCGTTAAGATTTCCCCTGTCTTTGAGTTCACTTCCAACCTTCATTTCATGTTGAACAAATAAGGCATATATGTTAGTGGTAAATAAAATTTGCACCCAAACTATCCATCAGAAAGAAATTAACTACATCTTAAGCGTCCAAAGAATAAAAGGGGTCAATAAGCAACTGAATAATAGAACATAATGGTGATCATACCATCAATCCTTATTGTCAAAAGGATCTTACACAAGTTATATAGTGAATGATGATACACATTGTAACCACCTAGAGAAAGGCAGCAGGACATAGAAACATACCTGCATGTAGGATTTTGTGAACTCTTGCTGGGCAATAGATAGCTTTGAGGAAAAGACAGCTAGATATTTCTGCCTCATAGCCTCACATGCTTTTTTTACAGATATATTGTCAAAGTAACTACTTGACTGATGAGGCTCACAATTTTCTTCTTTTTTAGCATTTGAATCTTTTCTTGTCAGCTCAAGAGGATGGTCTACCACCTTCCCTGTATTATCCTCACTACAAGGAGCATACAGGGTCTCGCTAACTTTTTGTTTCTTCATGATATGAAGATGACTATCATACTTTTCAGAATCATCCATCCAGGATGCCTTCACTTCGCAAGTTCTTGGACAAAATTGATCTTTTAAAGGAGATTGTGACTGGTTCACAGTTAATGGAAGTATCTCAGCAAGATTGTGATGGATGTGAATGCTCAATAACGGATCTAAGCGAAAATCTTCGTTGTTCTCCTCTGCCAATTCTAGAGCTTCTTTATATAGTGAGAAGGCTTCAGAAAATTTCTTCTCAATAATAGCTATTCCAGCAAGGGCATTTAAAGCAACAACTGACCTCCTCAGAGCTTCCTCTCCTTCTATCTTGGTCTTACTAACAAGGACCTAAAAATAAAACCATTTAAACTAAACTATTACACCGGATTTCATGAAAACTCACATATCTTTACTTGAGGAATACCATCAATATTTCCTCCATTGTCATTGGGGATTGTTGCAATGAGCGCAGTCCCGAACTTCCTACTTGTGGGTGACAACAAGCTTGGCGAAGTTTCAAAAGTGTGCTCAGCAGCTTTCCAGCATCAGCATGGTTGATAAGAAGATCAGATGGAACATCAGAAGAGACACAATCTGAAAAAAGTTAGCAGTACAACATTGTAAGTTATATTAACTGCAACCTTCTCCCTTATAATGTAGATCATACTGATGAACAGAGAACTATAATACTTGAATGTAAGTCATAATCAACCACTAACAACCTGGGACTTTCCTTTTGACAAAATCATCTTTCAAACCTTGAATAACTTCACGGGCATAACTCACACAAGTTTCATGCTGCCTCTGGTAGAAGTGCTCTTCAATTGGTGAAAACGTTAGCCAAGTGACTTGCTCCTCCTGGGGAGGTAGCTGCAATTCATCCGTAACATGTACTTTTAAAGAACGCCACATTATTTGCTTAAAGAATTTGTGCGCAAATTCCATAGCACCAGGATCCCTCTTCTGAAAAAGTAGTTGGTAAAAGGAAAAAGAAACCAAATATGTCAAAAATAAAAAATAACACGGGTCAAGGAAAGCTAGCCGCTAGGAAGCAATCCTAGAAGAATACGTAAGGAAGAAGTAAGAAATGAGAATGTATAGAAGTAGTAAGAATGGCTGAGTTGTTATGATAACAAAGGTTGACAAAGGTTTTATGTGGCATTTTGTCTCTCTCTTTCCTTTCCCTTTCTCCCTAACTATGATTGAACAAATCTTTGAAAGCCACATACCTCATATGGATCTCTTATAACTTCAACCCACCATCTATGAAAATTAAATGGACTTGCTTTCACAAATCGCAATAATCCATATAAATCTTCAAGCTTCCTTTGTATGGGAGTCCCTGTGATGCACCAGCGGTGACGAGCATAAAGTCGTGAAGCCATTTCAGTAGCAGCAGTAGCATTGCTCTCTACCATTTGTCCCTCATCCAAACAAATCCTCCACCAAAAGATCCTGGTGAGAGGGGTAGGGATAACAGGGTACCTAAAATGAACAGGCGTCACATATATTATAAAAGTTTTCATTTTCAATTCTAAAAGAGAACAGCATTGAATAAAACATGTCAATATTTCCTTAAAAGATCGTCCTGAAATCCCCATGACTGAAAATAAATCAAATAGCATAATAACGGATATATCGTGGTCATATTCAAGAGTTACCAAAGCAGACTGCCAAAAAAAAATATAAAAATTGCTATTTAGGAGCAGAGACGATCTGGTTAGAAACTTAAAATTACTTGAAAGTTGAAACACAAGCATACCAATATAACTATGCAGTCAAATTGTTTGCCTGCAGTAAACACAGATATTGAGGACATAAAGATTCATGTGGATGGATATCAAAAGATATCATCTCTAGAAGCAAATTGGTTAAAACAATATAGTACGACCTTAATCTGAAATATTACACTGACTAGTAATGAAGTAAGAAAGAAGCGATTAAATTAATGTAAGGAACATTTCTCAGGAAGGTAAGAGCAGACCTCTTCTGGAATCTCATGAAGCGACGATCACCTTCATGCCTATCAGAATCATGTGATAGGTCTTCTTTAAGCACATCATATGATGTTAAGACTATATCAGAATTGATGAGATCGTCAATCTGCACAGACAATGTGCTCAAAAGAGAAGTATCCCTCACTCCCTCGTAGAGAAGTAGTTTTATTGAACCTGGACGGGTATGACTGGGATAATAAAGAACAATTGAAAAGTCAGCTTGCGCTACCATTAGAAAGGAAAGACTTTTAGAACTAGTGTCAATCTTTTCACCACAACATCTGATCAAAGAAATATGCGTGCATGTGAAAACAAAAACAGGTGCAATCATAATCGACGGAGAAATTGAAATTAAAAGTGAGTAATGTCAATGAAACCACAGTTTTTAACTCAGCTCATAAAAAAACCTTCATTTTCTGCACTAAACCAATTCCGACCCAACCACAAAATAGTAATGTTAAGACGCTCATCAACTGAACGGTCTAGACACTCATTGTGATTTTTTCCCATGGGTTCATAAAAATCTCTCCATCCATACCAGAACTACTGATTGACCATTTGTCATCGTAAATTGGCTCACAGCAAAGAAGACCTCACATATTTCTTTCTAATTATTTAATATCTCACGTACGTGAATTGATGTATGATGTCCTAAGCTAGAATTATAAGAACCATCATGCTCAGATGCAAAGCATTTCACTAAGTGAACGCTGCATGATATTTAGACAGCAAAAGCATTTTTGTAATTCTTGGCTGCTGGTCTTAGGAGAATAAGCAGATCCACCACACCACCATTGATTCCCCTTACTATTATTTATTAAGTAATCCAATGTCTTACTGAAAGAAAAAATGTATATTAGGCAGCCACTTATTGAACCTGATATGGTCACAACATTTCTAAGTTAATCGAGGTGGTAAAGTTGCAGGTGTACAAAAAATCAAATGCAATGCACTCTCATGAATGAGATAAGTAGAAATATGGTCAAATGAGAGTATACCGTAAAATCTCAGCTTGCCACTGGAATAATATGGGAGCAGGACAGACAATTAGAGTTGCACCTGTAGCCATTGGGGAATCAGTAGCCTGCATCAGCTCTAAGCAAGGCGTACAAACATGTTCCTCAGCTCTAACAATTACATTTAATGTATTCCTATTATTTCTCTTTTCCATTCTATAGTTCCCACCCTCAGTGTCAATGGGTTTGAGAATTCTTCCTTTAGGTGGATAACCAACGCAGTCAGCATGTTGCCATGCATCACAAATATCACATTGCACCCATAACCCTTTGTATCTGTGATTTTCACTAACAGCTCCACACACACACTCAACACGCTCCCTTTTCAATCTTTTAAATTCGGTTCTCTGATCTCCAACAGGTTGTTGCAATTCATCATCAAAACCTTTTCCACCTTCAAACACTGACATCTGATGAGAAAGTATGCATGCCAGTAGTTCAATAGTTTTTCCTAGACCCATCTCATCTGCAAACATTGAATCATTCAGACAAAATAAAGACCATAAGAATAGCTAATTGCATCAGAATTAAGTGCTTGTTTTAAATGAAATGCCTAGTCTGGGAAAATGTAATGATTTTTAATTCGTGGCAATTACCAGCTAGAATGCCCCCATAAACATGCGGCAAAATTGGTTCTGCATTCAGAGTAAGATTTCCACTGGATATAAACAAAAGTAAGCTTACAAGAGGAGAAGTACGATTTGTCATGCCAGAAAGCGACGCTCAGAAGTAAAGATGATGATACCTGAAAGGATTGTAGAACACTCTCAAACTAGTGTCAAGACATTTCAGTGCCATACACAGGGGAGAAATAAGCTGCACATTTTCCTCCACACCTAAATTTCCAGAAAATCCTTTCTCCCGCTGTACCATCCAGTAGGCTGCACGACGCTGATACGGTCTTAGTTTTGGAAGCAAATTGGGTATGTCTTCATCAAGCATGGGTTCATCTCTACATTGAACTTATATCATTATAATGCCAAAATGGGAAAAGCAAAAGAACAAAGACATTCTGTAGGTTAAAAAGTAAATACACGAGTAAATGAGCACTAATTATACTCACTTGGATGGCTTAATGGCATCATAAAAACCAACAGTATCAAAATTTACATGTTTCCTAGAGTTGGACGTGTCATCCCCCATCCCGTGATGCAAATGAGTGTCCATATTACTCGATTTAACAACTCCATACTTGACCTCTGACAGTACTACTTCAGGACGCAACCAAGCAATGGTATTCATCATACTCTTTTTCCACAACTGCCTGCCATTATCAAATATTGACTCACAAGCGTCAAAAGCAGTCGATAATATTTCCACCCTCAACCTGAGAGATCCCATATTTTGGAAAACAGAGACACCCTCAACTGGCCTCAATGTCACAAACTTCAAATTTGCAAGATGAACAAGGCCAGAAATGGCCTCATCAGGTCCATCAAAATTACCTGATAACACCACCGAGCAAGCGTTCATATCTTCCTCCATGCCTCTCTCAATAAGTTCCAAAAATATATCATTTGAAGATAAAACCGGCCAATGACCAAACTTAATACGATCAAGGAGAGATCCATTTACATTGCACAGCCGAAACCTTAACGACTATCTCAAGTTCTCACAAAAAAATTTATCCAAGTGAAAACCGACAAAAGGGTGTTCTAACCTTACATCCATTAGAAAAACTTCAGAAATATCATGGTGCTCATTGGAATTCCATCCACTTCGATCAACTTCAACAAAAATAGGCTCGTTAACCTCGTCAAGTGCGATGTCTGATGATTCCACAGTTTCCACAACCCCATTAATATCAAGTTGTGCCTTGGGATCCCCGCTATCTTCAAATCTTATTCCACCAGAGCGATGAGGTTGCCTTTGCTTCCTTCTACCCATTCTATAAATATTTTAACAAAATAGAGCAAGCTAAAGCGATTAAAATGTAATTTAGATAGGAAAGGCAAACTATAGTAGTAGTAAGCACATAACAGATAAAAATGAACTCCAACGAGTACCTAAATGAAAAGGAATATAAAGCCACTACTCAACACGTTACACACAGACAAAGCCCAATATGCATACGTATATAGAGAAAGAGGTGTCGCATATGCACCATAAACATACACCAAACCCAAATCACAGAACTCAAGAGAACTTCACCAGAACAAGAAATCCCACAAATTTAAACTAAAATGTCAGAAAAGAAGATAAAATAAAACCGGAACCTGGGAAACAACTATATAATTCAAGAAAGAATCACCTGACTAGAATATGAAGTCCTATAGCTATAAAAACAAGAGAAGTTCAGAACAAAACGTCAGAGAGAAAAAACTGAACCTGGGAAGGAAAGAGTCTGATTATAGGTGCGGTACCATGATGAAGAAGTTCAATTCTTCTGCTGAGTGATGAAATTTAAGTAAAATTACGGAGAAAATACATTGGGCTAAACTGCAGGGTTACTAGAAATGCAGGAAACCAATGAATAATTCTTCCATTCAGCGTTCGATACGTCGTTTTGGGTAAGAGACTCATTTTCGGCCGATCTGTTATTTATAGGATCGTCAAGGTGACGCAGAGTCGGTTTGGTTCGGGCTCTACGACACAATTACGAAAAGATGGCCCCACCAGGTTCTCTAGATTTTCATTGGCTTCCTTTTCCAATGATTAGTATTTACATTTATGCATTTCTATAATATTGATTAGGTTAATATTATTATTATTTATAATAAAAAATTGCACAAACTATCCCTAAACTATAGGGTTGGTTACATTGCCATTGCAATCAACACCTTTTACTAAATTAATTCTTATTGTTATATAATACACACTTTGACAAAGAGGGCAAACTTGTCATATTAATTTTTTCTTAAAAGAACTTAGAGATGTGATTTTAGTTTCAACAATGATTCAAAAACCTTGACTGCAATCAATATTTTGTTTTCAAATGAAAATATATGGTCTGTTTCGAGTCGTTCTTAAGTTTTGGGTTTTTTCTTTATGATTCCCAAAGTTCAACAATTGGTATTAAAATGCTTTAGTGCAATATTGAAATATGATTTGAAACTTTAGCTTTGAAATTAGGGTTTTGTTGGGTTTTATGTGATTTGTAAACTCTGAACACATTCCCAATAAAGTTGTTATCGAGATTTATTCAGTAAATATGTTATTGCATGTATTAAATCCAATAAACTAAAAATCTTTGGCTATTGTTTGAATACTTAAATGTGTATACATAAATGTAGATCAAGCTTAGGTAATAGCTAAAACGGTCTATAGTATAAAGATAAGGTTGGGTATCTTATCTTGTGGACGCTATGGATGTGGTTTATTTTGTATTTGATACAAACAATGTAGTCCTATATCGTCCATGTAGAGACATGAGAGTGGAGGTATCTTGTGCAATGAGTTTGCATAAGACTGGACCATGAAATAATCACTTTTACTTTATAACCCTTTTACTGTTAAAACTAATTATTTCAACATGATAACCTATGTAACTCAATCTTAATCCTGAGCTAACTATGAACTCCTGTTTATTTAGGATTATCCTTTAATCTACATGGGTGAGAGTAGCCTGAGTTCGCCGACTCAATAAGCCTACCATTTCAGGAATAAGACCAGGTAGATAGCTGGGGATATAGTTTTGAGAGGCGGAATTTACTCCTACCTAATTCTAGGTTAGTAGAGAAGTTGTTCCCTTAAGTGCTGACTCCAGGTCTTGAACAAGGGCCCACCCTCTTATTGACCTGAGAGGGACTCAGTTTGATGGTTGGACCACAAACCAATTGTTTATTAGAGGATCGATGGGATTAAAGGAACGAGATGTAATTACAGGGGTAAAACGGTAATTTTGACATAGTTGTAATTATGAATAACTTATGAAGGATTGACTTAATAATCATGGTTGTATAAAGTGGACAGAAATATATCTCAAGTGAGAAGAGTGTAGCTACTGGGCTATAGTGGAGTGCCACTTTAGTTAATGAATGTTCATTAACTTGGTTAAAGAGTTTAGCCAGTTAATTTCGGATCGTTGGAGCTCATGGTCTGTAGGTCTATTAGGTCTCCTTGTTAATTCATGGACTAAACCTTAGAATAGTGTGATGAACGAATTTGAAAACGTTTAAATTCGTTTAAGGAGTAAGTTTTACAAATTGTTCATTTTAATTATGAATTAAACGAAAATGAGGAGTTAGTAATATTTAAATGTGATTTAAATATTAATCGGATGGATGAATAGAGATTCATTGGGTTAGAAAAACTGCGATAAGTGGAAAAATTATTAATTTAATATAATTAATTATTTAAATTAATTTAATATTAAATTAATATTATTTAAAATTAATTAGTGGAATTAATTTTAAATTGAAAATTAGAAATTGGAAATTTATTTTTTGATTTTTAGAAAATCAATTTTGAGTTATCTTGGAATTTCCCATTATTGCATGAAAAGGAGGAGGTATTCTCATAAACTTTGATACTTTACACCTCCTAATCCCATGGTTAATCACCAAATTTGGTGTCATTATGGATGTAAATGAGATTTGCATGGATTCTTCTTTATATAGAAGAAAGGAAGAATGAAAATGGGTTGATAGCTTGGTGGATTTTCGTTGAAATATCCATTGACTTAAAACTCTAAAAAACTCTTTATTCTTCACAAATTTGCTCCAAATTCATCCCAATATGGATCCCATAATCTGTTATAAGGCCAAAGAATAACGAGAAAAATACTTGTGGTGGTCCACGAAATGTTCCTGATCATTGGAAAAAATTGCTTCGACTTTGAACTACAACAAATAAGTATAAAATCTCTATTTTTCGGCTTTAAGAACAAGCATTTTTAATCAATCAAATTGATATAGTTAGAGTGCTTTAGATCCTAATTGCTTCCGCATTTATATTCCCAACTTCTTTAGGTTTTTGGCTTTCTGAATAGTTGGTTTTTGGCTTTTTGAATAAAAAGATTTCTTGCCCTTTTAGCCAACCTATTTATTGGTGGAGGATTCTAAGGGTTTATCTCAAATTCAGCTATTGCTAGCTCTGAAAGTTCTTTCCAAGAAAGACGGTTCTCGTATAGACGCTTCTGAGCTAAAAAGTGATGATCTATTGAAATCTTGGACATCATAAGTCGGACAAATACTTTGATTAGCTCAAGAAATTTTTGAGTTTAAATATTAACAAAAAGGAATTTGACAAGTTTTGCAACTTTGACACCGCTAAAAAAAAAAGATTGTCGACCTTTAACAGATAGGACGAAATGCTCGTTTTATGTCGGATACAGGGAGTCAAACCAGGTTTCGATTTTGCAACTCTTGGGTTTTTAGGAACCAATTTTTTTCACTAGCACCAAGTGTTTGGGCTTCTTGTGCTTCATTTTGGTGGTTTGGACAACTTCTTTTGAGACTCTAAACACTTTTCCTGCAACGAGTATTAGGGATTAAATTTTTAGGGGTTGGGTGATAAACATCTCTGAAGGCTCTGGACCTGCACTTAAGGAATTTGATCCACGCCATTAACAAAGCTCAATGTAACACCGACGTCGAAGATTCATCGAATTTTAGTTTTTTTGTGTCTTGGAAAAGAGAAAAAAAAGGGGATTAGGTACGTCTCATTCTTTTTTTTTTTATTTAATATGAAAATTTTGCCATTTTGTTAATTAAGGGGTGGGTTACCCAACTAAAAATTAATTTAGCAAAAGGCATGATTGCACCCGACAAAAATTTAAGGATGTGATTATAACAAACCTTATAGTTCAGGAGTGATGTGTATAATTTTTACTATTTATAACAATAAATATGATATTATTTTAAATAACTTAATAAGTATAGTTTCTTAATTATATATATAAAAAGGTTGTTCTTGCTTATTCCTATTCGTTGCGAACCCAAATGTGTTGACGATTCTAACATCTAGTTTTCTTTTCTCTCCCTCTCTCTAAAAACGTTTTAAAAACCTTGAAGTTTTGGAAATATAAAAAATCAAGTTTTTTTGTTTTCTCCCAATGTTGGTTTTTCTAAAATATACATAAAAACCATTATTTTATGGTTTTTTACATACAAATCCAAAAATGTTTGTGACTACGATGTTCTTTTAACCGTAGACGACCAACCTATTAACAAAAGTAAGTTTTTCTTTTTTCTTTTTTCTTTTTTTCTTCTTCTAATTATTAGGAGGCAGTTGCACATTTAAAAGTCAATAAAATAATAGATAACAATAAAAGATGTTTTAAAAATACAAAAATTATTAAAAATAATTACAAAAATAGTAAAATTTTATTTTCTATATGTAATAGATTGCGATAGACCAGATAGACATCTATCACTTTACATAGACACATATGGGTCTATTGCGGTCTATCATGGATAAAAAATGAAATTTTGCTATAATTGTAAATAATTTGATATTTTTTCTATTTATAATAGTTTTCCTATAACACAAGAATTTGTAGATATAGAAAAATTTAGATCTAGTAGAGTCTATCATAATATTTCGTTTAAAATGTTACTGTATATTTAATTATTAGTTCTAAAAATAATACCCATGTAATTACTTCATTATTAAATTACAACTTTAGTCACTCAACTTTTTGAATTTGAGGTTGTGTTTGTCGGATGAGTTTGCTGAGTATGGTTTCAAAGAATCTCGCTTGTCTCCGATTTGTGCTGAGACTCAAGCAGTTGTGGAAGGCTCGTCTCTAAGATGGGAGTGGTCATTGTTATGCTTTTTTTTTCTGATTGTAAGTTGCTAGAGGATGTGATTAACCGTGTGATTGATCCATAGTCGGAGATCCGTCATGTCACTGAGAGCATATATATAACAATTGGCTTCATCTTTCCGCTCTTGTATTTCCCGTTTTGTGCATCAAAATTGGAATACAACTACTCATATGTTGGCTCGATAGAGTTTTTCTGTTATTTCTTATTCTTGGTTCAATGATTTTCTCAATTGATTAATTTCTAGTTGTATCTTATTCATGGTTCAATGATTTTCTAAATTGATTAATTTCTAGTTGTATCTTATTCATGGTTCAACGATTTTCTAAATTGATTAATTTCTAGTTGTAATCATGATGTAAGAATTATTATTATTATTTTTTTTTTTGAAACCTAAAGTTAATGTTTCTCAACCAACAAAAAGTTCTCCATTATAAATGTCAAATAATCCCTAAAATTATTATCATTTCAGGCGTGGCTAAGTATAAAACTCTGGAGGAGTTGTCCTAAACCTTCAAAATTAGCAGTGCATGTAAATCACTCAAATACAATTGTCTTTTCCGTTCTACATAAGAATGTAATATACATAACCTTTATATAACAGACTCCTGTCTCCATTATTAAAGAGAATATGAAACTCCTCTACAGTAACCCGTGTTAAATACAAATCAAAGAAGCAAAAGGTAGCTGCCTATATTTATAATGAATCTCTAAATACATTATTTTACGTGGAAGATCGCTGAGAACGTGATACATCGCACTATTAGCAGATCCCAAATGCCACAGATTCATCAGTTGCTCAGTGATCTAAAATCATACTCATCAACTCTAATGTCGAACTCCGAAAGAATTAATCATTTCCATTCCATTCTTTTCATACTTTCATTCTCATTCATATTCTCTCTTTCATTTCCTCTGCATGCTTCTTCTTGATGCATCCAACCCTCTAAAGACTTGACTTGGAGAAGAATAGCCCATGAGTCGATGAAGCGGGGAATTTGACTTGTTTGAGAATTTTCCGACTTCGGAGGACAACTTATCAGCCTTGTAGGCGTGGGACGACAGATCACCAGATTGGTGACTTTTCTTTATATGCTCAAATTCACTTTGGGACTGCTTCGAACTAAGTTCTTTAACCATGTCTTGGCGGGATGAACGCGGTAAGACAATGGAATCATCTATTTCCCTGGAGCCACTTTTGCCAATTGCAAGATCATAATCATCGTGTTCATTGGCCTCATATGGTGGAGGTTCTGCAACATTCTGTACGTAGGGAACAATATGAGTTCTGCTCTGAAGAGAGAACTCAAGAACTTTTGAGCAATGACCACACTTGAGCCGGTTGCATCGCCTTTTCACCAAGAGAAATTCAGCAGGAATCTGCAGTAGCTTCAAGCAGTAGTAACAAGTTAAGAAAGGGGCGCCTCCAGCTATTGGCCGTAGATGATGCTTGGCCAAATGATTTTTCTCTCTCACATAATTCCTCCCATGATTTCGATGGCTCAAATGATCGGATTGCATATGAATGCCCCTTGTAGACAACTGTGTGCTTAGAAAATGTTGAGGACTTGATGCACATGAGCTGTATTGACCATAATAGTCGTAATCCATATGCGTCATATGGGCCCCTTGATTATGCCAGTGTTCAGATGGAAGCAGCTGTCTTACGCGAGGGAAGTTTTCAGGGAAGTGTTCTATGCCGAGCAAATGTTGTCCTGGATAATTAATTTGAGGACCACTAACGGCTTTCACAGCAGAAGTCATTCGGGACAATGGATGTTGTCCGGGATAATTAGTTTGAGGCCCACTTCTTCGGTAGTATGAAGGATATTCTGAGTCATGCCAGCTTTCCTCCTGAGGAATCTGATGATTGTAGTACATTGGCGCCCATGCATCTTTCTGCACAGATCCCATGGATACCCTTTCGCTCACATTCCCGTTTAGATTGCAGCTTTTCTCTAGCTGATCCTGCAGTTCATAAACCATTCTCAACAATCTAACCTTGTCCTCATCATGGTCCACAAAATTGTCTGATGAAGGCATTCTTGAATCATGGGGCTCATCAAACACAGAACTAGATGCGCTGCCACTTTCATAGCCACCTTGGCAGTTACTTCCAAGTAACGACAACTTACTTTGGTATTTCTCTCTCCTTAACCTGCTTCTACTTTGCATTGAAATATCCTGTCTTCTATGTTGCGGCACATCATTTTGATTCCTTTCATAACATTCTATGCCATAATGCTTCTCAGGAGACAAATATTTACTGGAACTCCTTCTTTCAATTGGAATTTCAGAATCTCTCGCCAATGCGTTGCTGTTCATCAAGGACTCTTCCCTTCTTGTACTTTCTACGGCAGAAAGAGAGTTGGCAGCTTGATGATTGTTCTGTAACGAACGTCTACGATGGTCCAAGAATTGATCATCCATTCCATCATATGAAGATACACTTCCATCACATGCAACCGAACGCTTGGTTGTTAAAGATTTGGCAGTACCAGGAAGGTCACCACTAGGTTCAGAGCGCTGATTCACTTCCATACATGCAAAATTTTCTACAGGAATTTGGTGATCGGGATCATGGCTAATAGTTTCCTCAGGAGCCTCTGCTCGTACTGCAAGAGGAGCAAGAATCTTAGATGAAACGCTTGTCCCCACTTGTGTATTAGGAATAATAATAGAACTTGTAGCTAATGCGGTTGAAATACCTGAACTTTCCAAATTAGAATGAATCTCCTTACTATCATCAGCTTCTGGACTTTCTTCTCCTGACAGTAAGATTTCATCAATTATCTCCTCTTCTGAAGGGTCATCACTTGAGAGCTTGTCTTTGTCATGATTAGCAACCTCATTTGCAGAAGATACTTGATCTGAAGATCTAGATTGCTCGCCACGACAAGCAGGAGATTCATCATCATTACTGGCAACCTTTTTGTGTTCACTAAAAGATATCTGAACAAGTTGCTTGCTATGGTTGTCTTTTTCTTCCTTTTGATCTTTCTCATCATTTGGACCCAAAACAGACTCGCCAGAGAATGGGATCATCATTACTTCATGACTTGAAGTGCTAGTTTCCGTTGCTTTTGTAGGATCTCGTCCTGAGAGGTCAGCATTCCCATGAGAAGCAAATTCAATTCTAGAATAGGATTGATTTGAGCAGCTTGGTTGCTCACCATGGCAAGCCGGGGGTTCATCATTGCTTCCAGCATTCTTTAGGCATCCACTTGACTTTATATGAGCAAGCTGCTCCTGACTAACGTCCCCACGTTCCTTCTGCTTCTCATCATTTGGGTCTATAAAACACTCACCAGAGGATGGGATAGTTGCTTCAGGACTTGAAATGCAATATTCTTCTTGTTCTGGAGCATCTCTGCATGGGAGCTTGCCATTGTCATGATAAGCGGACTCTTCTTGAGAATGAACTTGATTTGGAAATCTTGATGGCCCGTCATTACCGTCATGAGGTTCATTGTCGCTTCTAGCATAGGATTGGTGTTCACCCAACTTCCTACGAACAAGTTGCTCACTGTTACTATCTCCAAATTCATCTTGGTCCTCCTCAGCATCTGGATCTGTGACACACTCACCAGAGGACGGAATAATAGCTTCATGACTTGATGAAGAAATGCTAGCTTCTTCTGCTTTTAACAGATCTCCATCAGAGAGTTCGCCATTCTCATGATGAGTTTCATCATCATTTCTAGCATTCCTTTGCTGCACGCTCAAAGTCGAATGAACAAGATTCTCGCCGCTCCGTTCTCTAGATTCGTTTGTATCTCTCCCATTGTTTAAGCCCAAATTAGACTCTCCAAGAGGAGGAATAATTGCTTCATGGTTTGAAATGCTATGCTGCTTATCTTCAGAAGGGGGATCAACATCACGCCTCTGGGCAGAATCTCTGTTTTGTGAACCCAATTCCGTATTGTGGGAACTGTCTCTTCGACTTTTTGCTGCATGAAGGTTCAAGATAAATCTAATAAGAGTCTTGAAAAAGAACAACAGTTATCACATACAGGAAAATACAGAAGAACGAAAAGAACTAAGAACGCCAGACGTTCTCACACATAGTACCACAAATCAAAATCGTTTATCCCCCATATCCTAAAACTTTCTAACTTCAAGCATCAAAATGTCAAATATACTTGCATACTGGAAATGAAAGGTCAGTAACTCAGTGGTTGTAGTTTCCCTGAAAGCTATCTACTTTGTCAGATATGTGGAAGAGCATTTACCAACGAGAATTGCATCACATCCCCCACATTTGTAAACAGGAATATCAGGCAACTCTGGAAGAAGCCGACGACATCTAGGACACTTAACCAATCGAATTTTAGCAGTCAATCCAGTGGCCATGTTGTTCCAAAGACTGTTCTCTCCAAACAACTAATGGCCTTAGCTCAGCAATAAGTGAATATGTTCCATAAATCTGCAGTCAAATAAGCATTAAGACATTTACTTAACTATGAAGAGACGCAAAAGTTTGAAAATCACCACTAAAATTTCAAAAGCTTAAGGACAGGTTAACTATAATCAGTCTCAAAACTCTCTTTACTTCAAAATTAGCATGAAACTCAACAAACAACAATTGACATTAAATAACATTACACAAGTTCAAACACACCTATGTTAAATCACCGCCAACCCATTCCTCATACTAAATCTGAAAGTTCAAGTTGATATTTGATTATTTAGGATAATCTAATTTTATCAGAAGTCATAAAGAAAAGTCAACCTTCAATACCCAATTCAATCTTAACACAACGTAAACACTACTTAATGACAACCCAATTTCACTAGTTTCATAAACCATCATACTTATCAGATTAATCAGAACTAGCATAAAAAGTTTTTAAACTGCTCGAATGAGACAAACAACTAAAACAACGACGAATTAGTTTCCAACACATGAGCTGGGCAGAACAGAATCGACAAAGTTCAGAAAGAAATGGAATAAAAGAGCAAGAAAAGAAGTCAGAAAACAGAACGCCATCCAAACAATTCCGAAATTGAAAAACAGAACAAGCTCCAAACGCATGGATCAGATCGAGAAAAAAACAAACAAACGAACGAACAAACAGGAATCTGTACAGTAGATGAGACAAACCAAACCTCGCACCTAAAAACACTGTAATTAAGTAAAAAATAAAGAAACCCAGTTCCTAAATTCATAGTTAACTGAAGATTTCGCAGAGGGAGAGAGAAATAAGAACCTGAAATTTTGCATGAATTTCTTTTCTTAGACGCAAAGCATATGAGAAAAAAGACGACCCAAAAGGAAATTTGCAAAAACCTGCCAGTTAATCAAGGAGAGAAAAGTCCAGGCCCTGAAAGAACGTTGCAAATTTCTCCTTCCCTTCGAATAAGAGACGAAGACTGACCCATCCCGCGGGTAAAGAAGAAGAAGAAGAAGGAGAAGAAGCAGCAGCAGAACTTCAATGGGAGGAAGTTGAAGTCAAAGGCCGGAGCCTTTTTTCTTTCCCCAAAAAAAAAAAAAAAGAATAAATAAATAAATTTGGGTTGACTGGACCGGAGGAGCCACTTGTTTCGTGCCATGTGGAAAAAGATATTAGAGAATTTGCCTTTGTACCCTTGTCCTTTGGGGCAAAAATTAATCTCTATGGAGGAATGTTAAATGTAGCAGCTTCTAGACTTACAATAATATTATTATATCATATTTTATGATGAAGTGTTTGTAGTGGTAATTTCCATCAATACTTTAATATATTTAATTTTAATCTTTCTACATTAATTTTTTAATTTTATTACTCTATATTCTAAAAGATATTTAAATTTAATCTCTACTTCTAGTTTGTGGTTGATTTTTCAAAAACTTTTTATTATCTACTAGTATTTTTTTGAAAAGTCATTTATTAGCCGTTTTACTATAAATCTTATAATATATTCATATATTATATTTTTTTAATAAAATTATTATTATTATTATTATTATTATTATTTAACTAATTTCAACAAAATATTTATTAAAAGTACATATACTAAAAATAAATAAATTTCAAGATATAAGATCCAAACGTAATCATTAAGTTATAAATTTTCTTTTTTATTATAAGCAACAAATAGAAATAATATGAAAACGGTAAGTTTATAAAGCTAAATATGTATCTGAATGTATTTGTGTATATAATGTTTTTGGAATTTGTAGGTGGGGGTGACGTCATCATGGGGACCACCTTCTCCTTTTTTAGAAAAAAGAAATTATAAAATTGAGAGTGTAAGACAGATAGATAAGATTAAGAGACAGGAAAATGAGTACAGGTAAGAGAAGCATTTCCATTGCTATTAAGAATGATAAGGATTGTTTGGAATTTTTGGTCGCTTAGCGACAAATCTAGTTGTGCTTAAAGTCAATGAGTTAGAAAATTACATAATTCTTACTTCAAAAAATATATTATTATTCTTATATAATAATAATAAATAATAATAATAATTAACAATTACATAACTAACTTGTGGACCTAAGTGAATGGACTAAATTGAGTATTAAATCGATGGAAATTAATTGAATCGATCAAAGCAATTAACAGGATGTATTTTTTATATTGTACACCTGTATTTTAACTCTCATCTATTTCTCTACATATATATATACTTTGTACCCTTTGTTAATAATAAAAAATGAGCAAGGTTAATTTAGATTCTCCAATATGGTATAAGCTGATTTTTATTTGTGAGAGTTTTATACTTGTTTCTCTTCTTTTATGATGTTAGACCCTTTTCTCTCAAATTTGTCGATCCCGAACCTTAATTTCAGTTTTTCCACAAAGTACTCGTCTTTGATTGCAAATCCTTCAACGAATTCTTTAGTTCTAGAACAGTATGTCAATTCAACCAATATTGTTCTTGTTTCGAACTTGTTGGCAAAATCAAATTACTTTTTATGAAGTCAAGCAATGGTGATTGACCTCACTGTCAATAATAAATTCTACTTCATTGATGGATCTCTTCCACGACCAATTGGCATACTTGTGGTGAAGTCGTGGATCCTCAATTCTCTTTCAAAGGAGATCTTTGCCAACGTGAATATTTCAGCTTGTGAGATCTAAATCAATCTTCAAGAAAACTATCAAAGAAATAAAGACATTGTGGAATGAGTTATCTTCATATCGCTCGACTTGTTCATGTGGTTGATGTACTTATGGTGGAGTAAATTATCTCATCAAATACCATTAGGTTGAGCACGTTATCACTTTTTTAATGGGATTAAATGACTCTTTTAATAGGATATGCACTCAAATTATGTTAACGTTTGAGCCTACCATTAATCACATTTTTTCTCTGTCTCAATACCAATCAAGCTATTTAGAGAAAAAAAATCATTTGTTATCTTAAATTTTTTCCAATTGTATCTATTTGTATTAATATCCTCGCCTTTCAATTTCTTCAAATTGAATGTCAAAGTTAGATTAGTTGGTTAATCTTAAACTTAAAAAAGTGTTGTAATTTTTGCCCATGATGAATTTTCATTTGAAAATTTATTTTTTTAAAAAAATATATTCTCATATGCTTTTAATGAATTATAAAATATATGTCCGATGCAAGTTTGATGATATTTTAAAGAAAGACACTAGAATTAAATTTGTGAGTTTTGACAACTACATTTTATGGTTGATTTCTGCGTTGATCAAGCTTAAATAAGTGCAAAATTTGATATTGCTAAAATTAATCAGTTATTAAAGTTAGTGGAATTAGTCAAAATTAAATAGATGGTAAAAATTACAATATTTAATTAAGTATGGGATCTAATAGTTTATGGTAAAAGTTGATCTAATGTAACAAGTATAAAAGGAGAAATTGAAATGTTCTTTCGAATTGTAAGGGTTAAAAGTCACTTTTAATCCCGAAATTTTCATAAAAATAGTAATTTAGTTTTTGAATTTCGGTTTGTGACGATTTAGTTCATGTACTTTCAATTTAGTAACAATTTAGTCTTGGAATTTTATTATGTAACAATTTAGTCCTTATACTTTAAACTTTGTAACGATTTAGTTCCTATTGTAGAAATTAGTGTTAAGATTTAATGAGATTTGTTCCATAAATAAACCAATAAACAAATTAGAAATTCAATATTTTTATATAATACAAAGTCTACGTCATAAATGAATAAAGATTGACGTATAATTTTGATGAATTTTTTTACGTTAGAGACTAAATTGTTACACATTTGAAAGTACAACGACCATATTGGTATATACTAAAGTTCAATGACTAAATTGTTACAAATTTGAAAGTATAAGGACTAAATCTTTACACATCAAAATTTAAGGTCTAAATTGTTACTTTCATAAAAGTTTAGAGACCAAAAACATTTTTGAATCAAATTTATTCTTCGATTAACGGTCAAATTGACTCATTTGTTTTATGTGATTATTTTCTTAGGTTATGTCTGAGAATTGAGAGTAATATGTCATTACCATCTTTCCTCTTTCTTTCTTTCTTTTTTTTTTTTTTTTTTTTT
>QLSR01000286.1:2005040-2038600 GCA_031780015.1 Citrullus colocynthis
AAAAAAAAAAAAAAAAAAAAAAAAAAGAGATAATAATGATACATAAATTGATTAAACCAAGTGCTTAATACATACCTCAAACTCAGCCAACTGATACCTGCTAAGGATTCTGTACATCAGTTAAGATTCGATCTACCAAAAGAAGTATTTCCCAACAGTTAACCTAAGAGTTCTTGACTAACCAAAAAAATGAAAGGCGCCTTTCCTCCCACATTCCATAAAATGAAAAACATCAACGTATATAGTTTTAAGGATACTCTCGAACTTGTCTTACAGCATCAGGGTTCTTATAACGGCTGAAGCGTTTCACATATTGTAGTGACTTTTCAAACACCCTACATAATAAGACTGTAATTAAAAATCTCTCGTCATTTTATGTCAAGATAAAATGAATATTGTAATTTAGCTACAAATTTTTCTCACCAGCCAAGAGAAACTCTAAATTAACTCATGAATCGATGATGAATATACATAAAACTCACTGGGAAACTTGGTTTGTTGGATCCTCAGACATTTGTTGAAGTTGCTCGTATTTATGTTCAAGAATCAGAGAAACTTCACAATTCATTAAACATTTGGCCTTTAAGAACTCTGCAAGTAACCAAACAAAGTAAATGTCAGCTTAGAATATACAACAAAATAGTTTGGGTCAAGATCTTGAATCTTGAACAATTACATATCTATGTAAACCAAAGATTCCGCTATTCTAGAGTTTGCATTATCATATATTCATAAAAAATGGAAAAACTTACCATAGTTGAATATCTTTTCGTCAAAATAATTATAGATAAAAGTTTAGATTTTGCATAGACAACACATCTTCATCTAGAATTTGAAAAACCTAAACATATAAGAAAACTCAAAGTATCCAGTCCTTTGAGCCTTTAACGACATATTAAGGTATTTCTTTGATGTAGTAAATGAGCTAGCTCAAAATATCGAGAACGCATTATGAAAAATAATAACACAATTTCATAAAAAACAATGGGAAGGTGTATACAAAAGAAACGTCTTTTGATAAACGTGTCCAGCCACCTACAAGGCACTACGTAATGCCCATGAATTACTGAACAATTCTGAGGAAGTTATGAGATACTACATGGCTACAAGATATAATCACATAAACTAATGGTCTTAAAGAACCAAGGAAGTTTAGTATCTTTCTCCGCTCAGGACTTAGAGATCATTACCACGATATCTACAAAACTGCTGGAAGATAAATTAGTACATGAACTCCACATTCCCAGTCTAAGCCCCAGTCTAAACTATATCTATACACGTTGTTAAAAACATAAGAACAGTTTCCCTATTGGCTACTAGAAGGTTCAAAGAATTTGTAATGATGATACATATAATAAGACATGGGGAATAACATAATAAATTAAGTTTCCAACTTTTTGAGCAAAATAAAAGATTAAATGCATCAGTTGATTAGAAAATTTTAATTTTACAAATACATGAAGGAGCCCCATCACCATAAAAGTACGAGCAACTTAGTATCACACTGAATATAGATGAAAAATCATAAATTTATAGATAGTTGTACCATCTCCAATTTTAAGCTCAGCAGCATTTTCTTCCTCCTCCCCAGACATGCTTGAAGTTGGAGTTTTGTATCAACCTACAGAATTTGGAAACAGAGTACAGCAAAGATTACAACTAAATCTACAAAGTAAAAAGTTACATTCGCCCAACTATGTCCTACAAAATTACAAGGCATCGGAACTTGAAGGCCCAAGTTAAAAACTAATTATAGATACAAATTAAAATCGATGAAAAGAAGAATCTGAATAGCGTGACAGAAAAGATTCTCCAATTCACTTTTAATGGTTTTAATCTATAACATTAAGAAATTGTCCTCATGACGTAACCCATTAAATACATGGAGGCACTCTCATGTTTCATAGTATTAATCATTGTTTTCCATTAATGAGCTAGTAACTTACTAATATACTTTGCAAGCCTAGAGATGGAAACTCGATTCAACTTGTTCATGGTTAATCTTAAAATTTTTTTTTAAATAAATGATGGATGGATCTCATATTTTAATGAAGCCCAAATCAATTTTACATTAGCCTAATAATCATGAGCTTTAAAATAAAATAAAATTAAAAAATAAAATAAAATCTTTAGGTTTTGGAACGGAGAGTGGCCTTTGAGCCCTAACTAAATGGCTTAGCACTAAATTTTATAGTAAGTTCAAGGAAATTGTGAAACATATGATGAAAAAATTAGGATAAATTTTGCAAAAGATACCAAAGACAAGGGTTGAAGATTCGAATTCGATCCTGTGATCTAGAGTAAAAGACCTCTTGAGTTGGAGGAATATATGCATTTAAAGAAAGTAATAATCGTTCTATTCACGATCAGATTGTAAGTAAAGAAGAACAAGGGGAAGAAAAACTTCGACAGACCTAGAGATGGAGTTTTGCAGGTTAGCGTAGCAGCGAGCTGGCGACCACGGAGAAACAAAGAAAATTGACTGCAGGGGCGTAGGGGCGGCCGATAATGGAAATGGTGGAGAAGGGGAAAGGGAGGAAAGAAAAATCAAATATTGTTTGGAGTGGTACGTTGAGATATGGTGTCCGTTGAGTTTTTTAATTTATTTGTTTAAGGTATTTGATCCAGTTCTTTTTTTTTTTTACATAAAAACTCTATTTTTACTTTAGGAGGATTATTTTTGTTTAATAATTTAACCTAAATTTTTTTAATAAACTTTGGATCATGCATTTCAATTTTTTTAATTTAGGTAAGCATTTTCTAAAATGATGCCTATGACGTTTCTAAAATAAGTTTTCTTAAAGACTTTTGATAAAAACTTTTTAAAATAAAAGCATTCATGTGTCTGATAATTTTTTCTAAAATATGTTTTTACATATAAATTGTTTGATTTCTTACATGATAAAAATAATTTTATTAATGCTAAATAACTATAAAGAACGACTATAAAATACTATAAACTAATAAGAAAACAGAAATTCAACATTTTGACGAAACTTAGATACTATTGTGTTAACAAACGTGTTTTTATTGTCAAATTTGTGCATCAACTTAAATATAAACATTTATTGATGTTTTATATGTATTTTTAAATTAATAGTTATTTTTAAGCGTTAAATTAAAGTTTTATTAACGAATTTATGTCACAAGCTATAACAATATAAAAAAATTTATGTATCAACAAAGCTCAAATTTGTAATAGTAATAATTTAAAATAATGGTTGTCAGCGTTGGTGGAGTGGCTGGCATCGGAGGTCGCTGAAGTTGGTCGTCAATAGTGGTGGTTGAATGTTGCTATAGTTGCGAGGGTTGGTTGTCAGAGGTGGTCGACGGAGCTGGCCATCGGAAGTGGTTGCCGGAGTTGGCCATTGGAAGTGGTCACTGAGTTGACTATCGAATGTGGTTGCCGAAATTAGTCATCGGAGGAGGTGGTCGCAAGTGGACATGGTATAAAATATCAATGACATACAAGATGGGCCTTCCAAATACTGAATTAAGTTCATATCTCAACTATCTCCTCACCCCAAACACTCCAAAGATATTTGTGAGGTTGGTAACGGTATGCGGTAGCCAACAATAAGCAGTGTTGTTGTCGCAGTAACAGTGAGGGATTAGTGTAAAATAGAGTGCTCTTGAAAACAAAATAAGTTTTTTGAAAACAGAATAGTTTTTATATAAAACTATTCGTAAAAATAGAATAAATCTTTTATTTTTTTTTCAATTCAATCTTTACATAAAACTGAAATATACATATTTTATTCATTTTTAAAAAGATTGAAAACACTGTCTTTTTTTATATTTATATGAGTTTCTTGCAACCCGCTAAGTTTATATATATATATATTAAAAGTTTCTTAACATTTAAATTAACAATAAAATGTTTAATTAACTTTCTAAATTTATGTTAAAAAATTAATATATTAATTTGTTACAAAATTTATAATTTAACAATTTTATAAATTTAAAAGACATTTAAATCACTCAAATATAAACTTAAAGTTTTAATTATAAAATATGAACATGAATTAAATGTCTTCTCAAGAAGATGTTTTGAATGGTTGTTCATGCCAAAAGATTGGAAATCAACCATAATTTTGCATTTTGAAAAAAAATAGTCCAAGTTCAAGCTATGGTATTGTACAAGTGTTTGACTTAAGGGTTGTGTGAGCCACCACACTGTATTTCAATTTTTTATGATAGTTGGACTATTTTTTTTTTCTTGAAATACAAATTTTACCGTTGATCCAATTTTTTTTTTTTTTTTTTCTTAATTTATTTTTTATTTGTTTTTGTGGCATGAACAACATTCATAACATCATTCTTAGGAATACGTTTCGTTCTGTTTATATTTTATAATTAGAACTTTAAATTTATATTTGGATGATTCAAGTGCCTTTTAAATTTGCAAAATTGTTAAATTTTTAAATTTTGTAAATATATATAGATATATATATATATATCTATATATATTTACAAAATATAAAAATATAACAAATTTTTACATATAAAAAACACATTAAAAATATAAATATATATATATATATATATATATATTCAATTTTTAACATAAATTTAGAAAATTAATTACATATTTTATTGTTAATTTAAATCTTAAAAAAGTTTCAATGTCCTAATTTTTTTTATTAAAAAAAAGCAGAAAAATGGATTAACAAAAGAAAAAGAAAATAAGGTAAAAAATAAATGAAAAAGAGGTGAAGAGAAAATAAAAGAAAATAAACTTTTGATACACATATATATAAACTTACTGGGTTGCAAGAAAATAACATAAATACAACAAAGATAGTGCTTTCTAAAGATTGAATTTTAAAAAAATTAATAAAATTGTTAGGTAAAAATGATATATGTGAACGGAATATACTAGCAAACTGAAAAGTGTTGTTGAAGACAATTATTCACTTTGCACCAAATGTAAGTAAACTACAGCAATCATCTCAGCAGGATACAACGACTAATTTCGGTAGAACTACAACCTCGAACTACTCGAATCTAGCAAAACTCTTGGATATATGCTCTCAATTCAACTCAAGACCAAAAGAAAAAAAGAAAGAAAGAGAGGATTCTTCAATCTGAAGTGGGATGATCCAAATGAAGAAACAAATTACTATTTTTACGTTACCAACTTAGTAACTCTCCAAAATATAAAATAAAATCAAATAAATATAAAAATTAAAATATTTGTCAAATTTAACTAAGTTCAGTCATTACTCAACAAAAATCAAACCTGACTCATTCACATGTTAAAAAAATGTATTATATCCTTACAAATAGTTTCCATACAACTTGTTTTCAAAAGGACTCTAATTTAACACTAAATCCGAGAAAAAAAAAACCCAACGGTGGGTCGGTGGAGAAACAGAGAAAACAAAGAAACTGTAAAGCCCTAGGAGTTATGTTTCTTTTCATAAGAAGCAGCATGTATTACATTTGTGTTCAACTTTCCCAAATGTTTAAATGTCTAGTAAATTTTAATTTTAATTACACGAATAAGATTGAATTATCTTTTTTGTCCTCAACCTCCCACATATTTCACAAAAGAAAGTTGAAAGTCCCTTGATTCCTGCACCATCTTTAATTAAACTAATTTTTTTTTTTCAAATATTTCAATTAAAGCAAAATCAAATATCTTTTCCATCTTTCTTCGATTTTCTCCATCTTCTCATCTCTCACTCACGAGCTGCAACACAACTTATGTCTCACTGTGTCATAAAATCTTGTAGTTAATTAGTTATTTTATATACTATTTAATTTAACAATTAAACATGTAATAATGAAATATTCATTACATATATAATCTTAAACAATATGTAACTGACATACAAGTAAATCAAGTTCAAGTAATAAGGTCTACTATATGAATAAGATCGGGTGTTTTATCTTTGTGACATTACAAATACGACTCATTTTGTAATTTTAATTTTTACAAACGATAGAGACATGAAAGTAAAAGTATCCTATAAAACAAATATAAAATTCAATGGTATTTATAATTACTGTTTAAATTCCAATCTCAACCAGTTCAAATTTTGGTATATCAATCACATTAGTACACATACTTTGAGCAATCTCAACCAGTTCAAATTTTTGTATATCAATCACATTAATACACATACTTTGAGCAAGAGCCTAGTAATTCATTTAAATTTCAATCTCAACCGATTCAAATTTTGGTACATCAAAAAAGCCTATGCAACACATTCTACAGAATTTTTAATCAATCAACATACAAAATTCACTTTGTTTTATGCCATCTATTTCTTTATTAGCTTTCCCAAAATTCTTAGGTCTTCGTAAGTGTTCAAATCAACTTACACGCACCTCAAAGAATTTCACGAACCCACCTAACCTTATAATATTCAAACGTTAAAAAACCCATAAGATATTAAGTCCTAAATAGGTGACCATGACAACATGGACCCATCCTCTTTTTAACCCTCTACCCATTTTGGTTCAACTCTCATATTGGTCTTGAGATAAGATTCTCAATCCTAGTGCCTTAATATGTATATGCCAAAAGCTATCAAATTAAAATTAGCGATATTCATTTAGACTAGAATGAAACATGATAATCATAATAATGTTATTTCTAGAAATCAGTTTTAAGTAACAAAACTGAGAGGGACTACACCGCAATTAAAGCTGGAAAGAAGAGTATTTCAAACGTAGACAAAACAAGTACGAAGAAGTAGAAATCAGAAACAGACGCTCTAAACATCTTCCTCAGACTCAGCAACATCTTTGAAACCAGCTGTCTTTGGTTCTGACGAACAGAAGTTCTGCAAACAGAACCAATAGTTGATTTAAAAATCCGCGGATTTAAGATGTGATATTAGAACAGGTGGTCGTGCAACCTAAACATAAAATTCAAAAGGGCAATATTTGGCTTTTATATTCATCTTTGTACATCTCTTCAAAAAGTTGTACATCTCTTAAAAAAGGGAATTAAAATATTTCAAGAAGAATTTATTACATGGCAAATTGTAGCACCTCCGAAATTTTCAAATTCAAATAGCTTATGTGCAAGCGCAACGAAATAAAAATGGGACTTACATATTTTGTTGAAGGCCACGATGTCACAGCTCTGGACATGCTCGTTTATGGGTTCAACTGTCAGATGTTCCTCAATGAGATTGTCGACAGACACAAGGTCATCAACAATTGTGAGCATTATCTGCAATTTCTTAATACCATATCCAACAGGGACGAGTTTCGCTGCAATTTAAATTGACAAGGGTGAGAACATTCCACGTAAGGTATAACAATCACATGCAAGAGAAAACGTGTTACACAACTATAAAACAGGACAAAAAAGAACCTAATTATTTTCTATTCTATTTTCCTCTTCATAAGAAGTAAACTGGCGGGATGGAGAAAAAAACTTGAGTCAATTAACCGATCAAATAGATTCAAGGGCAGTGAAGAGAAACAGAGATTCTCATTCAATTATAGTGAAGTCACAGTAACCAAAAAAAGGAGCGCAGATTCTTTCCAACATTATGAAGTAATATCGTGCCTATGAACTGATAGATAGCATGGATATAAGAACATACATGCTCCCCAAAGCAAGCCTTCCATCTGAACGCTTCTTACAGCCTCTTCAAGTTTCTTCATGTCAGTTTCGTCATCCCAAGGTTTGATGTCCATCAGAACTGATGATTTGCCACCTAAAACAAACAGCCAATGACATCATTAAAATCACTAGACAATATAAAACAACTCTATGATCGATGGTAAATGAGACTCACTCTCTTTCTTCTTTGCAGAAGCCTTAATGGCAGCTGCACGCTCTTCAGCAGCCTTCTTTTCCTCTTCGGTCTCTTCACCAAATAGGTCCATGTCGTCGTCGTCGTCGTCGTCATCGGCAGCCTGACAAATTCGGTATACACCAACCATAATTAGATGAAAAAATAAAGCAAAGCTAACAAAAGCATGGAGCATGCACCAAGAGACAATGTCTCGTCTCAGCACACATAACAATTAACAAATCGAAAGAAGGAAACACTAGGTAAAGTTTTCACCTTTGCATCTGCAGCTGGTGGGGTTGCAACTGCATCGAACTTAACACCAGAACCCTCTCCAAAAACAGCGCTAAAAACCATTATCAAACCCAGTGGTTACAGAACAAATAGTGAACCATAATCATAAATAAGAACTCTATAAAACCAAGCAAAAAAATTAAAAATTTCGATGACTTACGAAATTCTCAAGAGTGCTTCAATGTGATTACTCCACCTAGACACGTTAACATATTCACTGGAAACGGGTTTGGAGATCGCTTCATAAACGGTAACATCATCCTTTGAAGGCTGATACCTGAGTACGATCATATGTCAAACACAAAAAAACAAGATCCACACAATAACAGTCAAACCCAATACATGTTCCACTAACCCGGAAATGTAGCTACGACTAAGCAAGTATTCATCGAGTTTTTTCAAACCGGCTGCAGACTTGACATCATGGAAAGCGACCGCCATTTCAAAGTGATCCGATTTCTCTCTGTGCCAAAATTCAAATGTCTAATTATCTGTTCGTAATTTGTCGAGAATAGCTAGTTAGGCAACTCAAGTGAAGTAGATCGGAAACTCGTTCATGGTTAATCTTTTAAATTCTTTTTGAGATAAATGATGGATGAATTTCATATTTAAATGAAGTCCAAATCAATTTTACATTTACCTAATAATCATGAACTCATCGGCAGCTATTTGGAACAGAGAGTGGCATTTGGGCCCTAACTAAATGGCCAAGCACTAAAATTTACAAAAAGTTCAAGAAAATAGTGAAACATATGATTAAAAAATTAGGATAAATTTTGCAAAAGCTACCGAAAACAAGGGTTGAAGATTCGAATTCGACACTGTGATTTAGAGTAACAGAAGTCTTGAGTAAGAGGAATGTATGCATTTAAAGAAAGTAATCGTCGTTCTATTCATGATCAGATTGTAAATAAAGAGAAAAAAAAAAAAAAAGAAAAAAAAAAAAAAAGAAAAAAAAAAAAAAAGAAAAAAAAAAAAAAAAGAGGAAAAAGAAACTTCGACAGACCTCGAGATGGAGTTTTGTAGCAGCGGGCGGTGTGCTGCAAGAGGCGTGGTTGAGATTTGTTAGGGTTTTTGGATCTGCTCTGATATTTAAAGGAGGGAGAAGGACATAGATCCGGTGCGCCGCATGTACGCTTTGTTACTGAGCTCCACGCCAAATGATTTTCTTTATTAGGTTAATAATTAATCCAAAATTATTTTGTATTGAACCACTGAGTGTCCTTTTAGGGCATAAATTTCACTTTGGTACTTCCGATTGTTTTTCTGTATTCTCGTCACTTAACGTTAGGATTTGTTGTATTCTGATATATGAACCTTTAACAAGTTTACTTTAAGGTTAAATTATAAATAATATATTTTGAACTTTGTCAAATATCATTCACTAGAAAAAATCTCAATGTTACTTCTAATCTATCTTTACAATAAAATTTATTTTAAATTTTTTAAGAAAGCCCTGATCTAAACTTAGAAAGACGTAAAAATGATTTTAAACGATGAGGTGATTCAAAATTTTATCTATACTTATCGTCACAACATTTCATATCTCAATTTCAATTCGAAATTCTAAAAAAAAGTCCAATTTAAAAATAATTTTGAAACAGTTATAAAAGTTTAGAGATAATAGTATTGCAATTCTCGTGGATATTTTTTATAAATAAATGGTAAAATTTAAAGGTACTTCTTTTGTAAAATAACCTTGTTTTAATTATTGAAATTTCAAATAATAACGATTATTGTTCTTACTTTTATTTTATTTTTTAACAAATTAATGACATAGTTTTCAATGTCTATTATATTCATATCAACATGATTTTTTTAGTTCACTTACATGAAGTGAGAGATTCAAATATCTCATCACTTGACAAGAAAAGCATACTTTATGTTAGTTAAATTACACTCAAGTTGGTAGCATAAATTTTAGGAAAATTATTGTAAATAGAAAAAATATCAAACTATTTACAAATATAGAAAAATTTCGATGTCTATAAACAATAGACTTCTATTGCGATCTATCACTGATGGACAATAAATTTTTTTTATATTTGTAAATAATTTGACTCATTTTTGTTTATTTGAAAACAACCCTATATTTTAATCATTTAAATCAACCAAACATTCAACCAGTGAATATTAAATGAAAAAATAGTATAGAGACTAAAATTAATCTTTTTTTTAAATTATATTTTAAAAGTTTAAAAGCTAAAACATACTCTTACAAAAAAAGTATATATTTTAAAACTAAATGAAACACAAAATAAAAAATAAAAAATTATCATAAATAAAAAAATATCAAACTATTTACAAATATAGCAAAATTTTATTTTCTATCTATGATAGACCACGATAAACCCAAATAGACATGTATTACTTCAAAACATAGATGTCTATTTGGGTCTATCGCAGATAGAAAATAAAATTTTGCTATATTTCTAATTATTTTCAACCATTTTTCTATTTTTCTTTTAAAACATCCCATTAAAAATTGATCCACGAAATTAGAATTTAAACAATTCTTCTAAACTGACCTTTTAAATACGATGATTTATGTCTTTAGTCTTATTAATCTTGAAAGTTTTGTAAAACATAATTTTGATGTCATACTACATCACCCAAAATAACTATAGGAAAAAGAATATGTTCTTGACACTTAATTAAACATAGCTCGGACAAATTAGAATTTCATCCCCTTACATAAATATTTATAATATAAATTTCTATTTATATAGAAAGAACAAAGAAAAAAAAAAAACAAAACAAAATGTGACATTAAAGATAAGAGTATTCTAATTCTTTTTTTTTTTTTTTTTTAAGTGAACAGAATATTCTAACTTCTAACATACTCAACTATCATGAATTATTAATGAATAAATCTTTCTATTAAACCAGATCCATCGAAGCTTCGTCGTTGATTCTACAAAAAATTTTGATTCTCATTATGCACATCGTCACCTGTGACCAATTTACCTACCATTCTCAAAAAACGTATTCTAAAGTAATAACTAAAGGCAACAATTTACCATTCTCAAAATAAAACAAAAATAAAAACAATTTACCAATTGAGAGAGAAAGAAATACGTCCCGAAAGCTTTTAAACTATACGTATCCCAATGATTGAACATCAGAAAGTGATGGAGTTTTGCCTGTCTGGAGGGGCAACGCACTGCCAAAATAAACGGTATGTGGGAATACTCGCTGCTTCAACCCCAAGGGCTGAAAGGTTGCGACCATACTCCTGCAGTCAAAATTCTTCTTTGTTATTGATTCAATAACAAAATTTTGAAGATGCAGAACATAAGGGAAAAAAGAATTTAAACATTTGGCTAGTTAAATAACCAATCAATCCAAAAACTTAAGCTTAGGAGTTATGGTAAATTTAATATTTTATCAATACTCCCTAATACTAAATAGTATTAGGGAGAAAGTGACATTATAAGGACTTGAACACATGACCCTCCTAGCATTAGTAGACATTGAGCCAATTTGGAATGACTTTCTAAATCCTTTAAAATTTATATATCTTTTCACTTAAAAAATGTGTTTTGAGCAAGTTGGAAATTTATTTCAAATAGGCCGTCATAATTCACAAATAAGTAAGCCACATTTTATATGGTTCCATTGCAGGCATTGTATTAATCACAAAAACAAAAGCTGCTGCAGAATATGTGTAGAATCCTACTGAAGCCTCACCATTTTGACCCAGCAAGCAAATACAATCAAAACAGTGATACCTGAATATCAAGAAAGAGTTGCATGCAAATCTTGTCAGTGTCAGAGATGTTATGGTCTGAAACATCTGAGCTTCCTCCAGCTCGTCTTTGTACTCCCTGCCGGATTTTCTGGAGTGACGAATCTGTTTTCCTAGCCTGGACATGGACATTAGTGAGAAGAATAAGCTTTTAAGATTAAAAACTAGGATAAAACTAACGTTCGGTAAATCCGAACTAACCAAGCTAACAAGATCAGCTGCTTGCTCGTAATAACGAGCAGTAATCTCTGTCACAGCATCGATCAGCAGTGCATTCCTTGTTTCTGTTGTCAAAAAAGTTGACGCCCTCTCTCCATCCAATAAGGCCTGATGGAGTTTGCATTGTAGCATCAAGTTTTTTCAAATAAAGAACCATAATGTCAGTTCAGTTTCCTTGGATATGAAGCTTAAAGCATTTGGAACTAGAAAATAAACTTCTACCCTCAAAATCCAAGCACCCATCGATGGTAAAAACCAATATACTTATCTAATGTAACAAAAAAATATTTAAATATATCAAAAGGCGAGTAGTCCAAGTTATACAAAAATGTCAGTATATACACAGCTTAAAATGAAGTATTATAATGAAATACTTTAAAAAATCTTTCTCTTTTTCTTTTTTTCTATTTATAAGAAGAAAGCTCTTTTAGGCCTATGCGTATAAATTATGTAAGATCTTCTACGTTAGAGTTATGAAAGAAAAGAAAAACATACTAGTAAGCATTTAAAAAGCTTAAAAAAAACTGTGTAGGCCCCACTTGCCAAAGAGAGGCTGCCATGCCCGGTGCCCGGTCAACCGAGGCACTGAAAGGGTGCCTAAGTGCATGATGCCCCTGAAGGTGCATGCTTAGGTATTTGGGTGCGCCTCCTAAAGTAGTGTCCATAAAGGACCAGATTCATCTAAGATACGCCAAATTATGTGGTACTAGTTTGTTGTATACCTTTAAGGGGCGTAGCAACCCTGATACATAGGGTGAATGCCTTACAGGGAGTGGTTTATTGGTCATCCTGTATGTTGCTGTTATACCCTTCAGCTGTCTCAAGTCCTACATTAATTTCAAAAAAGTATGCAGGTCAGAAGCTCCATAAACTGATAAATAGAATAATATAGAGAAACTTTCAATCTCGTGCACAATTAGCATACATGAGAATCAAGCACTTACCTCAACAGACTTCTCAACCAGTGAAGCAACTATCGCACTAATAACTTTGGGCATTAAATTATTCAATGACTTTCCACTGTGCAAAATGCTCTGCTTTACTGAATCGAGAACATCTGCAGGGCATGACGATAGGAGCTGAAGTACAGTTTCCAAAAAATTACCAGCTACCACCGTGGCTAGATAACCAAGGTCATGGATTATCTGCATATCCAACATTTCTTTAGTACTGGGTGTGGGATATGTTTTCAATTCCTTCAATCACCACTAATATTATTTTTAATTTTCTTGGGTGGGGGGAGGTTTGATGCTCACATATATCAAATCATCTGTGGCAGCTGCTACAGCCCATTCAGAACCTGGATGGGAGCCTGTCCCCGTCTTACGGGCAGCTAGACCAGATGACAACCAGTTGGAGTATCTGTTCACATTAAACAAGTATGCAAGCCAGTCAGTCGTTAATCAGTATAATGGATATGTACATGTCCGCACTATCCAAATTAGTACGCACTCGCCTTGAAAGGAGCTGCAAAGATAGACGAAGAAACTTGTCAGAACAAGAAAGGACGAGAACATCATCTCTCCAGCATGCTGTCAGACAGTCTAAAAGCATCACACTCTGCTTTAATGTTAGATCCTGATTATTTCCCCCGCCAGAAGATGAAGTTTGTATGGGGGTTAGAATGGGTGCTGAAAGGGACGAATCCAAAGCCCCAGCTATTTCCTGAAGCCTGATGTTGAATGAAGTTATTAGAGACTTGAACCCATTGAATATGATGTTTCTTTTAGAGCATAGAATTGACTACCTCAGAGAAAAATAAACCCCAATATTCCATTGCTTCATGAACTCATTATACACAGATGCAGCTCGAAATTTAGCAACAGCAGATCTGGATGGACAATAGCCTGCAATGCCAATTGGACAATGTTAATGTAATGCAGAAGAAATCTTTCATGAAAGATGCAATAATATGATCTCTAAATGGTCATTCAAAGGTAGTATTGTGGATTTTAAAAATAAGTGCGTAAGATTATTTAAATATACAAAAATTACAGAGAGAAAAGGTTAGTTATCTACCTTCCAAGTACGCCAAGAAATCAATGCTCGACTTGTAGTTCTTTAAGAATTCAGTAGGTCTTCCTGGGGAAAATGCACCTGGTTTTGCCTTTTGGATAGCAGAGAGAACCTCTTTCAGGATTGAGTTAGCCAAGAAATCAAATACATGTAGTCCTGAGTTTTCTGAAGGAATAAAAATCAATAGCTTAATCACATCATCACAACAATAACATATTAGTTGATTCAAAGATTGGATATAGTAATCTAGTGCAAAAGACACAAAAGGAGTTATTTCTTTGACCTCAATAGTCAACAAACGTCAAAATGATGATCTTGGAAAGTGCTAATTTTCGAAAGACTAAAGCAAATAAGCATGGTTTATTGACAAATGATATACCAGCAGTACATGCATAACGAAACAAGAATAGAACCAACCCAAAGTGATAATTAGACTATTTACAAGCAATATAATATAACTAGAAGATTGTTGTACATTGACGGGAATAGGACAGCAAGAAAGGGAAAAAAACCTGTAGCAGATATTTCTAACAAAAATTTGCAGTCTTTATCAATATATTGCTTCATTTGCTTGTAATCATTCTCCAAATCATCATCAGATGATCCAGCATCCATGCCAGAAACCCTATGTGGAAAAACTTTATGAATTGCCGGTGATACAACAGTAGTGCGAAAAATTTCTTCTGCACTTGTGGTGTTATCTATGGCAGCATAGGCACGTAGGCAATTGTAAATAGCATTTTCATCATGATGTGCAAGTCCATCAACAAAACAATGTCCCAAGCTCGTGTCCAGCAACAGGCTGGCACTCTGAATCCTCTTGTCCATATTTTGAATGAAGGGAAGATCCTGCACTGGCATAACACAGAAAAACAATAGATATGGATACAGAAGTATGCCCAAGATGAAGCCAAGACTGCTATAACAAGGAATTAGAGTTTACTCTCCCCTACAATCCTCTCATTGTTCATTAAACTAGTGATTGAATGAGGAACTACACCAAGATGGCCTAACCTAAGTGTTAAGATAAGAAAAAAGTAAATGACAAGACAGAGTTGCAAGGCTACAAATATCCCCAGTAGTTGAAATCGAGATGGGGTGGACCATCAACATGGGCTGATGAGTAATTGAGATACTTGAGAAAATTTTGATTTCTTAATAGTTCCGAAGTTTAACAGAAGTTAGGAATGCAGTAATGGAAAAGGACAATCAATTCACTAGTTTATGGATGTATAAGCTACTTGTTGGGCATCATCTACTGATGTTGGGGGGGTTTCACAAACGTAGTGAAACATAAGCAGTCTCCCAACCCCTTGAAATTTGATTTGAGGGGAGCTTACCAACTCAATTCTTTTATTTTTTACTTTTACATGTAATGGTAGAGGGTTTTACTTTTCTGGATCTTGCACTAAGGCCATGTTTACCAAACAGTAATGAAAATTGGTGTAATTGAATTGTTTTTTATCGTGTTTACTTAGAATTACAAATTTGTCACAATTTATTGTTACCGTTACTGTTATTGTTATTGCTTGACCCTAACGGTAACAATAACGTAAAGGTATTGTAAAGGTAACAATAAATGTGGCAGATTCATATTTTTCATACTGTTTCAGTAATAATATCTATAACAGTAACGATAAAGGTAGTGAATCTCACGTAATTTTCAACTACAATTAGATTAAGCACCCTCCATTCCTCAATTAGATTGGGCTTTTTTATTATAGATTTGGTGTTAGGCCCCACAATTCATTACAATTATGAAACACAGGTAAACAACAAATGTAATCAACTGGAGCCAATTTCTATATTACCATTGATGGATTGTGTTTCAATTGGGGAAAACGTGGCCTAAATGGTCATGATAACTAAATATGTCTATTTGTTTTAAGGAATAAAATATAAAGAAGGTAAAACAGAGTGGAAAAGAAAAGTTTCATCAGTTTGGAGGAATGAAACTTGAAACAAACTATAGCATCATCTACATATTCCAAGGGAAATTATTTGCCGAACAATGATGTGAAGGACAAATGAAAGTTCCATAACCTAATCTTTTAACCCATGAGAAAATCATCGTTGTTCTGTAAATTTCAGTTGTTTAAGAATATAAACATAATTGGTTCAGTTGGTGCAAGACCATCCAATCCCTAAATGCTTCATGTAAATTCAAGGGAATTCATCGCTAAAACTTTCCAAGAATAAACACTTTGATGGCATGAAAGTTTTATAAAGATTGTAGGACAAGACCTGTGCATGAGCGATGTAAAATTTCAGCCGATTCATTTCACTGGAAATTCTTTCCAAGAGCATACTCTGTGTTTCTCTAAGATTTGGTCCGTTCTCCATGTGTGGTAAAGAAGCACCATTACTTAATGCACTTTTATCTGTTAAATTCATGGTTCCGTTTGAGCCATCAGCAGGTGCACTTGGAAGCTCCTTGATCAGTTTTTCAACCTGCATTCATCAAGATCCAACTGAGTATGACAGCTATAGAATAAGTAAGAAGCTACTTGCACAAAGATCTAGGAAAACAGGATCAACTAATATTGAATCAAATAATCCAATTAAGACAAATATCTTGAATGGAAAAGCCTGCAAATAATATGGAGACTGAACACCAAGAAGAAGCTTTAACACGAGCAATTTCATAACGTTCGAACCAAGGTAGAAACTTGTCTTGAACAATGCATTGATTCCTTTCAGACCAAATTTCAGATAGGATGGTTTTGACCGCATTGGACAACAACTAGGATTGAGGATCCAAGGAAGAACCCACAAGAATCTAAGTGACATTTTCCTTAAAAATATCACAAAACCACCCATTGAAGCTTGAAAGTTAAAAAATCTTGCGCCAAAACGCCATTAAACAAAGAAAAGATGTTGAGAATCTTCATTGGCCATCAAATAGAGAGGGCACATTGAAGGGAACAAGCTGTGAGAAGGTAGCTTCTTTTGTAGTACAAAAGAACAATTCAGTGCTCCATAAATCATAATCCATATGATGATATTCACTCTCCGGGCAATTGGATTTTTACAGAGTTTTATGCAACAAATTATCCAAAGAAGAAGAGGCAGCCAAGTGCTTGAAAAAGGGAATTAATAGAAAACTGACCTGAATAGTCCAATTTCCAGCTACGAGAATCTGGTATGTCAACCACTTTCAGCCCCTCTAATGCTCCCAATAAACTTTGAAAATTCAGAACTACATCATCCTTTAAAAATCTTCTAAAAGATATTGACAATCAATGAATAACATCACCCCGATGACAAAAAATTGAGCCTTTAGGATTTGATGCAATTCTAACAAGACACGAAAAAGGGGGTGCCAAAGAGCTACTGTCCAGCCAAGTATCATGGCAAAAGGAGATTCTGCAGCATTTCCGAGCTTGAAAGAAGAGAGAGACTCAACTTGTAACCAAGCTTTTGATATTTTAGTCCAAGGGCTGGGATGACTCCTTCCAAATTTGCCCAACGTATGCCAATTATAAGAACCACTGCCATGAATACGTCTTACAACTTTGCGCCATAAAGAGTCCTGCTCAAATACATACTTCCAGCCCCATTTGGCCAACAATGTCATATTCCTATTTTTCAAACCACCAAACCCGAGACTTCCATTTGATTGTGATTTAGAAACCACATCCCATTTAACCAAATGATTGACTTTGCTGCCATTATACCCTTCCCAAAAGAGATCTCATAATCTTCTCTATTTCTGAATTACATTTACTGGCATAGCATATAAAGACATATAATAAGTAGGGAGATTTGAGGGTACTGCTTTGTTCAAAGTGAGTCTTCCACCACGAGACAAGTTAAAACACTTCCAATGATCCAAGTTCTCATGGATCCTATCAATAATTGGCTGCCAGAAGGATACTTTTTTAGGATAACCACTAAGTGGCAGCTCAAGATACAAAAAAAGGAAGAGATCCAATCTTACATTTCAGTTTCGAAGCAGTGTACAGCAGCTTATCTTCGTCAATATTGATACCACAAAGAGCTGATTTTTCCCAATTGACCTTTTGTCCTGAGCACCACACAAACAATTCAATGATATTGATGAAAGCTTTCAACATCTTACCATCATCTTTACAAAATAAAAGTGTGTCATCTGCAAAGTGGAGAATGGATGCATGGACGTTATTTTTCCCCATCATGAAAACCTTCAAAATGTCCTTTTTCATGAATGAGATCTAGAAGTGCACTCAAGACCTCGCTAACTAAGAGGAAAAGGAAACTGGAAAGGGGAAAGGGGAAAGGAGATCATATCCCCTTGCCTAATAACCCTTGAAGAAGCGAGGTCTGCTATTGATGAAGATTGAAAACATTGGGTTCTAATGCAACCATTAATCCATTTTATCCACTTATCATCAAATCCTTTAAGAACAAGCACATTTCAAGGAACTCCCAGTCAACCTGATCAAATGCCTTTACTAAATCAAGCTTGATTGTTTCTTTTTTGAACGATATTTCTCTACAGCTTCATTAGCAATGAGAATAGGATCAAGTATTTGTCTACAGCTGATAGATGCTCTCTGAGTAGGACAAATGATAGATGGCATAAGCTTTTAAGTCTCTCAACTAAAACCTTGGCAATGATTTTATTAACTGAAGTGGTGAGGCCGATTGGTCGAATATCTTTAACAAAAAACACCACTCTTTTTTCTCCTTAATGCAAGCATTTAGTGTTCCATTATCATAAATTTCCTCAAAATAACTTCTGAAAATCAACTTTAAACAAGTCCCAAACACTATAAATTCATCCGAACCAGGCACTTTATCTTTGCCAAGTAAACATGCTGCCTTTCTCACTTCATCCATGGAAAAAGGAGCTAAAAGTGCTGAATTTTGTCCCACCTATACTTTTTCCCAAAGGATGTTTGCTGGAATAAGACAAGAGCCATCACTTTTTTGGTTATAAGAAGAAAAGAAACCCAAAATTTCTTGCTCTATTTCCCTGAACGAGAGCACTTGACTGCCATTTTCTTCTTGAGACATTAAAACGTCTGAAGTCCCATCCATTTTATCTTTCAACAACATTAAAACCCTTTCTTGATCTCATCAATGGCATTTGAAAAATCATATTCCAAAAACTTATTGAAAATAATAGGCTTCTCTCTCTCTGGGGATTCAAGGACCAATGACTTCAAAAGTGATAGAGAATTCCCCTAAATTGAAATCTTTAATAACCATTGATGCTAGAATAAAGCCACAAGAATTAATTTGAACTTGGATACTTGCTGAAGAACAGCCTAGACAATTAAGGGTTTGTGAGGAAATACCAACCAAGCCACCTAATTGTTTTCCAATTGCATCAAAAACTGAGTTCTTCCAATAAGATAGAGGTAAATTTTTAACTCCAATACAACCTCCAAAACTACAAATGAACTCTGGTTTGGAATGACAACAGTTGGATCAATGATCTAACTTTAAATGCAAATTCCCATAGATCTTCCATTTTCATACAACCAATTGAGAAGCTGAAACATCAACAAACTTAACCATGGGTTTATCATCCATGAATAGGTTGAAACTGAAGAGTGAAAATGATCTTCCATAGCCTCTTTTACCTCCACCTAAGAATAATCAGCAAGTAACCTTGAGACGTCTATTATTGAATCCAAATTCAAGTTCACCACTACTTTTTCCTTCCTAATCCAATAAGACTTAACGGAAGATGAAAGAAGATTTGCCACTGAACCTCTGGGGAATGGTACCTTCTGAGATATTGGTGGCCGAACCACCTCTACAAAGGATCTTGTCCAACCATGACCAGTGTTCTAGCCTTCGAGATCCAAATTATCTCTCACAGCTGGGACAATGGGAGATGCCTTTTCCTCTCTTGATTCATTAACAAGACTAACACTTTCACTGAGCAAAACCTTGAAGTCCAACCAGCTCTACTGATTTCACCTAAAGGAATATGAAATTATTCCTACCTCCCGAAGAAGGCCAAACAGCACATTCAATAAACCATTCTTTTGAAGACCTAAACTTAGATAAACACATAACTCCAAGATCCACTTTTCCTTTTTGTAAAAATAGGATTGAGGGAGATGAGTCAGATCTAGCACTCCTGCTAAAAGCCACCAGAGCATTGGTTTTGAAATGAAAGTCTTCTGATGAAGCTTAAAGTCTTCCAAAAAATATCCATCTTCATCTTGCCAAATACAGAAGTAGTTATTGTTAATACAACAACTTTTAACCTCCAACTTACTCAACCTTGAAAAGGAAAAGATCTGAAACCGAGAAGGTGGAGAATGGGCAGAGAATGGCCATAAGGAAAAGGGAGAGAGGAGAGAGCAACTTTATGTCTCCCCTTAGTTAAGCTCTCTATATCTACTTGTGGGTATAAACATGAAAGCAACATGAATGTATTATACAAGCATATCAATTAGAGAGAGAAAGAGACTTGACAAACTTGGTGTGAAATTTGACTTTCCTTGTCCAGCCTTTTCTCTATGGTGAAGTTCTCTTTCGACAATGGAACAAGACAATTTTATAAATGTTAAAACAGTTCTTTTTCCATTCTATTCTCCAGAAGGTGCCGATCCTAGAAAGTCTGGAGTTTAAACAACACATACAATAATGACATCGAAATGCACAAGAAAGTTCACGAGAAAGCTTTGGAACATATCAAATTCCATCGGAATTATATTTAAACACCTATAAGAGATCAAAACTTACCAATTCTGGCACACTTTCCCTTCTGCTAAACTCATACACGACCTATTTGTGTTACACGGTTCCGATGAATACTACTACTCTAAACAAACTTGTTTCCGGCATTCGTGAGAACTAGGAAGTGAATTGGTAGTCGACACTCTACATTCCAGTCGACGCAACTCTCTAAAAACTTCTCAGACATTTTGGAATTCGAAATTCCAACTGAAATGCACTCTACCCTAGTCATGGATGCCATATCCCATCAAAATGAAATTCGAAAGCACACGCTACCTTCGAGACGACGTGAAATGTATCGAGCAACAATTCCAAGACCTCTCTGGCCGATGCTGCCTCTGATCTCTGCCGCAATCCATTCTGCAAAGCTGATAGAGAAAACTCCACGGAACCCCTGAATTGCTCAATTTTCTCCCTGAGTTCAACCAAAGGAGCTCGCATTCGTACGACTGCCGCTTCCACATCGACCAGCTTTGTGCTCAGGTTGACAAAATCAGTATAATCACGATTGATCAAGTCAATGAGCTCACGGTTCAGAGCGGAAAGATGAGAGTGGAGCTGAGATCGGAGAGTGTCAAATGGGACAAATGTTCGAAGCTCAGATATGTAGGACTCGGAATCAAAATTCGGGGAGAGAAATAGGTCGGGCTTGAACCAGAGAGGATGAGAATCAAGTGGATCGGAAAAGAAGTCGTTGGCCGATCTTTGTGGTGGTGGAATGAGATCCGCCATGGTATTTGGTTTTCCTAGTAGTTCTCCGGTCGCTTCAAATGGTGGCGAACGTCCGGAACAATCTCCAAAGAATTTTGAACGATGAAAATGGAGACGTCAGATTGAGATCACAGATCGATATACCAAATTTTGAAGAGGATAGAAAATTTGTTTATGCAGGAGACTGGAATTTAAACCATCAACTACCTTCACTGCGACTACTGAATCATCCTTCTTGTTAGGAGGATAGAGATGAGTTCGTTCTGGCAAGAATATGGCCCAACCGAATCGGTTCGAACCGAACTAGACGGTTTTTGGTTCAATTCGGTTTTTTTTCTTTTTATACATTATGAGAGGCTGAGAGCAAAACTTGAGGTTGGCGGCAACTCGCCGGCTGTGCTTGGACGGCCGGCGATTGAAGACGGCGGCGAGGACGGAGGCCAGGAGGCAAGCGATCGGCGGCGGTGGGCGGAGAAGCTTCGTGCGGCGCAGCGTGTGGCGAGGGAAAACTCGCGAGAAGGGGGGTGTCGCACGGCTGATTTGCAAAACAGAAGGTTTTGATAATTTTTTTTCTTCTTTTCATTAACTTGACCCTTTTCAAAAAAATATATATATATTTGATTTTTTACAAATATTATTTTTTGATAACGCGTAGAAATACAAGTTATTGTTTTTTTTTTTTGATAAAATAATTAAGGAAATACAATAAAAATTTGTTAACTTGAGAACTAAAACATGCAAAAAGAATACATTTGCATTCAACATTGGCAAAAAATATTTCCTGAAATATTAAAGTTTAACATCTTCCAACACAGGACTTGAACATAAAAGAAGCAGAAATTGGAAAAATAATGCAACCGTAGGATGCATAAGAAGAATCAGGCCAACTCAACTTTGCACGAAAAGAAGAAGCATAAAGTAAATGGCAAATGCATGGCAGTGACCTGTCTAATTAAAGTGCAAGTTGAAGATTGATTTGAATCAAGTGCGGTAGAACAAGTGAATACTCGAAGAAGTCAGCGTAAGATGACTGATTTGAATCAAGTGCGGTAGAATAAATGAACATAAATCTACCACAAACTTGAGATGTTGCATTCTTCCATCTTCGAAAAAATTTATTCTCGAAAGTTCTAATTTTGAAAGACCTCCGGTACTTTATCTCGCGCTGTCCTCACATTCCCTAATTGCTTCTTCAGACTAATGATTCTGCTATAAAACTTTAACAAGCACTGCCTTCCTTTAATAGGTGCTACTTTCAATAATGTCTTATCATTTATAGCAAATTCCAAATTGATAGAGTAAAGAGCATGCAAGCGAATCATTGGATTTCAAACACTCTAACTATATCAATTTTGAGGATTAAACATGCTTGTTCAGTAACCAAAAACAGAGTTTTAGAAACTTACATTGATGTAGTTCAAAATTGAAGCAATTCTTTAGTTGTTTTTTTATCATGAACACTTCGTGGATGTAACGACCTGACCCTTTTGTAACTAACACATCACTAAGTCATGCATGACCATTTAGTGAATACGTTAGAAACTAAGAGATACGGTTTTGCACACTTTGGATAAACTCGATCAAATTTATAAAACGGCTGGACTTCTGATAGTTTATTAAATCAAACATAGAGGAAAAATTGCTTTAGCGGGGTACCTCTTAAACAGTTAGGCAAACCTCAAGAAAACAAGGCCGAACACAAAAGTGCCAAAACAAATAAACAAATGGTCAAATGAATAACCAACACTGCTACCCTACAAGTCCAATATGCTATACCCTAGGCTACGGTGCGGAAGCAATGACGATGATCCCATAGTATGATCATGGATTCCCTCAGTCATACGTTTGGCCACCCCGTTCTTTACCTAAAAAGAAAACATAGGAAAGGGTGAGTAGTCATACTCAGTAAGATACCCACCACTGGGTCTAGCTGTTATCCTTTTTGTCGTGTGCGCCCGTGTACCCGGCATAGGCATAAGCATAGGAAGCGATCTGAGGGTACGCAGTGATCACATTTGTAAACATAGATACAGGTGGTGATCCCGAGGGACACCCATCGTAGGTATAGTACGTACAAGTAGGACAACTTGCAGTAACATGCCATGGCATGGCATAGCTAGTTCATCGTAGGTATAGTACGTACAAGTAGGACAACTTGTAGTAACATGCCATGGCATTACAAGTAGGACAATTATAGTACGTACGGCTACAGGGCACGACAAGTAGGACAACTTGCAGTAACATGCCATGGCATAGCTAGTTCATCGCAGAGATTCACAATTTCACAAGCACATATGCATAAGCACATCTAGTACAAGCTACAAGACTTGGCATACCGAAACAGTCTAAGCAATAAACAACCGAGCCATTAGTTACACAGCGACATTCAATAATCAGTAACACAATTAGGCATTAGGCATCACTAGAGCCCGGTAGTAAGTCCCTTACATGCGAGAGTGAGACTGCGGTGAGAGCGGGATTGCGGGATAGCGAGACCACGAGACTGCCTGTGCGAAGTTGCGACTTCCCTACACTGCGACAATGTGCTATGAAGGTTGTGACAATGGGTCGCAGAGAGGGCTAAGGCGACGCGACGATGAAGAGGTGATCGAGAGAAATATTTGACCTTTCCCTTCTTCCCTTTCTTTTCTTTTCCTAAAACGCAACTTGGTCAGTAAATAACCCATTCGAAAATCTTTCCCCAAACTGATCCCCAATTTCTTCTAATGACCAAGAATCCCCAATCTCCCTTAACGCTCCCTCCACCTACATGTTTAATTTAATTAATTAATTTATTTATTTATTTATTTATTTATTTATTTATTATTATTATTATACTATCTTTTTTTTCTCTTTTTATTTCAACTTAAAGAGGGAAAAATGGTGATTTCCCTGAAATTTCGGGTCGTTATAGTGGACCACCACTAGAGTCTTTCCAACTATTCTCCGGCCTTAAAATGGATGGTGGGATCCAAATTGTGAGGAATTTGAAGCAAGTTTGAAGGTTGGAGAGAGTTTGGAGTTGGTGGGTTTTGAGAGAAAATTAGCTTGAAATTCTCAGCCTTCATCAAACTCTCTTATTCTAATTCAACTTCTATTTAAAGAAGAAATCATGCCATTTAAATTAATCTCAACAAGGCACCAAATAAGTGACTAAGTAAGTGGGATTTGATGTGTTTGTACGAGGTTCAAAAATGAAAATGAGTCAAACCCACCTCCATGCAAACAACATGCAAATAAAATTTCCAAAATTCAATTTAAAAAAATGAATTTTCTTTTTAATTTGAAATAAAATTAATTCAAATAATTAATTTCAAATAAAATTAATTTGAATAATTAATTTCAAATAAAATAAAAATTAAATAAATAATTAATTATATTAAATTAATATTTTTTCACTAATCCCGACTTTTTTTTTTTAAATCTAATGAATTTCTAGTTATGTAAACAATATTTAAATCACATTTAAATATTTTCAACTCTCAATTATCGTTCAATTCATAATTAAACGATCATACATTTAAGCAAACCATATAACTAATACTTACTCCCTAAATTGACCTCGAACCATTTAATTTTTTTCATTACACAGTTATAAGGTTTAGTCCAATATGAGCTAGCAATGACCTAATGGACCTACAAATCATGAGCTCCAATGATCCGAAATTAATTGGCTAATATTCTTTAACCTAGTTAATCAACATTCGTTCCTATTGGGACATTCCACTATAGCCCAATAGTTACATTCTCCTCATTGTAGATATATTTATGTCCACTTGATATACCATGATTAGTAAGTTGTTCGTAATTATAATTGGGTCAAAATTATCGGTTTACCCCTATAATTACTTCTTGTTCCTTAAGTCCCATTGATCCTCTAATGGATAATTAGTTTGTGGTCCAACCACCAAACCGAGTCCTCTCAGGGCAATGAAAGGATGGGGCCCCTTGTTCAAGACTCGGAGTCAATACTTAAGGGAATAACCTCTATACTATCGTAGAATCAAGGAGGAATGAATTTCATCTCGTAAGACTATCTCCTCAACTATCTACCTGGTCTTATCCCTATAAAGGTAGTCTTATTGAGTCGATGAACTTGGGCCACTCTCACCCATGTAGATTAAAGGATAATCTTGAATAAACATGTGCTCATAGTTAGCTAAGGATTACGATCGAGTTATCTAGGTCATCATTTTTTAAATAATTAGTTTTAACAGCAAACAATATTTTATAAAGTAAAAGTGACTATCTCATGGTCTGGTCTTATGAAAACTCATTGCATAGGATGCCCCCTGTAACGACTCGACTAATACAATCTAATCGGTCTATTACTCAATGCATGCAAGTTTCAAGAAAGACACTATGCTGAATAGTGAGGAAGAAACAATGCTTCTCATGGAAAATTTCTGTTTATATAAACTCAAGAAAAACAATGCATAAACATAAAAAGGAAATCTTGGTTCGGGGTACCGCTAATAAAATCAATAAAATTTCATGAACAGAAATCCACATATCAAATAAATGACCAGCCTCAAAACAAAATTTGACAATTGGACAAAACTCCCTAAAACATGCAATATTAGGCGGAAACTACTATGGGTCCCGTGAAGCCATCAAGGATTCCTTTTGTCATTCGCCAGCATGTTCTTTCCTTTACCTGAAAAAAAATATAAGATGAAAGGATGAGTAATTATATTACTCAGTAAGTGACCCCACTACCGGAGCCGGGCTAGGCACCTAAGCCCTTTAAGTGTATCCACCATAAGACATGCATATCTAACATACTTTCATAGGGAACTGGTTATACTCGCCCTACAGTTGGTTTTGGATGTCCACAAACCTCTGGAGCCCCGAAGGAACTCTTACCTCTGGCGATCCCGAAGAAACACAAACCTCTAGTGATCCCGAAGGACCACAACCTCTGGTGATCCCGAAGGAACAAATCCTCTAGTGATCCCGAAAGACCACAATCTCTGGTGAACCTGAAGAAACACATCTTCTAGTGATCCCGAAGGAATACATCCTCTAGTGATCCCGTAGGACCACAACCTCTGGTGAACCCGAAGGAACACATCCTCTAGTGATCCCGAAGGACCACAACCTCTGGTGAACATCCAACCGACGTAGGGGAGTTACCACTACCCATCATACATGATCAATTAAATTCTCACTCCTTCCATTCCATGAATTCATACATTAACAGCACTGTTCATAAACATCTCATAGTACAAGCATATACATTATCATTCACATACATCCTTTAGACATGGGAATTTCATACAAGCATGCTATATCACATGGGACTTAGAAATTCTACTACATCATGGCAACTAAACATATGGCGAAAAGGCGGTTCAGGTAGTAAGACCACTTACCTGAGCAATTATATTAAATTATCCACATGGCAGTTCTTGCAAAATTCCTGGACAACTGTGAATAGAATTTCCCCAACTTAGGTTAGTCCACAAGTCTAGTCCCACCACAATTTAATTCCAAGTAAATTTAAAAGTGTTCTTACCCAAGCGTGGCTTAACTCGCAGTTGCCTCAAATCCTTTTACCCAACGCAACTTCCGGTCACCTATCAGATTTTAACCACATAAGTCTAAATCCCCAATAGTTTACCAAACTACGCCACAAATTTCCTTGGGTCCGAGTTACTCACCCAAACGTTACCGGTTTGGTGACGAGCAGTCAGGCGAGCGTTTGACTGAAGCGGCAGCGGTACTGATCAATATGGCAGTGGCGGCGCAGAGGAGGAATGACCGGCGACGTGGGGAGAAGGAACAGGCGGCGACTGACGCTGGAAGGCGACGTGGAGGAGGAAGGAATGACCGGCGACGCGGGGAGAAGGGACCGGTGAGCAGCGGCGGTGCGCGACGAAGGAGGGAGGCAGAGCCAGCGGCGGCGATGTGAGGGAGAGAAGGAGAAGTCGAAGGGGGGGGCGGCTGCAGACGCGAGGGAGAGAAGGGAAGGAAAAAAAAGTTCTTTTCTTTTTTTTTTAATTTGGCACGCAAATCGAGGAGAGCTTATTTATAATAAAACCCTAATTCCCATTAATTCCACTTTTCCCTTTTTTTTTCCAACCAAATAAAATAAAATAAAATAAAATCTTCTACAAAATAAGATCTCCTTCAATTATTCCAATCCTACCAAATTTATTCACTTGATTTTACTTGCCCCAAAATAAAATTATCCTTTACAAAAACCCAAAAATTCCCTTAACTCTAATTTTGAAACTTTCCATCTTAACTTAAATAAATGCATGAATACATATAAATAACTATATTTTCCCTTTCATACATAATAACTTAAATTAATTTACTAGGAGGATTTACCTCAACGATTTGGGGTTGTTACACCCCCACTCGCATGTCTTTACATGAATGATATATGATCACATCGTTTGTATTAAATACAAAGTGAGCCGCATCCATAGTGTCCCCATGATAAGGTACCAAGTCTTATTCCTATGTTGTAGACTGTTTTGGCTATTATTTGAACTTTAATCCATTTTATATCTAAACATAAAGTCCAAGTTTTCATGCTATAGCCAAAGGTTCTTTAGTTTATTGGATTTTTGTTATATTATACATAACTCACACATCCAATAACATATTTACTGAATAAACTTGAATAACAACTTTATTAAAAATAAAATACATTTATTGTTTACAAACCATGAGTTTTATGACATAAAATCCAACACAAATATTTTTCCCTAATATAGCCGTAACTTTTTTCCCTCCATTCTACATTGTTTGCATCCTCACTCTACTTTTCTGGATTGCCTCATTAGTAGCTTAAATACCCACTTCATGCCAATAAACGAATGACATGAAACTCTTTCCATAAAGAGCTTCAAATGGCGTCACGCCAATTATAGCCTAATAACTGATATTATATGGAAACTCCAAAAGATGCAAAATAATCCAAACTTTATGCAAAAATTAATGTGCAAACACGTAACATGTTCTCTAAAGTTTGGTTCGAACATTAAGTTTAATAATCGGTCCGTGGGTGAAAGGTTGTACTAAGTTTTAACTGAGAACCTACTATCTTATGGAGTCTTTTCTCCAAAATCTGTATGTCAGCCAGGGGTCTCTATTTGGCACAATCAGCCTATAGATGTTGTATTAAAAAAACTTCGAGGTTCATAGCACAATCACTATGCCAATTGAGCTATGTCATTTTAGCAATCAATTTTAATATTGGTTTTAAATTTTTAATCGATCATGCTCCATTTCAACAACATGTGAACGTTGGTTGTGAATAGAGGGTCAAATTTATAAAATGCTCCAAAACTTTGGAGTAGAATTCAAAATATTTCAAGAAAATTTCACTTTTACTATAAACTTTTCAATTTGTTAAAAAAAAAATATCCTAGTTTTCCATTTGGTTAAGTTATAATAAATATCCTTAAACTTTATACTATGTTTCATAAATACTCTTGTACTTTAAAAAATTACAATATTAACATTCAACTTTAATAAATGTTTCAAAATTGCTTTTGTAGTATAAATATTTTAGACTCTCGAACAGAAATTGAGATTTAGAACTATGTGACGATGATTTAAGATAATGTCGCAATAAAAGTTTTTATAACAAATCACTTTCACACTATTTCTTAATGTCGGTTCAAAATTCTAAAGAACTTATACTTTAAAGGTACTTTTAAAATGTTTATGAAAGTTTATGGACAATATTCTAACTTTTCAAAAGGATATTTTTTAAACAAATAATTTAAGTTTAAGGATTTTTCTATCATTTAACCTTTTTGGTAAGATAAAGATAAAAATTGATCCGACCAATATTATTAAAAAGAAAAAAAAAAAGGTATACCTTTAAAAAAAAGTATAAAAAATTGAAATTCCTACCCTCTTTTTTTTGTTTTTTTTATAAAAAACTTAATTAGCCTCCAATGTGAGAGTGGCCGAGGAGAAATATCAATCATTAGTAACATCCAAAGCCCAACTAGGGTAATGATTTCCAATACCTCACTTCTGAATTGGAAGAATAAAAAAAACCAAAATGAGATAAAAATTCGACAACATAACGAGCTATACATTGAGTTGTATAGTTGCAAACAAAAGGAGAATAAGAGAAGATAAAATTTTCAATCGTCGTGCAAAAACAATAATCTCATCAAATGCATTATTTACCTTAATAAAGTCCGTCGAGTCATTGTTAGTCAAAATGACCCCTTTTGAACTACCAAAGCAAATGGAGAAGGGACCGAATAGAGGATAAATTTGGGGTTGTTTAGGAGACCTTAATGAAATGAGTTTGTAATGTAATGTAATAAAAAATTATACAAAACTCATTCCGTTCCGACAGTTTTCAACCCAACATTTCGTTCCACTCTTGATTCTTCATTCATTACAAAATTCCTCTAATTTGTAATATCCACTATATTCCAACTCTCCAAACAACCCAAAATGGTATTGTGATGCATAGAAGTGGACCAGGAATATATTGACATTTGTTTGTTTTTTTCTTCCCTAAACCCTATTTCACACCCCCCCCTCCCGGTTGCCAGCCGCTGCACCCTGCTGCCCTGCTCCGCCGTACGCCGTTCCTGCCCGACGCTGTCTCAGCGGCGTTGCATTGTCAGCTGCCGCAGTCTCATCATTCCGACAAAGTCGCCGCCGCTCCCCTTCTCACACTCTCTCACCTCTCCGGGCAATCAGAATTATTTATCTTCTTTTTTTTTTTTTTCCTTTCAGAAACACAGTGGTTCAACCCCTAACCCGCCCCGTTGGTGAGATAGCACTGCCGCCTTTCATTTTTAAGATCCCCAAGGTTTTGATTTTTGATTTTGTTCCGTTGTTCTTTATGCCGGTTGTTCTGTGCATCTCCGAAGACAAAAAAACCAAGAAGCAAATTTTGTTGGTTGATTTATTCTTCAACCAATGTTCAACTAGTCCACACGAAAACATAATTCTAAGGTAAAAAAATACAGATTGTCAAAGCAATTGGATGGCTATAAAAAAGAATCTAAAAGCTGTATTTGAAAAGATTGAGTTATCAGTTGACAAAAAACAGCAAAATACAATATACCAACAGATTGAAAAGATCTTGAGTTTGATTGAATGACGTTGACTTTGCTTGAGTATAGAAGAAACTATCGAGCCAGATAAAGTTTAAAAAAATCTTGCATGTGCTATGTCTCTGATCTCAAGCATTTAAAAGTTAAAATTCTGATTAGTGTATTTGCCTTTTGTTATCCCTTACAAGTGTTACAGTCTATTTAAATTATTCAAAAGATTGCGTTCCTGATTGTTTAGCAGAGGGAGGTGATGGGTGGAGTCATTCTAGGCTTGCCAGGTCCTTGGGCTGATGATAATCTTGAACTTTCTGATCATTATACTACAAAAGTTGGTGGGCTTCCTGTAAGTTGCTGGTTAGATGATATCCTCAGGTATGCATATATTTTTGTTCTTAAAGGTAGTTACAAGTTACATTTGATTATTGCTTCAAACAGGACTTGCCTTTTCAAAATGTCAACTCCACTCTGCTACACTGTTCTCAGTGTGGAAGTAAATTATGTCTTGTTTTACAGGTGATTTTATTTTATATTTTTAAATTTTGTAACTTACACTTCCTCTTTCTTCATATTTTACTTTCTTCCATTCTATCTGAAAATTTTTAAATAGTTATATTTAAGGTAGTTGTGCTTCCTTGAAGATTTATGCTCCAGTTTCACTAAAAAGAACAAAGATAGATGAGCGCCTCCTCCTTGTTTTTGGTTGTCTAACTCCAGAATGCGGGAGCAGTTCCCTTGGGTCAGTATTAATTTTTCACCGTTTGGCTGATGGAATGTCAGTTATTATTGCTCTAACGTTGCACTTTGGCTTTCCTCACTTGGGGTATGCAGTTGGCGAGTTCTTCGTCTTCAAAAATCATGTGACCAGGAGATCTCCAAAGTTTCTCAAGAAGTTGGCCCTTTGATACCATCAACTTCAGCTCCAAAGACCAACTGGTGGGAGCAACTGGATGAAGAAAACGATGAAGAAATGGATTTGGAGGAGCTACAAAGGGCATTTTCCGAGGTTGCAGCTAAAGTTTCTCATGCCAAGACAACTCCTAGAAAATCACATTCGAAGACTGCCGCAAAGAGTTCAACTTTGAGCCCAACAAGAGTTGTTGATGTGAAAACACCAGGTGTGGTGTCTGGACATTAAGAAAACTCTCTACAAACTTTATTGCTTTAGTTTCTTTTTGTTGGTTTTAGAACTGGTATTGTTGCAGAGCATAAACTTGGCCAAGGTTAGTGTAGTGCAATTGGATTATCTTTTGGTTTGATTTCGTGCCTTGATACTTCTTAGCTGCATGCACTATCCAATTATTTTTTATAGGAAACAAGAAATATCGGTTACAAGTGATTTTAAGGAGGCACAAGAAAGGGATAAGAGATCCCTCAAGGCCAAGGAAGTTACAGAGCCTAAAAAAAAAAAAGAACTGAAAAGACATTCTGCATAGATTTCAGGGAAATCCTCAATCCTTTTACTTTCTAAACTCTAGAGTCATCTCTGGAACTTGCAGCAATGCCTTATACAGACGAGAATGGGAGGTCCATTTGGAAATTCAAGTTTCCCCAATTATGAAGATGAATATGTTGAAGTCCCAAGTGTTACTATCATCCTTCCAGATGTCAGCAATGCTTCGTGTTTTGATTAGATGTAGAGGAGACTGGAGAGGAACTAATTTTGCTGAGAAAAACCAGATATCCAGGAGCTCTCCACCCTGACTTTCAAGAAAGTCCAACTCTTGCCTGTAAACAACGAAGGGGGCTCTTGGAGATGAATGAATATTTTTTTTGGATTCAACAAAAAGAATCATTCCATATATATTTCCTTTTTTTTTTTTTTTCCTGATTACGATACTTTATATTTGGGTTCTGCAGTAAAGGTTAGATCCATTTAGAGCATACGACATTTGGTCCTTGTATTATCTATTCCTAACCTCCAAAACAAATAGGTTTTGATCGTGGTTCGCCAAACAAATAAGATAGGTGGTTCCTGCATTAGCGACAGAACCCACTCAAATAAAGTTTCTGAAAATCTGCACTGTTGTTGACTTCTTACTTCACTATTTATTTGTTTCATTTGTGGATTTAGAACCACTTTTAATGTTGTATGACATCTGTTTGTTTGCAGTGGTACCATGCTTTTATATCTATACTGAAGATGAACCATCTTTGAAGGATATTTCTATCTGTTCCAATTATGCATCACTCTCTATAAAGGAGAATCAAAGTGATGCGGAGGATTCAGTACAAGAAGAAAAGTGGTCAGAAGAAGGTTATGAATATGACAAGGCCCTGACTGCTGATAGAACTTACCTGAAGTTTAAGAAGAAATTGGATGCATATCCAGAACAATGTTTCAGGTATTGTATTGCGGTAATCAACGACATTTTTACGCATGATTATCTGCTTATCATCTTATTGTTTATACTCCTGTTTACCGTGTATTGACCTGGTGGGTAGAAGTTGTTATGTTTTTTAGATTAGGGCTTCAAATCTCTTTTTATCTAAGATATTAAATAGCTCACAAATATTCCAAGACCAAATACAAATGGTATACGCTAGGCCCATCCATCTTAAAAAAAGAAGAAAGAATACAACGACATCCCAAAAAATTAAGCTCGCTAAAAGTAGCCCACTAACGAAAGGAGCTCCAATAAAAAACAATATGGCCTAAAGAATAGTTACGAACAAGCCTTCATCATGTTTGGCACTGTGCCAGTCGAGCCTTAGAACCCTTCCTTGGACAGTGCCTTAGTGTGTTCTGGTGTGTCAGCCAGATCCATATATTTTTTCCCCGACAACATAATGTTCTTTTGTACATTGTTTCTCCATGTGTGTAGACGCCTCCTTTTGCTCTTTCTTAATCCATCTTACGTCTTATTGAAATGTAATGACCTATTATCATTTTTTTTCATTTCATCGGTAAAAAAGTGTTGTTTCCATTTCAAAAAAAATAATAAAATAAAAACTAAAAGATGACCTGTTATTATTTCTTTTCCCTGGTCATTTATTATCATTTATTTTCCCTGGTCAGTTGTGGTGGTGGTGGTGGTGGGGTGTGTGGGTGTGTGGGGGGGGGGGGGGGGGGGGGGGGGTTAAATT
>QLSR01000286.1:2038939-2060264 GCA_031780015.1 Citrullus colocynthis
TACATGGCCTGTCTACTTAGTCCTTGAATTTTTTATTTTTTATTATTATTATTTAAAAGGTTTATTTCTACTCTCTACTGTTCAACACTAATGGATGAAACCCAAGTGTGGCACTTTACATCTTGAAATGGTATAAGTTTATAGTTAAGCAGTTAGGATGGATTAGGAATGAAGATGCAAGTGATTGGGTTGGGTCAAATTTTGATGCTTTTCGGGCAAATTTCATTACAATCAATCTCTCAAATTTCTCTAACTGCGTCATTCCATTCAAATTGTAGAAAATGAGCGTCATGTTTACATTTCGTTAACCAATCTTAAGGGTAGGGTCGTAGGGACTAAAACTTTTTAATGTTACAAACATAGTAGGACAATACATCTATATGGATAACACATGTATTTTAACCTAAGTTTTAAAGCCAAACTATTTGAAACTCTTATACAAGTGTTGTGCCTACCTCATATACTAGAATTACTGAGAGTACAACTTTTGGTATACAATTTTTGCCATTAATTTATTAACATTATTTAGTTGATCAACTATGAATATTTATGAAACTGTTTTCTTTAACATTTGTACTGTCCTATCTTCAGATACTCGTTTGGCGGGAAGCCGATTTTGGCCAGAGCAGAGGACGGAGAAGCTGGAAAATGCAAGGCATGTGGTGGATCAAGGCAGTTTGAAGTGCAGCTAATGCCTCCACTGCTATATTTTCTTCAGGAAGCAGCTGATGAAAGTCAAAAACAATTGCTGGAGGCCTGGAACTGGATGACGCTTTTGGTACATACTTGTTCTGATGTGAGTTCTCTTTTCCCTTTTGATAGTCTAAATTAGGCTGATTAGGCTTTGTCTTTTTAGGTGAAAAAAAATGTTTTTTACGCATTTAGAAAGTCATTCCAAATAGACACATGATTTTTGAGATGGTGAGGAGTAATACTAATATCTTCTTTTAGTGATGCTTTTATCCTCATTCACCCACAACACCCCCACAATACTTAAAAGCAGGGGTGATCACTAAAATCGATCAAAACAAAACAATTGACAAAGCTGAACTGAATCAAAACAAAATTTTGGTTTTTATTGAAGAGTCGGTTTGGTTTGGTTTTGGATTTGAAAACCAAATCCAAAACTAAACCGAACGGTTATATTATATATAAAACAAAAAATAGAACCAAACCAAATAGAACTGTATATACTTTTATGGTTCAGTTTGGTCTTTTTGAAAATTTTCGGTTCGGTTTGTTTTGGCTACTGAACCAAACTGTGAACCAAGGGAAATAAACTACTAAAAAATTTCACATTTATTTATTTTGGTTTGAACTCTCATCTTCCCATGTTAATTTTGTGGGGGTGGTGTTTAGATTATCCATTCACATATTATTTTTGGTCCTAGTTGTGTACCATGATCGTTACCATACAGTTACGTTTAACCACACGATTTTCTGATATTGTTATCATTATTTAACTACATTCTCGTTCATGTTATTTATTCTTTTTCGATTAGAGCTGTTCACAATCTTCTGAGAAGTCAGATGATGGAAGCTGGATCATTACAGAGGAATCCATATTGGTGCAATTCGAAAAGCCCTTCAATGGCTCTCAAGAAGTTGGCTTTTTCTTCCCACAACAAGAGCTTAATCATAGGAATAGCACATGAGCTTAATTATGGGAAGAGACGGCGACTTCGACCGAGACGTAGTTGAAAAGTATTCACATCAAATTTTATCTGCCTGTATATCTCAAGGGAATTTCTTGTGGGGTTTGTAATTTAATGTAGTGTTAGTTCTCATATTGAACTTTGAGTTGGTTGAATGATCTGATTGATTATGTGTTCATAGTGAGAATGCTGTAAAGCTATGATATGTTTTCTTCACAAATATGATGTTTTTTTTGACCTGTTTATTAATTCAAGAATTATATTATTTGGAGCGTCAAATATGTTTAGTGCCTCAACTTTTGTCCCTTGGGACTATAAATATACCTGACCTAAACTGAATTTTAATAATACGAGATTCTGTGAAGGACAATTTCTTAAAAGAAGTTTTTAAATCACTTTGTTTAAAAGTTATGATTAATTACAAATTTCAACTTAGTTTAATGGACAAGACATTAATTATCACTATATTTGTTCAAGTCAAGTAAGAAAAAAGAAACAATTATGATTAATCATACTCGAATCATATTTTAAAGTAGGTTTTTTTCTTTTTTTTTTTTTTTTTTTAATTTATGTGAAGGGAGAATCAACCTTGATTGATTTAGAAATTAATACTATATGTTTTATGTCAATTGAGTTATATTTATTTTAGCTATTTAAAATATAAAATGTTTAGATGAGATGCCCAACTATTCATTCAACCACATTGTTGTTTTATCAAGATTATTAATAATGGAGACTAAATAGAAATTTTAGAATATGGGTAAAATTGTTTTAAAGAACAAAATTGTTGGAAATATTTTTAAATATAGTAAAATGTCACTATCTATCCTTATAAGCAGTGATATTTTGCTATATTTGTAAATAAATCGTCTTATATTTGAAAACATCCTGTAAAATATTTTAGTAGTGCGAGGAATAATAATAAAGTAGGAACCAAAACCATCCAAATATTCATCATTCTTACATTACAGCTGGGCTAAATGTTTAAATAGAATATTTTTTTTTCTTGAAATTGAGAATATCAAATTCTAACCTAGGTTCAAAAATCAACTAAGGACATGTTTGAGAGTACTTATGAAATAGTTAAAATCACTTTTGTCATTTTAAAATTCACTCTAAAATATACTTTTAAACATTGAAACCAATTTCGATGATATGAAAAATTGTATTTAAAAATGTAAAATTAAATCTTAAATAAATTTAGAAGGATCAAAAACGTACTTTATAATAATTCTAAATATGAAAAAAGTAATTTTAAGAATATCAAAATTACTCCCAAATATGTTGTTCATAGTACTCATAAACATGCACAAAAACAGAGACGGTAAATTGGCAATAAGCTTAAGAGATTTTACAAGCAACAGACCTTATGTAGAGAGTACCGGCCACGGCTTGTGCCCAATGAATGCTTCACGAAGCTCTTGATAGCCACTCCTGTAATGCTCCAAAGAGAAACAGAGCTGCCTTATGGCCTCCCTTTTCCCCTCAGCCCCATCCTCTATCATAGTCTTTTGCATCTTCACTTCTTCTTCCAACTTTGACAGTCTCACTTTCAATTCATCAATTTGTTTGTTCTGTCTTTCAGATCCTTCAACCAAGCTCTTCTTCTCTACTTGTAGATGTTGCAGGTGACCCTCCAATTCATGGACATGAGATTCTCTGGATTCTTTATCTGCTAAAAGTGAGTGAACCATGGCATTCGCTTCATCATTCTCAGCCATTAGCATATCATATTTTAGCTTTAGTTCGTCGTGGTTTCGATTCAAAGCTGCTAAACTTTCGTTTCTTATAAAAAGTTCTTCCTTCAACTGGCTGATATCTCCTTGCAAAATTGTCAAATGAGAGTTATGGAGAGCTGTCGTTTCGGTTTTCTCAGCTTCAACTTGTTTGAGAATGTCAGTCCGCATCTGTTCTTTCTCAGCTTGGAGACTCTCCTGTGAAACTTGAAAAGCAGTTTCTAATTCCTTGATTTGTAGATGGTGGTGAGATTTTGTAATCTCGAGTTCATGAGTAACCCTTGTGATCTTGTCATCTGAACTTTTGAGCATTTCTCTGTTCGTTTCTAACTCTTCAATCAATCTCTCAATCTTTGAATCAGATTGTAAAACCCGAGTTTCCAATTGTTCTATTTGTTGTTCCAATTCCAAAACTCGCCTTTTTTCCACTTGAAGGTCAGCTTCCATTTCTTGCTTGTCTTTTTCAGCTGACTCAAGCTGGGCCTGTAGTTCTTCTGATAGCAAAATTGCTGTTTCATTCTTCTCAACCTCACTCTTTAATCTAGCTACTTCATTTTCAGATGACTGAAGCTTTGTATTCGAAACTTTTAATTCTTCCTCAATCTTGGCGAGTTTGTCATGTACCTCATCATAATTTACCTTGTCTTCCTCATCCACCCAAAACGCCCCTTCTGAAAGCTCAGTTTCTGTCCCAAGAGGTTTTTTCTTCAGCCCTTGATCATCTCTTTCAGTACGTGAAACCACATAGTTATTGTCGACGGAGGAGTTGAAAGATTCTGACTCAGAGTCTGAAGAAGAAGAAGAAGAAGATTCAGTTCCATCCTTCAGAGAAAGACTGGAGCTACCACCACCAGAATCAAAAGAGATATCCAAGCCTCTACTGCTCGACAAATTGAAACCCTGTTTTTGGTCCGAACTTGATTCCGGAGTCCCTTGAGGAGATCCACAATCAGAATAAACGGGCACCTGCAATTGTAGCTCCGGCGATAATACATTTTCAACCAATGATTGATACAAGCGGGAGAACTCCTCAACTTGAGAATCCATATCAGCACTCTTCGGGAAATTTTCACTATTTTCTTTGATCACCTTCAGCATCTGCTCAACACTCCGATTCATTTCTGTCAGATAAAAATCTCTCGAATTAGTTTCGTAATTTCCAAAGTTATGCGTGTCCTGTACTATTGTAGAAAGAGATTTGAGCTAATAACACTTAATACCACTAAAGAACGAAGTCTTATTACGTTAGGCTTGGACAAGGAACCAGAAAACTCGATCATAAATACTACTTACCTTCAAGACTATTTGATAGCCATTTAGATCTATTCTGAATGTCAGCCTCAGGCCAAAATGGTTTCAGCTTTTTCAATTCCGGATTCTCCATAAGAACACAAGCACCGATCCAGAAATCTGCAGGAGAGCCTTCAATCAGTAAAATACATCAACTAGAGTTCGAAGAAGAACCTTGAACAACATCTTCCTGGATATATGGTACAAATTAATCAAATACATCTAGAAATGAAGAAATACAACCACACATCTGAAATGAATTTCATAAAGAAGATCCAACCAAAACGCAGCTTAAAGAAATCACCGAACCATATACTCTAAAACAACACACAAGGCGAACCAATCCTTGGAACAAATTAGAAAAAAGAAAGCAGAGGAGAGAGTAGTATCAAAGACACAGAATCCATCAATAAAACCACACATCTGAAATGAAATTCATCAAGAAATATTCGCACCTTAAATAATTCCCGAAGCGTTTACTCCAAAACAACACACAAGACGAAACAATCCTTGGAACAAATTAGAGAAAAGAAAGCAGAGGAGGCAGTAGAATCAAATACGCAGAATCCATGAACAAAACCACACATCTACTCCAAAACAACACACGAGACGAACCAATCCTTGGAACAAATTAGAAAAAGAAAGCAGAGGAGGCAGTAGAATCAAATATGCAGAATCCATCGACAAAACCACACATCTGAAATGAATTTCATCAATAAACCTTCGCAGCATAAAATAATTACCGAAGCATCTACTCCAAAGCAACATACAAGACGAACCAATCCTTGGAACAAATTAGAAAAAAGAAAGCAGAGGAGACAGTAGAGTCAAATATGAAGAATCCATCAACAAAACCACACGTCTGAAATGAATTTCATCAATAAACCTTCGCAGCTTAAAATAATTACCGAAGCATCTACTCCAAAACAACACACAAGACGAACCAATCCTTGGAGCAAATTGGAAAAAAAGGAAAGAAGAGGAGGCAGTACCTGATGAAGTTGGAAATCGATGAAGAGCGCAGAGAGATCTGGAATTGAATCGGAAGAGAGAAAGTTGAAAAGCGAGAGTGATTGATTGTTTGAAGTGGGGACGGATTGAGAGGGAAGAAACGTAGAGGACAATGAGAAAGCTTTGAAAGAGTAAGAACAGATTAGAGTAACAGAGAGCGTAGAGAGAGACAGGGGACTAAATGACACTTTAATAATTAAAATGGTGTAAATAACGATAACTACTAAGATTCCATTTTTCAAATTCTGGCTTCCTCTAACTTGCCGCCTTTTCCCCTCTTCATATTTGTATATATATTTATTTCATTAAGGTGCTATTTTATTATTTTTTTGTTTTTCATTTTTTTAAATTAAATCTATTTTCTTGCGTATCTTTTAAGTAGACGAGTTTAATTCTTAGTTAAATTTTAATAACAAAAATAAGTTATTAAAAATTATTTTTTTAATTTTAAAAATTTGGCTAGTTTTAAAAATATTGGTAGAAAGTACATAACAGAGTTATAAATTTAAATTTAAAGTTGGAATAGTTGTTAATAGGTTTAATTTTCAAAAACTAAAAATTAAAACCTAACGCTTCATTTGGTAACCATTTTGTTCTTAAAAAATTAAGTTGATTTCCTCCTTATTTCATACAATGATTTTCATTTTTCTTAAGTATAATGGTTGAATTCTTAGCCAATTTTTTTATAAAAAAGCAAGTTTTTAAAAGCATTTTTTTTTTAGTTTTCAAAATTTGGCTTGGTTTTGTAAATCATTGGTAAGAAGTAGATAACAAATGAAGAAATTTTGAAGTGGAATCAGTGTCTATAAGCTTAATTTTAAAAAACAATAACAAAAAATCAAAAGGTTACCAAATGGGGCCTAAATAATTTTTCAAATGAGAGCTAACTTACAAATTTTATTCCAACTCAATCAGTATAAAGCTTACTATCAACTTTAAGGTCAAAAATTTGATTTTTCCATTCCACATATTGTTAAAGAGAAAAATATTAAGTTTTGAATACATGACTAGATTGTTACGTACTGAAATTCAAAATATGTTACAAATTCAAAAAATATAAAGATTAAACTAATGCAAACTAGTATATTAGGTTGTCACTTTTATAGAAGTTTAAGAACTAAAATAGAGGTTTTAATCTTATTACTATCATAGTCCAATAGATGCACATATCAAAAAAAAATTAAACATTCAATCTTAGAGAAAGGTAATAAGTATGCTTTTTTCTTTTCCAGCACAATTATGAAAGTATACAATTTTATTCACCAAAATATGCTTGAAATGACATTAACAAATGCTTTTCTGTGTTGAATTGTGTCTGGACCGATATTTAGTTGGATAACAAATACCTTAGGGTCACTCAGTATAAGCAATAAATCAATTTCGTGTCATTGTTCCAGAATCATACAATTAAGTCCCAAAGGTAATAGAAAATAGTTTAATAAATCATTAAATTAATGTATTTATTAATTATTTAAAGAAAATGCCGAAGTGACAATTTTTGAAATAAAAATAGTAATATTACAGTAACTTATTAAATAAAAGTGAAAGTGAAAGAACTTGTGAGACATTTTTAAAACTTAAAAGATTAAAAAAATTAAACTAATTATTTTTTATTTGCGATAGACTAAAATAGACATCTATTATTATGTCTATTTGGATTTATCACAATCCATCAAAAATAAAAAATAAAATTTTATTATATTTATAATTATTATTTAACCATTTTTTATTTTGAAAAGCATTCCAAAAGATTACGGATTAAAGTTATAATATAAACAAATAATTTATTTAAGTTTGAAAAGGAGAGAAATAGTAAACATGAATGAAAGTAGGCGGGAAATTGGGGGAAGTTTTTGAAAAAAGAGGGGTATGGGCCACTCATTCTCAATTATTTAGGAGAACTGGGCCCACTCTTCTGATTTGGATTGGACCGTCTTTTTTGTGGTAAAATGGACCGTCTACTTTGTTCTTCGCGCCAACGCATTTTCAATATTAAAATTTCCTCAATTTTACAAATAAACTTACGATAATGTTTAGTTTAGAAAAAAGAAAGAGACTGATAATCTTTATGTCTTCGGTGGATCCAATATTAATGAGTATTTTATTAAATCAATGATGTAGGTTTTCAAAAAAGATGATAATAATAATCAATAAATAGTATTTAAATTTGGATATTAATGTAAATTACATATAACGATAAGTAAGATTGTGAGCAGTTTTGTTCTCTTTTCTAGGAACCTTACAAAAAAAAATTATAGATATTTATAGACTCAGCAAAACTAGAAGACTCCCTCACAAATAGATTAACATGGTAAAAATTGGAGTATTGATGGTTCAACAATTTAACCAACTCCAAAGAATCAGATTCAACCACCACGGGAGGATTTTGCCCCTTCCAATGCCTAGACCTCGATCAGGCCTTCCACCATCATTTTAGTCTCCAACATCTTGACTCCTCCAATTGTGACTAATATGTTTACAATCTTCTAAAAATTGGTGTTTCAAGGTAATCCCCTAAAGTCCAACCCAAACCCCTTAATTGCATATATATATATATATATATGTATGTATGTATATATAAATGTTGATGTGGCATGGTGGAAGTTTATTTATATAGAATTAATTTAGTTAAATAAAGAATTTGAATTCTCAACATTCCTCTACCTCCTATGACTTGATAATGTAATTATCACTTGACAAATGATTGACCTAAACAAAGCATACTTTAGAGTTTCTACGATTGAGCACAAAAAAAAAAAAAAAAAAAAAAACACCTTATTGGTCATATAGTAGCAATCAATTCTTTCGAACCTTTCTTGACCATACTTTCATATTCTTAGGATTCCTCTCATGTTGATGTGATCTCGGTTCATTCATGTATCCCTCTTAAATTATGGCATTTTGACCTTTTGAACGAAAGTATACATTTAAGTCAACAGACTTAAGCTACCATGAATAAACCCTTTCGAATTGTCATCGCCTCCAGCACATCAATATAAATCAATTGTTAAAAAAAAAAACTAGTAAGAGTAAACATAATCGTCTTGCAAACCACATTTGTATTCCTTTTGATATGACCAATAGGAAGGGATTTTCATTTGCATAAATGTTGAGGGCGAGGGGTGACATTATGCAAAACGCTCTAGTAATTCTCGAAATTGCTTAGAATAATCCAACACCCATGCCTAAATAAAACCACCATCACAAAACTCCATCCTCCTTTTGCAAAATCAACTTATTTCTTCGATTCCACAAAAATCATACCATACCATAATGATAAAAAGTTTCATATCATCCTCAAACAAATGGTAAAAATACAAGAAAATAATGTCATCAAAATTGTCACCTCCTTTCGCCACATCACATGTTCCCTTAGACTCTTGCAAACCCAAACAATGTGAAAGCACAATTTCAACCACTCTGTTACGTTGTTGACACACTTTCCTTATAACCCCAACTCTTTCAAAAAGTTTAGATCCATGCAATATAGAAAATTTAGTTGGATCGAATAATATGATACCAAATTTTAAGTTATCCTTAAATCTTAAGGAGCAAACTTGAATGTAATCATTCAAATATTATTCTAACTATAGCTTATATTGTAAATATACAAAAATATAAATTTTCTTTTAAAACAAAAAACTAATTTTATGTGCTTTTTTTTCAAATATAACAAGATGAACCAAAATATTTATAAATATAGTAAAATTTTACTGTCTATCTGCAATAAAAACCGTGTTAGACGATGTATTTTACTAATAGTTGTAAATATCTTTTAGCAATTTTGTCATTTAAAAAAATCTTTTCAACTTTATTTAATTTTTCAAAGGTCTATATGCTGCCTCTCCAATTTCAAGATGAAAAAGTACCTATTTATATACATATCCCCTTCATTTGCATTTGACTTTTTAAAAAATTGATAACTTATTGTTTTTTATAATTGAAAAATAATCAGCCATACCATAATGATTATTCATCTTGATGTCTCCCCTAGATTGTCAAAGAAGGGAAAATCTACCACTTTTAATCAAAAAGTCAATTTCTCTTTCCACTCAATCACCAAAACCACAAAAGCACTCCATTTTCTATAGTGGGAATTGTTTGGCTCATAATAAGTATATATCAATAAATCAAATCTAAGATTGGAAAGCTTTAAAATCTGGTTAATTTGTGTTCAAATGGACGTGGACGAGGTATTGAAAATTGGGTTCAAGTTATTCTCCTCGATCAATTTGTGACTTTCTAACTGGTAAATTGTATAAATTACATATTAAAAAAAAAGCGACATTTCACCAAACTTTAAATAGTTTATATTATAATCCATGAATTTATAGACTCATAAGATCAACCAACTCGTAACTTGAGATAAAAACTAAATATAAATTCAAGATAAACTTAATATATACCTATGAAGGATGGGCCTATTAAAAAATTACTCGTCCCACATTAAAAGATTTTGAATTGACAGAGAGGTTCATTAACCAAATTTTTATACTGTGAATTTCTAAATTGTGTTTGTGGTGGTAGTAGAAACTTCCCCACATGAGTGTGTTGTCGTTATCATCTAGTCAATTTCTCGATTTTTGGATATTTTCTTCTCAAATGGTTTTCTAGATTTTGTTCATCATCTTCTTCCATCTATTTTTTCTATGGTATGTATACTGTTATAAGTAAGTTTTTTCATCATGATTCCATTCCATTCTCCAAACAGGTGCACATTTGAGATTGTGGTTTGTGTTAACTTTGGAGAGCAACCAACAATTAACGATTTAGCAATGAGGTCATGCTAAATTTCCTTTTACCACCGCAGAACACCGATCTACATTTGAATTTACACTCAACATATTAACGTGAAGTACAACAAATTTAACCCTAAAGTGAAGGGTCTCTTCAATAATTAGGTTAAGTAGTGAATAAAAGGAAAGTTTATTGTTAGATAGACTAGACCAATTTTTGTTAAAAAGTGGAAACTTTATCACTACTCCATTCCATCACCAAATATGAGCAAAATTATTCTACCTTTAATTTCCTGAAAAGAGAGAAGAGGTTTGATGTTTAGAATTGAATTGGTACCCACATAGAGAAAGATACATAATAAAGAAAGAAAGAAAGAACGAAAGAGTAGAGTGGAAGGAAAAGAAAGAAAGAATATATTGATAAGCATGGCAGAATTTTTGTAAGAAGAAAGTTTTGTTGAAGGTTACAAGAAGAAAGTGGAGAGAAATGCTTAAGCAATGGCATGTGTGAAATGCTACCCACTCATGGAGACAACCAAACGTGGCCTTGCCAGCTCTTCCCTCTATTTCTTTTCTACAAATGCCCCTATTTCCTTTTCTCCAATATCAATAATTAAATCTCAATTTTAATTAATAATTTTTTCACAAAATTAATTACATTTTTAGTCTTCAAATTTAAAATATTAGTGTGTTTGGGCAAGGGTTTAAATGTGGACGACGTCTTAATTTTACGAAACTTTTGATGAAAATATCGATTTCGATGGATATTTCTAGAAATATTATAAAAATAAACATTTTATGATATTAAAGAAGTGTCTTACATGTCTATTGTTTATATTATACTTATGATAGAGACGTTTTGTTGCTTATTTTTAATCTTCGAACTTTTAAGAATAGGTGTATTTAGTAAAAGATTTCAATATGTATCTTTTTAGTTCTCAATTTTAAAGAAAAAGTTTAAAAGATACGTGAAGTAATTTTTTTTTTTGTTAAAAAAACATTTTAGTCCCCATACTATGAAATTTATTTAATTTTAGTCTCTATACTTTCAATTGTCTAATTTAAGTATTCGTATTTTCAATAAATTTTAAATTTGGTCCCTTAAAGTTAATTTTTCCAAAATTGGTTAAATAATAATAATAGATTTCGTGAAACAAAAAATAAAATATGAGGTTATGTTTTCAAAATGTACCGTAAAAAGCTATAAATAACAAACAAACAAATAAATAAATAAAAATCAACAATTAACTAGCATTGAGCATTAAATTTAAGATTCATTAAAAGTACAAAGAGAAAAATTTAGAAATTGACGTAGACTGAAATTGAACGCATTTCAAAGTATAGGAATTAAAATAATATTTTAGCTTATTTTTTATTATTATTTTAAATGATTATATAACCTTTTAAATTAGGAATGTCATAAATGTAACTTTTTATTTGTTGAATTTTAAAATTTTTTTAAAAAGTTCCATAAATAATTTATTTTTATTATTTTGAGTTTGTAAGAATATCTCATCTTTCTAAAATTGTTTTTTTTTTAATTTAAAATGTTGTAATTATTTAACATATTAAAAAACTATTTTATAGATCTTATAAATTTATTCTTAAAAATTTAGATACTAAAATTTACATTTTAAAAATTTAGGAACCAAATGCACTTTTTTTTTTAAAAAAAAAAAAATTAAAGACTAAAAAATTACATTTTAAAACTCAAACACCAAGGTACATATTTTTAAAAATTAAAAGACTAAAAAAATATTTTTTTCTAAAACTTTTGGTGACTATATATGAGACGGTCTTCATTTTTTAATTCAACATAACCAATAAAAGAAAGCACAACCATTTTAATTTTGGAACTTTTTTTTAAAAAACAATATTATGTTAATAAATAATAACAAAAATAGGGTAGAGGGAAAAGATTTGACAAAAATAGGTGGAGAAATCGAGAGCAGAGGGTAAAGATTTATATAATAAACTGTTTTAATTGTATTACATGCATGTGTAGATAGAGAGCTATTCTAACTGCATCTAAGCATTCTACAAATATGTTAGTAGTGTACTTATTATCATTTGATCAACTCATGCACGCTCAGTAAGAACATATATCTTTTCTTAAAAATAAATGTTGCACAATTGGGCTATACTTATTAACTTTTTTAAATTTTAGATCAATTGTACGTCATACACACAGGAGATCATGGCATAATTGCCTGATTACTGTTGTAATGGTGAAGACATCTGGTTGACGGTGAGCCATCTAATATAGGGTGGCATTACTAAAACTGAGTGTTAAGATAATTTGGAATGCGACAAACAGCAACACCAATTTGTTAGACAGATCGTGACCTGCACCAAATTGATTTAAGGGGTAAGCATGACCAAGATTGGCGACGAATTCATACAAACTATTTATCTTATTGGTGAGCACGTCGTGACAATTGTGTAGGAGGAGACGTAGCATATGGACCAATTGTATCAAATGACTATCTATGTTGGTACAACTTAATCACAAGACTATATATCATACCTGAAGACGCTTATTATTAGGGTAAAAATTTTATTGTTTATTTTATTCAATTTTGTTATTTCTATATTATTTTATATTGTTTTTTTTTTCAAACAGAATAATTCTGTTGAGATATACAACAATATTTTAATAAATTGTGTAATGTACACCTTTACTTTGCCCCTTTTATTTTTTTGGCAACAATGTAAAATACAATCACAATTGTTTCATAGCCACTTTGTGTGCCATTTATGATCATTTTCTACGTTTACTTGAGTTTAACATTATACAATCACAATTGTTTGTTAGTTGTTTTTTTTTTCTTTAAATTGTTTTCTTTAGACGTTTGAATTGGAACTCTTGGCTGGTTAATATTATCTTTAAAAGAGAGTTATAAATTATAACGAGAGAAGGAGAACATGCTTATAATTAGAGAAATAAACATCCAAAATTTTACATATATTGAGTGAAACACATAAAAGAAAAGAAATGTCACATATTTTTTCTTGATGATTAAGAGTCGTTCATTCCCTCGTTCTTCACAGTAATTTAAGTTTCAAATTACAAACTTCTAACATATTTAAATAAGTGTATTCAATTTAAACTCGTGAAATATTTATCCTTTAGTAAGAAAATTGAGTTGTATATATTTATTGGTCTGTGAGAGGATTTAGGGTTCTTATAGGTAAAAGATTCTCTTAACTATTAAGAGTTTCGATTTCAATTACCACAAAACTTTATTAATTCTGATCATCCAAATAAAAAAGATTTCAATTTTGTCATATAAAGATGGATTTGAAAACCTACTAATTCTAACAACTATAGTAGAATTGAAGATTAAAATCTTTCCAATGTAAAGGTCCTACATATACATAAAGATACAATATAAATACACACCAACATAATGTCTAGACATTTATATGATATTTTAATAAATAGGGAAAAAAACAAGGGGGGGAAAGGTGGAAAGAATCTGCTAAAAGTTAGGACAAAGTATGGTTTTCCTTTGAGGTTGTAAAAGGGGTTAGTTCACAATTGGTGTGACTTTAAAAATCTCAAGTGAGTAGCTATTGGGAAAAAAGGCAAAGCTACTTAAATACATAATAATAATAATAATAATAATAATAATAATAATAATAATAATAATAATAGTCCAATTATTGGCCCTCCTTGAGGTCCTTTATCTTTGCCCCATCCACACACATCCACTAGCCTTTTTTTTCTTCCCCCACCTTTATAATCCATCCTTTACCTCTCATTTTAAATATTATTAGGTAATGTCAGCCTGCACCTATCATCATCGAGGACTAGGAGTTGTATATTTTTTAAACAAAAATTTGTCATGCGACAATTTATGATTGAACACTCAGATGGACTACACAAAAATAAATATAGTCCATGATATACCTAAATATTTATACTTCAAATATAAATTAGAAAATTAAATAGAATAGTTATTTGCATCACATACCTGCATCAATTCACTTTATTCCTATTAACTTTAGGTGGGTTACAACCTCCTCCATGTTTAGGATTCCAATTATAATAATTGGTATTTTCAACTATTATAATCCAGGATTAATTTAATATTACTATTTTAAATTCTCATTTGTTACAATATTTACCATGTTCTACCCATATTCTCTCATCCTCTTCTGTTCAAATACAAATTATTATAATTGAGACTACAATAGTATGCACCATAAATAGAGATGTCCACTTTTCGATGCCCTGTGGAAGCTAAAGGGGGATGGGGAATGCATTCCCGTCCCCTCCCCGTTACACTTTTTTCTTATATTTATTATAATAATTTAATATTCTTGTTATATAAACATTATATTTAAGAATATGTTTAAATTCTAATAAATTTAGATTATATATATATGAATAATTTTGATAGATAATAATTTTCTTCTACTTGAAAATTTTTAGTAATTTCTCTTTAAATTCTGAATCATATAAAATTGACCATTTAATTAAAATTTTTTTCCATAATAGTGAATTATGTTTATTGATTTTTTAAAAAAACAAATGAAAAAAATTTCGCGCAGGGAATCCGATCTCCTTGAATTCTCGCATTTGATCCCTTGGAGAATTTGGCGGGTACGAAGATTGAAATAGGAATGGAAAAGAGGTGCGAAGAAGTCATCCCCTACCCCACCGTGCCCCGTAGACATCTCTAACCATAAATACAAACTATTATAACTCATAAACTATAATAGTCATTCACCATAACAACCAACTCAACGTCCCAATTATTCTTTTATTGTATTTTAGAAAGAAGAACAGTTGACATATTTAGTCGTTTCTTATTCTAAAATAAAATGGATTTTTTTTTTTTTTTTTTAAAAAAAAACAGTTTACATATTTTGTCGTTTTTTTTTCTAAAATAAAATGGATTTTTTTTTTTTTTTTTAAAAAAAAACAGTTTACATATTTTGTCGTTTTTTTTTCTAAAATAAAATGGATTTTTTTTTTTTTTTTTAAAAAAAAACAGTTTACATATTTTGTCGTTTTTTTTTCTAAAATAAAATGGATTTTTTTTTTTTTTTTTAAAAAAAAACAGTTTACATATTTTGTCGTTTTTTTTTCTAAAATAAAATGGATTTTTTTTTTTTTTTTTAAAAAAAAACAGTTTACATATTTTGTCGTTTTTTTTTCTAAAATAAAATGGATTTTTTTTTTTTTTTTTAAAAAAAAACAGTTTACATATTTTGTCGTTTTTTTTTCTAAAATAAAATGGATTTTTTTTTTTTTTTTTTGGTTCAATCACATGATTTTGTAGATTATCTATGGTTTCTTATTATACTAAAATTTGAATAAAAAATTAATGTTTTACTTGAAAACCACCCTTTAAAAATAAAACATATACTTTGCTCTTATTATTGTGGATTTGTGAATCAAAAGAGTTAAAATAGTAGATTTATTTATATATTTTTTTATTAATATTAGAAATGGAAAAACATAAATAAGAAATTAGATTTTCTTTTCTTTCCAAAATTGTTTACAAAAAGGGTAATAACAAGAAAAATTCCCCTAAAAAACATATATGCTTCTAATTAAATAAACTATAAGAGAACACGAGAAAATTAAAGGTAGATGCAACAATATACAAGTCCCAAGCTTAAAAATATGAATATATGACCATCTGAAAAAGTAGTTACAAACGATATAAAATTGAAGATAGAACATAGAAGCTGAATTAGTAATTATTGGAATTTTTTATATAAATATCTTAAGTCAACCATCAATTATGTAAATAATAAGTTTCTAAAAATAAAAAATACATATATTAACGTGGTTAAATTGTTAGCTTAAAAACAACTATAACTCGTTAAGTTTATATATATTTGGCTAATAGAGGCGATAATCGGTTCGATTTTGTTAGTTTTGAGGTCAATCAAAAACAAAACCAAAACCAATCGATTTTATAAAAAAGAGATCCAAACCGATTTTTAATAAAGAACAAAACCAATTGATTGATTTTTATTTGGTTTGGTTTATTACCGGTTTAGTTTTCGATTTTTCACAATTTTTTTCCTTTCCCAATTTTAATTTTTATTTCCAATTTTGTTTTGAATTAGTCATTTTTTTTAATTTAAAATTAAAATTGGCTCAATTTCTTCTTTTATAGATTGAAATTGACTTTTTTTTTTTTTTCACTTTCTAAATAAAAAGCATACACACACCATAATAATTAACATTTTTGTTTAGCAATAAATATATATGCAATATAATACTTAAAACACTAAAAGATATATAATGTTAGAGTTTATTTTTAAAAGTATATATACTCTCGGTTTGGTTTTGATTGGTTTTTCCAATCAAAATCCGATCCAGATCAATACTTTTTAGTTATCTCCAAATAAAAATCAATATATCCAATTTTATACTAAAATACCGAATTAAACTAGTAGATCGATTTTGATTGATTTAATTTTTCTGTTTTTCAATTTTTGGCTGCACTCCCATTAGCTAATGTAACGTTGAAAAAGTTTATTATTGAAATCCTTTGGTGAATATATATGGAATAAAATTCTGTTATAATATAAGATTTTATTTATATTCAAATTTTGTTTACAAGGATATTTATATAAATTGGAAAAAGTGGTGAGAAATGGAGAAGTTTTTTTAGTCTATTGAGAAGTTACAATTATTCAAAAAAGTCTATTATCCTTTTTATTTTGTGAAACTATCTTAAATGATAAAATTACTGAAAATATTTACAATTAATAATAAAATATACAATTTATTGTAGTCTAATGTAAATAAACAGTGAAATTTTATTATATTTATAAGTATTTTAGTTCTTTTTGCAATATTTGAAAATAACATTTTGACTTTCATTTTTTCCTTCTATTTCTTCTTTTTTTTTTCTTTAATAAAATTTTCTTTAATCAAAATATTATGCTGATAACATTAAATTTACAATTAGTAAAACTATAGCTTAACATTTACGTATCACGTTTCCTTCGATCAATGCACTCTTCTGACAATTTGTAATATTTTTGTTTCTTGCTTGTGTGTCTGCACTTTCTTTTGACTTTTTTTTTCTTTTCAAAAACACTTCTTTTGACTTTGATTTTATAAATTAATTTTACAAACATTTATACGTATGGTTTAAAAAGATATTTAATGTATTTATTGCTTATTTAATTTGTACCTAATTATGGATATAGAGATCAAACCTTCAACCTCTAAGGCAAAAGGTCAAGCTAATTATTGGTGAGCTAAGCTGATTTTAGCCTCTCCCTATTCTATTTGTGTATAAATCGTTGAAAGTTTTTATATCTTTAAACATAAGTATGGAAGACAATATTTCAACTCCTCAAAAACCAAAAAGAGAAAAAGAAAAAAAAAACAACTACGGAAGATACTAATTTAACTCAGAAAATCATAGAATAGATTAGGTAAATCTTAAGGTCTCATTTGCTAACTATTTAGTATTTTATTTTTTAAAATCAAAATCTATTTACTTTCAATTTCTTTCCACGATTTTTATCTTTCTTAAGTAAATTTCAAAAACAAAAACAAGTGTCTAAAAACTAGTTTATTTAGTAGTTAATAAAAAAAAAAATAGTTTTTAAAAATAGAATGGTAGAAAATAGGTAATAAAGCAAGAAATATAGCAATAAAATAGCGTTTATATGCTTTATTTTTAAAAACTAAAAACAAAAAATTAAGACCTCGTTTAGTACCCATTTCATTTTTTTGTTGTTGGTTTTTGAAAACTAAGTCTATTTCTTTCCTATTTCTTACGATGATTTACATCTTTATTAAGTATAATGGTTGAATTCGTAGTCAAATTTCAAAAATAAAAACAAGTTTTAAAAATTATTTTTTTAAGTTTTCAAAATTTAACTTTGTTTTTTAGTAGATAACGAAGGAAGAAATTTGGAAGTTGAAGTAAAAAACAAAATGTTTACCAAACGTAGCCTAAATGATTATCAAATATGACCTAAATATTGTGTTTGATAATTTCAAATGAGAGAACAATATTTTAAAAAGAAAAAACAATTCTTTTTTTTTTTTTTTATCTATTATTGCCATATTTATTTTCAGTACAACAAACACAAGTATTAAAATTTGAACCTACAGCTCAATAGAAAGAGTAGATATACCAATAACAATTGACCGTTTGATCGTGCTCATGTAGTAAATTATTATAATTATATTGATATTTTATGTTTTTGAATTATGTTACTAATTAATTTCATTGTTGATATTATAACCGTGTACATGTAATAAGTTTCAACTAAATTTCTACACTCCCAAAGGTTTGAGTTTTTCATCCTATATATTGAACTCTATTGTAAATTTAATATATTTTTTTTCTTTTAATTGAGTTGTGTTTATATTATTTTTCAAGTTCTTTGTAGCGATCTTTATTTTTTAAACTTTAGCTTTCCATTCAGATTTTTGTAATTTAAAATGTTTTGTTGTTGACATCTTTTATAGAAAAATTATTTTTAAATATAGCAAAAAAAATCAAAATATTTATAAATATAGCAAAATTTCACTATCTACCTGTGATAAACTATGATAGATCACAATAAATTTTGTATTTTGCTATTAATTGTAAATATTTTCAGTAATTTTGTCATTTAAAATAATTTTCCTTTATATAGAATATAACATGAAAAAAAATCTTTTATATTTAAAAATGGCTATTAGTTAAGCTATATGTTTAATTATAAATAAAATATTGACTTTTCATATGGTTTGACCAAAGTTTATCTAATATAATGTAGCTGCCATTAGTAAGAATAAACACAAATCCAATCAGACTAGCTTAGCTCTTTCTGGCCAGTCTTAAAAAATCCAACAAGTACCATAGACTATACTCTAAGATAGGCATTAATAGGCAATCCAGTGCTCCTCTACTTTTTAATCAAATTGATTATCTAAGTCCATTTTAGATTTTTAATTTAAAAATTATATTTATTTTCTCTCAAATTTTTAATAATATATAATTTTCTTTCACCTTTGTTCAAGTTATACTTGAGTTCCTACTCAAACTCTAAGAACAAAAATTTAAAATTAAAATACTATTTTTGGTTTATATATTTTGCAACTTATTCAATTTTAGTCTATAGACTTTTAATTGTTCAATTTTAGTCCATGTACTTTTAATAAATCTTAAATATAGTTCTCAATACTTGTTTATTGTTGATTTTAATTAATTAATTAATTTTTTTTTATCATAACACTTTTACTATCAATTTGAAAAACATATTCACATATTTTTTTCATAAAAATTTATTATTATTATTTAACCAATTTTGGTCAAAATTAACTTTGAGAAATTAAGGGTGTGTCTAGAATACATTTTCAGGTGTTTAATTTGAAAAACAAGTCATTTTGAACTAAATAGAAGTGTTTGACAACCACTCTAAATGGATTTTGAAAGCCATTGGTGTCTTTATATTAAAAGCTTCTTATCAAAAGTGTTTAAATGAAAATAATTTTTTTAAAAACATTTGTTTTTTAAGTTAATCTAAATGGACCATAAATTTAAGATTTATTAAAAGTATAGAGACTAAATTGGACTGTTGAAAGTATAAAGATTAAAATTGAACAGACTCCAAGAGGAATATTTTTATAACTAACATTATAATTTAAACCAAAATTTAACTTGCGATTCTCTCAAAGTTTGAATATTTGTCTTTCACCTTTGTTAAATATTTTAGAGATATCATTAGAAATCTTTTAGAATTTAATTGAACAAAAATTAAAACTTTAAATAGTATGATAATCTAAATTTCTATTTTTAAGTATGGCTCAAGTTTTATTTGAAATTCCTAAAAGATTCTATGATTAAGTTGCACTCAATATCATATTTCTCTTTTCTTTACACAAAAAATATTAACAAAATCATTTTAAAAAATTGTCGCTTAGTAATTTTTTTGTTGGACAATCGTTTATAAAAAAAATTGCAGTTCAAGCAACAAATTATCCATCTTTTTTAGTACCCAAGTTCTGAATAATATGTGCGATTGGTCCTTGAATTTTAAGAATGTACCTTTTTAGTCCCCACATTTATAAGAATATATCCATTTGGTCCTTGAATTTTCAAAATATACCTTTTCAGTCCCTGAGTTCTTAAAAAGATGTTTAAAAGATCCTTCGTTTTCTAAAATAGATTTAAAAGGTTTTTCAAATATTTTTTTTTCTATGCTTTTTTAAAAATAACTATATAATATTTAAAATTAGAAAAATATAAACTTAAAGGAGAGATAGTTTTTAAAAATTATTCTTCTAATTTAACATTATATGATTATTTAAAATAATAATTAAAAAATTAAGTAACCTCTCAAACCTATTTTTAAAAATTCAACGACTAAAAAGTTACATTTTGAAAATGACCCAATAGATTTATTCTTATAAGTTTGGGGTCTAAAAATGTACATTTCTAGAACACAAGGATCAAATGCAATATTATCTTAGAGACTAAAAAGGTAATTTTGTTTTATAACTTTGAATGACGTCATCACAGTCGTTCAGTTAAAAAAAGAAAAAGTAAAAAGAAAAAGAATCCCTTTATCTTCAAAGATGCAAATGCGATGATGCCTTTTGCCAGATTGATCCCTTTTTAATAATTTTATATTTTTTTAATATTTTAGTCGGCGTCGTTTGACTTCTTCTCCTTTGCAATAACATTTTTTATTGAGGTTAATTTTTTTTTTTTTGTACAAAAAAAACGTTTATTATACTCAAAATTTCCCGCAAAAATCTAGTCGTAAAGATTAACTATAATCAAGGTGTTATTGTTACATTTTGTTAGGGGTAATTTTGGACTTAATGATAAAATCATGGAAAATTGCCGTAGATGGCCAAAACGTGAGTTTGATTTTGAAAGATGGTTTTTTTTTTTTTTTTTTTTTTTATTTT
>QLSR01000286.1:2060495-2109874 GCA_031780015.1 Citrullus colocynthis
TTTTTTTTTTTTTTTTTTTTTTTTAATTTATTGAACTATGACCACTGTATTTAGGGAGAGACCCACCGTTCATAATGTTGTTCCATATTTACCGTCATAAATTTTTTTTTTTTTTTTTTTTTTTTTAATTCAAGAAGGATATATATGTTAGTTACACAATTTTTTAGGTAGCTTTGAAAAGATATTTACAACTATATTTAAACTTAAAGATCATATCTTTTAATTAATTAAAAGATTTTTTAAAGTTTAATTTATCTTTATATTTATATCTCTCTAAAAAAAAGAAAAAAAATATATCTCTTTATAATTAGATATTTTTTCCGTAAAACTCTAGATTTTGTTTTTTTTATTTACGTTCCCATCTCTATGGGCATATTTCCCAATCTCTAATAATATGGACTTCATCTTTTTCACCAAGGGTGGGATAATTGCATTTGCAACAATAATTTCAAATCATGACCATACATCACTAGAACCACAATGACATTCTTAAACAATAATTTTCGACCCATCATCTAAAGCCTTGGCCTCCTTGCTGGAGGAGGCGACGACAGCGAAATCTACTCCCTCTAGTATACAATGTGTGTGTATGTTTGTGTTTTTCAATTAAGGTTTTGGAGTATTTTTGCTTACTAATTTGTGAGATTTCTAAATGGTGGCGATTAGAATATGAAAGATGAGTTGGGAATTTGAAGAATCTGTTTATTTCTATGTGGTTCAATTGACAATTTTTTAGTACATCATATTTTTATTTGCATGAGTTGATGTAGTTTTTAGTTATTACATGGTATTTGTGTGGATTTTTTTTTGTATAAGGTGTGACAACATATGACGAATATTCTAGCTAATACAAGTTATTTGCATGACTCATACTAATGAAGATTGAAGTTGTTAATTTTAGTATGTGTAATAACAAAAATGATGAAGATTTTAACGGTTTATTGATAATAGAAGGTATTTGTTGAGCTCAACATGAGGCTAACTTCATTATAGCTATTTTGAATACAACGTATTGGCTTATTTTGGGCTTAAAATTAAATATACATTATGATTAAAGTTAGAAAATCAATATATAGAGGTATAACTTCGGTAGTTTCAACCATTCGTTTATAATATGTATATTCAAAATTAGTGATATTAGTTTTAGATATTGTTTTTTAAGAAGTTAGGGTTTTAGTTTTATTTGTTTCACAATATGTATATTCAAAATTTAAATTTGAAATATTTGAAGTGGTTTAGTTTATTAGATTTTCTTTTAGGTTGTTAGAATGGTTTGGAATACACCATATTTATAGGGATTTGAGAGTAGGGGTATTTTTGTCTATTGTTATATCTTAAATAGTATTAAAATTAGTCATTTGGCCATTTTCCAAGGAAAAATCTTGTTTGGTCATTTTTCTAAAATGTCATTCTATCTTGGCCATTTGTCCAATCGCCCCTAAAATCATATAGGAAAGCAAAACAAATGATAAATCAGATAAAGATAGATAATAAAAATCCAAAATATAACCAAAAGCCCAATAGGAGAGCCAAATAAAAGGGTTGAAATGGGCCGAAGCCCATTCCAAGTGCCTCAAGCCAAGGCCGAGCTTAATGGTTCAACCCAAGGAAGGCTTCTTTCGAGCCCACAATCCAATAAACTCCAAAAATAATCCTAGTTAAACCTGGAAACCCAATCCTAAATGGATAAGGTCAAAAGGTAAACTATAAATAAGTTATGAGAGCCTACAAAAAGCATGTAAGTTATGAATACTAGAGTTATATGCTTTCTTCCTTTGCTTTCGTTTCTAACTTAGGCATTGGAGTGGACATGCACTTGCCACTTTGCGTTTTCTTCTTTCTTCTTCGCATGTTTCTTTCTCTCTCCAATCAAATAAATTTATCTTTGCTGCCCATACCAAAATTTGACATCAACACATCTCAAAGTCACCCTTCACGTGGACTATAGAATGAAATATCCATCTTTCAATTTGAAGAGAACGAACTCATGTGAATTAATGAAATAAAGTTATAAGTAATATATTTTTATCTATCGTGTGTGGTTGTATTGTATTAGTCCAATATATCTTTCATCTTTTGGTTGCGAAGGCGAACATTTTATCGCAAACATTTATTTATAAACATGTTCATGTTTCGTATTAAGAGCAAAATTATAAGAAGCCAATTTAAGATTTATCCTCAAAACCCAACGTTGGCGAATTTTTTTTTTAAATAATGTTTTTTAATAAATAATTCCAAAAATAAGGTGAGGGGGAAAGAAATACCAAAATTGGTGTTGTGAAATCGTGGACTGGGTACACGATTACTTTGCACTGCCCTGCTACCAGACTGACACAACAGTCTGCTGCATGCATGCATTGACCGAATTAGTGGACAGGGTCCACGATTTCGGTAATCGTGGACCGGGTCCACGAGTCCCCTCCCTTTTAATTCATCAGCCACCTTCTTCTTCTTCCTCCACCTTCTTCTTCTTCCTCTCAAACCATTTCCTTTTCTCTCCTTTCACTCTTCATTTCTCTCCTTTCTCTCATTTCACTCCTCATTTGTCCATTGTCCGTCGTTTGTCTACATTGTCGCTGCCACAAAGGTATGTATATAGATATCGATTGTTCGACCATCTCATCACTATTTCTTTGTTAAATCTAACATATTATATTCCTTCAACCGTTGTCGCCGCCACTGCCACCGCTGCAGCCGCCGCCATATACGTATGCACATATATTTTCCTTTCTAATTATCTTAAATGTGCAATAGTTATATGATAGAAATGCATAGATTGTAAGTTTTGTTTTGCATGCATGAATAAATTTGTATATGTAGACATTTTTACCAAATCAAATAAATTTTATATGTAGACGTTTTTTTCAAATATTTTATTTTGTTTATAATTTAAAAAATTTAGGTTTTAGTGTTGACTGTTATTCAGCGTTTATTGTTATAGAAATAATTATTGGTAAATAATGTGGTGGGAAATTAGGTATGTTGGGTAGTAAAATCGTGGACCGGGTCCACAAGTTTTATAATTTTGGATAGATTTGGACTAATTTTTCTTTTTAACCTTTACAGTTGTAAACGAATTTAAATATGTTGTTTCGTTCAGAAGATTTAGTTATTATTGAAGCTAAAAATTGTGGGGATAGTGACATTGATGTAGAAATTGATGAATTGTTTGGAAAAAGAAATATAGAAAATGAAAATGAGTTGGTTCAGTCGGAGATATTTACACAGATAGAATGAGAAATTACTGATTCAGTTTGTGAACAAGGATCAACATTGGAGGAAAGGGGAAAATGTACAGATAACTCTAGTATAATACAAAAAGGAATGTTATTTGATACGAAAGAAGACCTACAAATGGCAGTAAAAAAATATTGTGTGACTGAACGCTACCAAATGTCTGTGGTAGAATCGAACCATGATATTTGGTATATGCGATGCAAGCAATGGGATGAAGGTTGTAGGTGGAGGTTGCGTGCTTGTCGGCGCAAAACTCATGGGATGTTTGAATTTACTAAACTTGGAAAGAACCATACTTGTTTATACACAGAATTGGCACAAGATAATTCACAACTTGATTTTAATATCATGAGCATTGAAATTCAAAATTTAGTTAGAGCTAATCCTAGTGTGTCTGTGGCGGTACTACAAGAAGCACTTAAAAAACAGTACGGATATAACGTCAAATACAGACGTGTGTGGGAAGCTAAGAAAAAAGCTTTGGTTGCAGTCTTTGGCGATTGGGAGAAATCGTATTCAGAACTTCCAGGTTGAGTGTTGTTGTGCACTACAATCCTGGTACACGAGTAGATTGGCATTTTCTCCCTTCTGATGTGCCTGGTAAGACTATTTTTGGTTGTGTTTTTTGGGCATTCGGTCATGCAATTGAAGGGTTTAAGTACTGTAGGCCTTTAATTCAAATAGATGAAACCCATCTTTATGGCAAGTATAAAGGGAAATTACTCACTGCTTTGTCTATTGACTCGAATGAGCATATATTTCCTTTTGCATTTGCTATTGTTGAAGGGAAAAATACATCTAGTTGGTCATGGTTTTTGTGGGCCTTGCGCGAGTATGTTACTGATTGAGAAGGGATTTGCTTAATTTCGGATAGACACAGAGGGATCATTGCAGCAATTAACAACGAGAAAATTGGTTGGGCTGAACCTAAAGCATATCATCGTTATTGTTTACGTCATGTTGTGAGTAATTTCAATTCCAAATGCAAATCAAAGCAACTTAAAATTTGGTGTTTAGGGCTGGAAATCAACACCAAAGAACTGAATATTACATATATTTTTAGGTTCTAATTATTCTTGTACATAGTTTCAGATCAATTGGACGCCATATACACCACATGTTATGTCGTTGTTGCCTGATTATTGTCATGATGGACAAGACATTTGGTTGACGGTTAGCCCACTTATATGCTTTCATATCGTAGAGTGACATCAACCAGATCAAGTGTTGAGACAATTCGGTATGCAGCAAACGGTACCGACATTGTGTAATACACTCATTCAACTACACCAAATAGATTTAAGAGGTAAACACGACCAAAATTGGCTTCAAATTCATGCAGAGTATATATCATTTTGCTGTGCACGTCATGGTTGCTGTGCAAAAAGAGAAATAATAAACGAGTCGGATGTGTCTAATGATTATTTGGTACGACTCTATCACAAGAAGATTTATCACACCTGACGGTGCCTACTATTACTGTATGGTAAGCATCTTATTATGTAGTGTTTTTCAATTACATGCTAAGAATATTCTTTTATACTTATATTTTTCTTTTTTATCGTGCAGAATAATTTTATCCATGATGTGCACAATTACTCTTTAGAACACAGTTTACCAGAGTTGAGTTCAATGTGTGAGCAAAACATGATAAATGTTTAAGATATCATTCAACATACAAGGAGGCTCAATGTTGCTGACACTGATCGAAAACGTATTCGTCGTAGACGACAGAGACAACATGACGAAGATGTTCCAGAGCAACCCGATGACCAAAAACCTCACATATTACAACCAGACATTGCATCCGGTTCTGGCCATCAACAGGAATATTATGCACACAATGAATTTCCATCTGTCATCACCCAAAAGGATATCGACGATGTAATCCACCAACAACAACAATTTGAGGTGCTTATGCCTCGTCATGGACAACGTGCGCGAAGAAGACCAACATGTGGCACTTGATTTGTATTTTAAATTTTCTGATTTGTATTAACTTTTATCTTTAACTAAATGAATTAATGATTTTCCATTACATTTTCAAAAATTAAGAATCAATGAAACTAATATAATAATTGATGAACACAAGTAAAAAGCAAATTTTCATTTAAGTGGATAATTAATTAATTAAGTTATTTATCATGGGAAAAAAACGGACGAGTTTGGACGGGAAAAGAACAGGGGGTAACTCGTGGACCCGAAATCGTGGATCGGGTCCATGAGTTTGGCTGTAATCGTGGACCGAGTCCACGAGTTTGGTCAAAACTCGCGGATCGGGTCCATGACTTACTTACACACCATCTGTCACATCAGCAACCCAACTGTGATCGTGTACCGGGTACACGATTTCACCACCCCATTTTCCAAATTACTTTTCAAACCACCCTATTTTTGTCATTAGTTTCTAAACCACCTTATTTTTCACATTATTTTTTAAAATAACATTATTCTTTAAAATACCCCAACGTTGGCAAGTACTTATGTGAATAGGGTTGAAATTGTTTCCAAGGTGATATTTATTAAAATAATACATAATATTAACATCATAATTTAATCTATGACAAAAAAAAAAAAAAAGTTCTAGCTAGATTTTAAAATGTTACCTTTTTAGTCCTTTTGATATAAATTTAATCTCTCAAGATATTATGATTTTATTTTTGATAACACTTGCTCACCAAACAAATTGAAATCAATATTAATTGAGGAGAAAATAACATTGCAAGGAATTGAACACACGACGTCTCTAAACCACCTGTTTTGATACCATGTTACATAGAAAGTTAAATAATACTTTCCTCATTTTATTAACGAGCCACTTCGGTCAAAGTATAGTAACAAACTAAGTAACCGAAGTGAAAAAAAAAATTAAATTTAATAAAGTTTAAATTTTGTTTGAACTTGGTTCTTAGATCAAGATTTTTACTTTAAACATTGATTTTTCACTAAATACTTACTTTAACCATGTTTATTAAGTAATTTAAAATAATTATAAAGTGAAAATTTAATATATATATATATATATTAAATACTGACTTTCGCCTTCAATTTTGATGTCAATTAAATAATTTAAAATAATTATAAAGTTGGAAATTCAAAATTAATTTATACATATATTATAAATGGAAAGTATCAAATTTTTGAAAGTATTCGTTTTCGTTCTTGTTCCACTGGAGGATGCCATTCTCATTCTCTTATTCCGCTCTATACCTATAACCTTTCATTATAATTATTTTTTGTTATTTCAAAAATAAATAATGCAGCAGACCTTTTATTGAAATATTGTATTTAGTAAAAATAATTAGAAAAATATTGTAGTTTGGAAACTATTTAGGAAAATATGGTAGTTGGGAGGAGAGAGAAGATTGAAAAGTGGAAAAGCCAAAAGGGCGAGACCTCAACCTTTGACAAAGGCAAAGGTCGAGACCTCAACCCTCGACCAACACAAGCCTTCGACCAATGCAAGGCCTACTTCGACCAACACAAGGAGGCCTGAGAGAGAAGATTGAAAAGTGGAAAAGGCAAAGGTTGAGACCTCAACCTTCGACCAAGGCAAAGGTCGAGACCTTAACTCTCGACCAACGCAAGGAGGCCTCAACCTTCGACCAATGCACGGCCTACTTCGACCAAAGCAAGGAGACCTCAACTTTCGACTAACGCAAGGCCTACTTCGACCAACGCAAGGAGGCCTCAACTTTCGACCAACGCAAAGAGGCCTCAACTTTCGACCAACGCAAAGAGGCCTCAACTTTCGACCAACGCAAGGCCTATTACCAACACAAGGCCTACTACCAACGCAAGGAGATTCCACCGCACGTCCTGTCGTCGGAGAGAATCCGCCGCACATCTCGTCGTGTCGTCGCAGAGAATCCGCCGCAGGTCTCGTGGCATCGTCGCAGAGATTCCCTGCCGCTGAGCTCGTGACTTATGGTCGAGGGTTCAACCCTCGACCAAATATCTTTAAATGCCGCCCTGACCTCTCTTCCTCCCACTATTTCTTCTTCAAATCCGGCCTCTCTTCACAAATCCGAGCAGTTCCCGCGTCGACCTCTTCTTCCTCTCATTTCCCCACTATCTATCAAAATACTTTTTTTTCCAAATTTACGAGGTTTGTAAATTTGATTTATGAAATATATATATTTTTACGATAATATAAATCTTTTTTCTCTATTCTCATGCTATTTTTTTTTTACAGTATTTGTTGCTATTTGGAAAGCAAAGATCGATCGTTGTCACTTCGAGAAAGAAAAATAAGTAAACCATTACTGAATTTGTAAGTTATCATTTCATTTTCTTATATTTATATTACACTAGACATACCATTTAAATCTAAATATGTCATTTTAATGTTCGTATTTATTTTGTTAATAGTGTTTGAATTGAATAATATTTATATATTGATGTTATGAGTTTCTACAAGTTAATGTTCTTGTTTATATTATATTAGATTTATCATATTAATATTATATTAGATCTACCATGTTAATTTTTTTTAAAAAAATAATATTGATTTTTAGAAGAAATAATATTGATCTTTATTAAAATTAATAATATTAGTTTCAGAATTTTTTAAAAATAGTATTACCTTTTAATGTTCTTTTTGTTTTTTAAATTTAGTATTACAGTAAATTCTAATTTTTTAGTACAAATTTATATTTTTGTTGCATTTTAGATATTATTGGATTTTTTTAATATTAGAGTTTTTAGTTAAATAATTAGTGATGTATATTGTTGTTTTCTTTTTTTTAGAAAATGGCAGACAAGTGTTTCGGATTTATGTTGTTTACAAATGATCATATGATTGATGGTGTTGATGGTGTTGTATCTGACCAGCTAGCATGTGGGGGTTTTAGCATAAATGTGAATAGTGGACTTGTCTTTGAACAATTTGTTGAAATGTTTAGGCTGTCACTTGGTGTAGATATGAGATCAAACCACTTAGAAATAATATACAGACATCCTAATCTAACACCATTAGGATCTGTAAAGTATATGTCATTCCCCATTCATAACGAACAAGTGATGAATCTGATGTTTTCAATTGCAATGCCGCTCTCGAACCTAGTGCATTTATACGTTAATGTGAGTAGGGTAGGATTGGATGTAGACTTGAATGCACAATCGTTGAGTCGATTTGAAGACTCGAATCAATGTATTGATCCTGATCCTGAATCAGTTGCACCAGCCTATGACGATGAAAATATGGTGGCTGGTAATCAATATAGGGATTTTAGAACAGAAACAGATGATGAATTCGAGGAGTTGGATTTCGATGGTTGTGAACATGAAATGCCGTCAGATACATTCGCTAATCTTGACATGAATATAATAGATAATGTTAGAGAACATGACTCAGTTGTAGCCCCGGTAGTCGTTGACAATACCCAATTATATAAGGGTATGATTTTTCAAAACAAAGAAATGTTACAACATTTGGTCAAGTGTTCTGCTATCAAGTGTCACGCACCATATGAGGTCGTGGAATCAACACCGAATATTTGGGCAATTCGGTGTAAGAAATGGGAAGATGGTTGCAAGTGGCGACTCCGTGCAGCGAAGAAAAAATCTCACAATTTGTTCGAGATTACTAAGTGTGTTGACCAGCGTACATGTTTTTACTCAGAGCTTAGCCAAACTCATGTGCAATTAGATTCTTCAATGATTTCACTGGAGTTTTGTGAAGCTGTGAGGGAAAAATCGTCCATCAGTATGGCACAACTATAATCCGACATCAAAACAAATTGAGGATACCATGTTCCTTACCACAGGGTGTGGGAGGGTAAACGAAAGGCATTGGCTAGAGTGTTTGGTGATTGGGATGAATCATACAAACTGTTGCCCAGGTGGTTGTATATGGTCAAACATACAAATCACGACACACGAGTGGAGTGGAGAATAAAGAGCATACCTACTGAAGGACATGTCATCCTTACTTCTATACTTTGGGCATTTGGTCCTTGTATAGAAGCATTTAATAGATGTCGGCCGATTATTCAAATAGACGGTACTCACTTGTATGGAAAATATCGAGGAAAGTTGCTAATTGCTACATCAGTTGATTCGAATGGGCATCTTCTTCCTCTTGCATTTGTCGTTGTAGATGAGGAGTCTGTTGACACGTGGGGATAGTTTTTAAAACACCCAGAGAAATTGTTATACATGAAGAGGTGTGCTTGATTTCGGATCGGCATGATGGCATCATCTCGGCAGTGAACAATCCAGGAAATGGTTAAACAGGGCCAAAATGTCACCATAGATTCTGCTTACGTCATATTGTAAGTAATTTTAATAAAAAATACAAGTTCAATACATTAAAAAATTTTGTATATCGTGCTGGATGTCAATTCCAAGTTCGCAAGTTTAATAAAGCAGTGGAAGACATCAAGAGAATAAATAGAAGTTGTATGAGTTTTTTTGACAACATTGGTATTGAGCAATGGCCTCAAGCGCACGATGGAGGGTTTAGGTACGGGTTGATGACGACGAATCTATCAGAGTGCATCAATGGAGTCCTCAAAGGAGCTCGAATGTTGCCGATAAATACTCTTGCTCAAATAACATTCTATAAGTGTGTAAATTATTTTGAGAAAAGAAGAGAAGAAATGAGAGCTGTCATGGAGCGTCGAGATAAATATACTCGGTAATAATTTTCTTTTTAATAATCAACAATTTGTTCCAAATATTTTTATAATACTGAATGAGTAAATATTCAGGTACGCACACGAAAAAATCTCAAAATGGGCTGCAAGATCCAGTAAACATGAAGTCCAATCATATGATCGATATGAAAGTGTATTTCATGTGAAAACTGAACGTCACAGCCTCAATTCCAAAAGAGGAAATATTCAAATACTGAAGCTAAGTGATTCCGAACGGTACTGTTCATGTAACAAGTGGCAAGCATTTGGCATTCCATGTTCGCATTTTATGGCAGTTTGCTCACGATTTAACATGAACTATGAAGTTTTCGTTAAGGACTACTATAAAATGTTGACATACGCTGCATGCTACTCTCCTTAATTTCAACTTGTACCGCATGAAGATTACTGGATCACACCTCCTAATATGCCTATTTTACATGCCGACCCGACGTTTATTGAGAAAACCTGGTAGACCAAAGAGTTCACAATATCATAATGAGATGGACTGAACAAAACCAAATTCTCAAGTACGTTGCGGATTTTGTAATCAATTAGGTCATAATTGAAGGAAAAATGTCCTTCGTTACGAAGACAGGCACCAGACAGTTAGAGATTTTTTTCGTTAACATTTCTATCATATAGCCAATGTTTTAATAATAAAATTAATATTTTTATCATGTGCTCTCACTATATCACTCTCTCTCGCTTTTAAGTCCTAATTTATTTATATGCTTTACACGATAAATATATAATTTGTTTTCTTCTAGATCATGGCTTTAAACCTAGGACCGATTGATCCCGATATTTTATACGATCAATCTGTTCATCGATCAACAAATGTATGGCAGGATCGGACTACAGGCGAGATGTGTTGTAGACGACGTGAGGCGGTTGTTTATCGTACCATCCCACTTCATCGTCGCATACTACCACTTATGCGTGCATCAGGCTTTTATGGGGTTGCCAGACTAGAATTCATTCAGTTAGACTGGCACCTCATCACTGCAGTTGTTGAGAGATAGAGGCTAGAGACCCATACATTTCATGTGCTTACTGGAGAAGTCATTATCACGCTCCAGGACACAGAAATATTATTTGGGCTACCTGTCAATGGCGAACCTATTACCGGGGTAATGCATGACGATTGGCTGCATATTTGTTAGATGCTACTCGGTGTGACCCCACCTGCAAATAAAATTAGGGGATCAAGGTTGAGTCTAACATGGCTAGGAACACAATTTCCAAGACTTGATGATGATGTAGACGAAGAATCTGTCACGAGATACGCAAAAGCATACATACTGCAGATGATGGGCGGAAGTTTGTTTTCTGATAAATCAAGTCACTTTGTGCACCTAATGTTCCTTCCACTTTTAGCCAATCTCCATGAGGCGGGACGGTATTCTTGGAGTGGAGCATGTTTGGCATGGCTGTATTGACAACTATGTAAGGCAACAAAACCTGATGTTCGTAAAATCGCTGGGCCTCTGATCTTGGTACAAATATGGGCTTGGGAACGATTTCCAACAATGGCTCCACAACTCCAACATGTCAACGATCATCAATTAGCAGAACGAGCCTATGGTTCTCGGTATGTCATTTTAATTTAATTTAGCTAATATTTTTTGTGACTAATATAGTTAATTTTAAACTTAAAATATTAATTAATAATATAGGTGGAGAGACCAATTTTGTGTAACTAGGTCAACTACACATGCAGTGAGTCATATAGATATATGCTTGCTCTGCTTCAACCTGACCAGGTATGTGAATACTAAACTCAAATGAATTTTTTATACATATTTTTTTATATACTTGTATTTAATATTTTTAATGTAATATGTTATGTTTCTGATTATTTGGGAGCCTTACAAAGCTATTATGGACACTTTGCCCAATTTTTGTATGAGCGGTCAAGACATATGGTGGACAATGAGCCCACTCATATGTTTTCACATCGGTTAGTGGCATCTTCCTAACAGGGTAATCCGACAGTTTGGTTTCAAACAGGCTGTTCCATTAGAGTGCAATATTGAACCCCTACTACATGACATTGACCTGAGAATTGCAGATTGGTCTGAAAAAGTTGCACATTTGGTAGTGCGATGACACTATCTTAGAAGGTTTATTGCAGTCGGCATTTCACTTGAGCAATTCGATAGGGATGCAACTCAAGATTACATCCTTTGGTATAATAATATTACGAGATGCTACATTACTCGTCCGGGAGCGGCTTTGGGTTATTTGGTATATAATCAAATACTGTCTAATTATTTTTTTATTTAAATTTTATTTGAAATATTATCTAATTGTTTTGTAATTGACAGAGATCGAGCAATAGTAGTCTTCGTGATGTTGCAAATAATGCAGATCAAGTATTTACTATATGCAATAATAACGCAAGTTACATGGAGGAATTACATTACATGTACGACATACCTATTGCACCTCCACTAATTCTTAGGCATAGGGGACGTGCTCGAGCAGAAGAATATGAGTTTGATGCGGTTGACCATAATGTGGAAGAATTGCCTCCTATGATGCAGACGCAAACGCAGAGCCAGACTGGTTATGCTAGTTCGATGATGATGCAACCAGCCTTTGGTTCAGGATATTATGATTCAGAAGTCGGGCCATCGTCTTCAAACATGCATACACATGAACACGACGTCTATGAAGCGCCTGCAGAGGTACCAGAGCAACCAAATCCACCAGAGCAACCTAGAGTGCAAAGTCGACGATAGGATAAAACGCTTTCTTCTCTTATGATAGAAAGAGGTAATAGGGAAAGAAGACTCTAAAATACTCTTAGCAAGTAGTGCCTCCACGTCCTAAGGCAATGCACCACGGCTGTCATCTGTTTATCTGTCCCGAAGGAGAGCTGCTTTTAAGCAGGTAAAGAGCTGGTAGTGAAGGTCTTCCATCAGTTTTCCTGTGGCTTGAGTTCTGAGACGAAGATAAGGCTTGGCTTTGAAGGGACATATGGAAGAACGAGCCAACAAGCTTGAAATAGGCGACGTCCGCTTTGTGGGACACATTGAATTTTTTTTATTATTACTAATTTTAGTAGAAAAAAACAATAAATTGTTGTATTAATATTAACACTTTAATTTTATATTGGTTGGTTAGTGATAAAATATATGCTTGTTATTATAACGGTTTTTTAAAGAATGTTAGTTAAAATAATATTATTAAAGTATAATTCTAAATAATTTATAAAACTACAATATTTTTTAAAATTTATTAAAGTATAATTCTAAATAATTTATAAAACTATAACATTTTTTAAAATTTTTCAAAGTGGGGAGGTGGAAGAAGGGGAAGGGGAGGGTGGGAAAAAAACAATTAAAAAATATATATATATATAATTTGGTCGAGGGTTGAATTTAAAAAAATATATATATAATTTGGTCGAGGGTTCAACCTTCGACCAAGAAAATGAAAAAAAAAAAAAAAGGAAAGAAGGTCGAGGGTTGAACCCTCGACCAAGCACATATCTTCCCAAATATCAACTCCCAATAAAAATTACAATATTTCCATAAATATTTCAAAAACTATAATATTTTCTTAAATAATTTATAAAACCACAATATATTTTTAAATTTCCCTAATGCAGCTGATTTTGAGGATTTCCTTTTTTTAACTTTTTTATATTAAGAAAACTGCTAAAGTTAAAATCATTTCCATAACAATAGTCTATCACACTTTTTCCATTTTCATGGTTAATGACCATTTAATTTTTAAAAATTAAGTTTATATAGATACTTCTGCACTCATACATCTGGATGATTTGTTATCTTTTTTAATACTAACATTTTTAAAATTAAGTTAAATTTTAAAAACTAAAAAAAAAGAATATCGATTTTTATCTTAGTTTTAAATTTTTGAATTTTATGCTTGATTTCCCCAAATCCACATGTTATGGTCTTTTATTTTTGTTTTTAAGATTTTACTAAAACTTTAATATAGGTAAAACTCATAATTGAAAAAAATTGAGTTTGGTAATATTTTGGTTTTTGAAAACTAGGCTTGTTTTCTCACAATTTGTTGCTCATAGTTTCCATATTTCATTTGACTTCTTAATCAATATCTAAAAAAAATAAAAAATTTTTAAAAATTACTTTATTTAGTTTTCAAAAATTGGCTTTGGTTTTGAAAACACTCATAAAATGTAAACAATAAACATAGGAAACAATGGATGGAACTGATGTTTATAAGCTTAATTTTCAAATACAGAAAATTAAAAACTAAATGGTTACAAGACAAAGCCTAGCTTTTTTAGTTTTTGAAATTTGATATTGATTTTGAAAACGCTCCTAAAATGTAGACAACAAAACATGTAAATCAATAAATGGGAGTGTTGTTTATTGACTTTATTTTTAAAAATAATAATAAAAAAAATGGTTAACCATTGTGGTCTAAATGAGTAATAAGCTGAACCTAAAACTTTATAGAGTGATTTTCAAGTAACAAACATAATAAAAAATATATAAATATTTTTCATAAACTTAATTTTTAATAAACTTCAATTAAAAAAAATTACTATCAAACATGTTGTTATTTAATCGAAGAATAAACTCTCTTTTACCTAATATAAAATATGCAAATGAAATTAGAAGCATAATTCTCTTCTCATAATTTTACATCTTATTTCTTTTATATATGTATTAGTGCCTAATGACATTTGGCAGATGTATTATATTGGAATTAATTAATATAAAATGATAATATTAAATACAGGATTAGGTCAGTGGGTAATTAAATTAAGAGATAGAATTAATTAATTTAGAAAAAGGAAAATGTTGATTTTGTTTTTTGATCCAAAATCGTTATCTTATAATACAAAACAATAAATACGACAAGGAAAGGAAATCAATGAGGATATTGTCGGCGCCTGCAAAGTGGGCATAAACAAACAAAACAAAACGAAATCGCCTCAAAACATGGGATCCCAATAAACCCCCAAATATATTTTAAATTTTGCATTTATTATATTCTGTTTGTTTTCTTTTTCCCTCCCAAAAATATATATTTGGCTTTTCTCCACTATTTTGCTGATGTGTCCTCCATGTCCAAATGTGCATTCAGAAGGAATTTCAGGGCAACTAGTATATATTTTTCTCTTTTATTATTTGATACGTTATTAAATAATTTGTTAATTTATTATTCACTTATTTTGTATACTTTACATAATTGTAAAGCTGACCCTTAGCATATATGAGTTGCGTTACATAACCCAAATTAATTAATTAACTTTTCTTTTTTTATAAAAAACTTATAATTTAAGGATCCCTTGCATGTAGAAATAAGTGTTTCTCGTCTAAAATTCTCTTCTCTTCATTTTTCTCTCTTCTTTAAAGAATAAAAACTCATCCTATCCTTCTTTTTGTCAATTTCTGAACCTAAATTTACGTGTTTAACGGGTAAAAAAAGTATCCATTCAACCCATTTAGTGATCTTAAAAGGTAAATGTTTGTCCTCCTTTTTAAATTAAATTTGTTGGTAGATTTATCGACTTCCTTTCTATTTGTTGGTATTGAAATTTATCAATATCTTCTATTTTTGTTTGGTCGGTAATTTTTAATTGAAGGTTAATTTTTTAATTGGTAGGTAAAATAGATGGCTAAAGCTAAGGTTCTTGAAAATTTTCCCCGTTCTTTCTATTCCTTTGTTTTTAATTCTCTTGCTTGGTTTATTATTATTATTTGTAAGAGACAATTGTAGGCTATTGTGAATTTTGAGATTTTACAATTTTGTTTGTGTTGTAAAATATTTTAGGGTCTAATTTTGAAAAGTATCTCATAACCCCATATTATTTTGGACGGGTGTGTATAACTCTTAAATGCTACTTTTGTAACACGCAATAAATAGAGGTTATATAGAAAATTTTTCATACTAATGTAATAGTATAAATTTTCTTATTCTTTAGTCTAGAAATTGATAAGTCTGTTGAGTCGTTGAGCCATATTTACTATTTTGTCGAAAAGGTGGATAAGTGCATGGAGTTGTTTAATCTTGGAGCTTATAGTGTTAAGAGTTTTTAAGGAGTTGTATACAAAGAGTTAATAAGTTATGAAATTATGTTTTTTTAGTAGCGGGACCTACAAATTTCTTAGAAAAAAGTGAAGTATCTCAACTCCTACTCCTTGCTCTTATAAACTAAATAAAACACCCAAATATGCTTTTAAATTATGAAAAAGTTTCATTTTTTTATCTTTGGATTGTATAAGAAATATATCATTTTTATCAAATTAAAGGATGAAAATTGACATGACTTGTGATATGAAAATTACAAACATGATATTATTTATAACTATATGAAAGATTAAGGGTTTGTTTGGATTGACTAGAAAAAAAAATATATTTTTAAAAAAGTCATTTTTATTTAAACTCTTTTAATAAAAAGTATTTAAAATATACTTCGAAAGTATTTCGAGAGCTATTTTGAGTAGTTGTCAAACATTTTAATTTTTTTTAAAATGATTTAGGTTCAAAATTAAGCACTTGAAAAGTTGAACTAAATACAACCTAATATGATTACTACCATTTATTTAATCTAAAAAGATACGTTAAAATAATTATTTACATAATAAAATTATATATATAAACTATCACATTGAAATCTACTTAAAAGGTTCACGGTAGTTTGTATAATTTAATAATATAAGTTGAGGGATTTCATACTATTAAGAAAATACAAATCCCAATATTTGCAAATGATTCGGTGCATGGGGATCTAAGATAGGTTTATGAGTACACTGAATCTTTCTTTTTACCTTAACTTTTTCAATGACAATATTATGTATTTATTGAGAAAAGAAGTATATTTTAGTTATGGTACTCTAGATTTTTTTTATTTTTATTTTTATTTTTATTTATTATAATTTTAAAGGTTAGTTTTTGTCCTTTCAATAAATCTTATAAGTCGTTCATGTCACATTAGTTTATTGTTAATCTTTTTAGAAAAAATATTAGCATTTACTTTATAAGTTTTCTTAAATATATCTACATCAAGTTTTCTTTCATAAAAATTGTTATAAACATTAACTTTGACTAAATTTAGGCCCGGTTTGGATTGATTTAAGAAAAAAGTATTTTTCAAAAAATTCATTTTTATTTAAACTCTTTTGATAAAAATTGTTGAAAATACACTTCAAATCTATTTTGAAGGTAAGCCAAATACTCCAATTTTTTACAAAATAACTTATTTTTTAAAATTAAACACTTGAAAATGCATTCTACCCATTTAATACTTATTGTGAGGATATAAATTAAATTTGGACAATTAAAATATATATAAAACAATGTCACATGAATTAAATTACGTAGGTTGAAAGTAGTTAAGTCTATATTTATGTAATCAATATTTAGATTGTACTTAAAAAATGTTAAAGAAACCATAGTTTATATGTGTAATTTATAAAAATTAACTTCATAAACTTAATTGTTTAACCATTTCAACATGGCAATTAATAACATGTTTAGAAATGATTTTAAAATTGTTGTAAGTTACTTTGCCATTTTTAAAATCACCTTAAAACATAATTTTAATCATTCAAAACTAAAATTAATGTATGAAAATTTCATTTAAAAGTGTAAAAATTAAAATTAAAATTAATTTTGAGTAATTAAGGTTGTGTTTGAAATACATTTTTAAGTAATTAATTTAATAAATAAGAGTGTGTTTTGGAATATCTTTTCAAATGTTTAATTTTTTTTAAAAAAATCATTTAACAAAAAATATAAGTGTTTGGAAACCACTAAAAATGGATTTTGAAAGTTATCAATGTCTTTATTTTTAACGGTTCTTATTAGAAGAGTTGAAATAAAAGTGAATATTTTAAAAACATTTATCTCTTAAGTTAATCCAAATGGGCCCTCAGCCATTTGAAATAAATTTAATTGTTTGAAAAATTGTACAAAAATGAATTTATAAAATAAGTTAGTTAAGGATAACCCATAACAAAACTTTTAGAAAAATAAAATTTTAGTGTTTAATGGTTAATTTCTCTAATTTGTATTGAGATCTCCATCCACAACTGTCGACAAACTTCAACGACTTTCGTCGGCCAGCAACCACTTCCATCAATTGGCATTGGCCAACTTGACGGCCATCTCCAACAAACTCCAATGACTACCATCAACAAATTTTTTATAATAATTTAACATTATAAAAATATTTTTATTATATAACAAGTCAAACAAACTTTTATATATAAACACTTATGAGAAAATGTTGCCAAACATATGTGTATTTTTATTTTTAAATATCCATTTTCATTGAAATATTTTTTTAAAAAATTTCTAATGTATATTTCGAAATAATTTTGAACATTACCAAAAGAAATTTTTTTGATAATTTTAAAATCACTCAACACACTTAACCTTCACACAAACATCTCAATTTTAAATCCAAACATCATTTCTTGGCAGTCAAATTCTTTAAATAAAATTACATCACCATGGGCATGGAATAAGTCAAATAACTATCTCCTATTGCATTATATAATTTTTGCAAACAAATTCTAGAATGTTTTCCCCTGCAGTTGCACACACAGAAAGCTCAATATGAGCGAGATTGTTTGGTCACCGACCCTCGGTTGGATTAAATCTCAACCGTCCAATGCCTTCAAACTGCATCACAGGCCCTCTAGTTTCTTCAACAATGGTGGAACTGAAAGTAAGAATAAAATATAAATAATTAAATCTTGTAAGGTCCGACGAAACAAAAAAAAACATTATAATGATTTCAAGGACTAGTTCAACTACACAGCTCTCTCTCTCTCTATATAAATACACATTTGCAATCATGATTTTCAATTCGTAAATATTTGAAGACCGCCATGGGAGAGGAAGAAAACCTGGCGCCAAGTGCAGTGAACTCTGTTGCAGTGCAGAAACCGCCGCACTTCGTCCTCGTTCATGGCATAAGTGGAGGAGGATGGTGCTGGTACAAAATCAGGTGTTTAATGGAGAATTCTGGCTTCAAAGTCACCTGTATTGATCTTAAAGGCGCCGGAATCGATCGCTCCGATCCGAAATCCGTCCTCAAATTCGACGATTACAATAAGCCTCTGCTCGATTTCGTCTCTAGTTTACCGGAAAACGAACAGGTAATATTATTATATATTCGTCGTTTTTGTAATTTCGTTCTTCGTTCGAAAGTCTCTGTGTTCCTCAATCGATCGAGATTGCGTGGAGTTCGATTGATTCACAGATCGTCGAAAACTTTTACAGATCATTCTGGTTGGACATAGCGCTGGAGGATTAAGTATTACTCAAGCAACGCTCAAATTCGCGAAGAAAATCCGTTTGGCGGTGTATGTGGCGGCTACGATGCTGAGATTTGGTTTCCAGACTGATCAGGATATCAAAGACGTAAGCAAATTCTTCTTCTCACAACTTTTTAATTCATGTTTAATTTTACAAATCGTAATTGAAGTAAAACTTGGCGTATTAGTGTGGCGGTCAGACGACGAGGTTCTTGTGAAGCTCGTCGCCGGCCGGTGGTGGTCATAGGATGGTGAAAATGTGTGAATAGTTTTGGCCGTTAGTCGAATCGCTAAGCTCTTGCTGTCATCACAAATCGCATGAGGCAGAGAAAACGCGCCGGCTGCTAAATGATTTGCTAATTGATTCTAAGGTTAAATTACAAATTTGCAACCTATGACTTTGATAAAATTTGTTGATAAAATACTCTCCTACCTTTAAATATGGATTAAATTCTATATATATTTTAAATTATAAGGACTGAATTTGCAGTTTAACCATGATTTAAGATGATAATATATTTATTTTGTCTTTTTAATTAGGAAAATGAGTTATTGTAAAAAGAAAAAAAAAAAAAAAGGAAAAATTAGGTAAATGAATTTTAGAGGCAGCCACGAGCCAGCTGGTTTCTGAATTAAATCATTCCTATTGCTAATGCTATCCCTCACTCTGACTCATAATAGTCTGATTAACGATTCCATTATATTAAATAATCCAGCTTGCAAAATTTAAATCAGTTTAGTGTTGTCTCCGTGATTACTTCATTTTCTTTATTAAAAATTTCTTAATTTTGAAGGTTTTCTTTCTTTTAAAAAATAAAAAACACTGCATCACTAAAAATTTAAACCCACAGACTAAAACAAGAAAAAAAAAAAAAAAAAAAGGAAACACTAAATTAAACTATGTTCAAGTTAGTCATAAATTAATTTTTTTGTTTTTGTCTCAAACTACTACGGTTCAAGTAAGAAGTAGAAATTTAATTTTTTCAAACAAACAATAAACATTGATGTTTTGACTATTAACTTTTTTTTAGTACAATAATTTGTAGGGAAAGAAGATCGAATCTCCCACCTCTAGAATACCTTCTACTTTTAAAATGGAAAGTTTTGTCAATTACCGCTTAAAATATACATTGGTTAATAGTTTCCATCAAATTTGTTATCTAGCTAGTGCTTAGTAAGAAGATAATTTAAAAAGAGCAAGATGCACTAATGTTTCTGTATCACACACTCTCATCACACACAAAAAGAATTAAAAAAATTTAGGTTAAAATATCATTTTGGTCCTCATACTTTGGAGTTTCTTCAATTTTAGTCCCTATACTTTTAAATGTTCAATTTTAGCCCTTGCTTCCAATAAATCTTAAATTTAGTTCCTACTACTAGTTTCTTGTGGATTTTTTTTCATTCTTTTATTTTTTAATTAACATTTTTGCTATAAATTATGAGAAAATATTCACATGTTATGTTTCTTTGCATGAAAATTTTTGTGATTATTTAATCAATTTCGACAAAATTTAACTTTGAGGGACTAAAATTGAATATTTGAGAGTATAAGAACTAAAATTAAACAAATTACAAAGTATAGGAATCAAAAGAATATTTGAACTAAATTTAAAAAAAAAATTAGAAGAATTTGTCACAATAAATTATGATTGGACAATTGAATAAAAATTCACAAAAGATAGTTGAGGAGAAACGGTTAAAACATTTTGACCTTATGAATATTTTTTAAGACACCCTATTTTTTAAAATTTGCTAACGTGGAAATTGAATTAATGTCAGCAGTACTTCAAATTTTTCTACGAGATGCAGTAAATACATCTTTTTTTGTAATTCAAAGGAGTAACTTTTTTTTTTTTTTTTTTGAAATATCAAAAGGATAATTCTTAAATCGTGTTGAGATTTGAAAAGGAAAAAATATATATATATATATGCTTGGATGCGATTGTTAAGCCGAAGTAGATTGGTACGGTGGAACCGCAGCGGCAGCCCGAGAACGTGTCCCCCTCCCTGTGGTGAAAAGTTTCTTTTGGGTGCTGTAAGTTTTTTGTGCTACAGTCTACATTAAGATACAAACTTTCCATATCATTTTTTTACAAATAAAATTCACTTTTAGTCCTAATTTTATAATTAAAATTTTACTGGATCCTTCAGTTTTAAAATCTGAACTCTTCTGTCTTCATCCTCTCAAAAGTAGTTTTCTTTTAAAATAAAATTTTATTAAAAAAAATTATTTTAAATAATAACAAAATATCATAGTCAATCTGCAATAGACCACGATAGACTACTATCTGTCGTGATAAACACAAATAGTAATCTATCGCGGTAGATCATATCATAGATAGACAGTAAAATTTTGCTATATATTTATCCAAAAGAAAAATTGAAAAATGAAATGATAGTTTTTTAAGGTTTTTTTGAAATATAATAAAATGAGTCAACTTATCTACAAATATAGCAAAATATTACTGTCTATCACCAATAGACAATGATAGACATAGATAGATATCTATATTTGTATTTAAGATATAGTGATAGACACTAATGTCTATTACTATCTGTTGCTCATAAACAATGACGTTTTGTGATATTTAAAAGTATTTTAGTAATTTTATCATTTAAAATAATAATTTTTTTTTTAATAGCAAAATGATATGATAGTTAACTCAAGACTTTAGGGTGGTTTCTAAGATGAAATGGCACCATATATTACTATAATTCAGAGTTATATTAAATTAGAGCTTCTATGAGATATTTCTATTATCTTTTCCTCTTTTCACTCCCTACTTTTTCCTTCATTTTCTCTTTCAAGAGATGAAGCTCATCTCCATCTTCGTTGCCGGCCATTGCACTTAATAGAGATTTAAAGAAAATTATTTTGGTACTAGAAGTGTAGTCCATTTATAGGATTTTATAATTCAAAAATAAAAAAATTAAGTACAACCCAAAAAAATAATAAAAACAATAGGAAACTTGCAAAAGATAGTTTATTAATACATACTAGCTATTCTAGATAGATTTAATTTTTAATTTGAACTTATATAAATTTAATCCAAGATTCAAAACATTCCATTAAAAGAATATTGAGTCTATTTAAATAAAAATAAGGATGTAATTAAAAATTATGTTTTTGGTGATACATAGATTGGAATATTTTCGCTGTTGTGTAGGAGAGAGTCAAATTTAGGTGAAGCCATTTGGAGTTCTCAAGTCCGCAAGTTTATAGTGTGCTTAAAATAGGAGCCGACAGCTTTCACAAAGCTCACGGTTCTCACGTGTGCAGTCATTGCATGATTTATATATCTTTTTCTTTATAAAGTTAATTTCTTCAATGATCAAAGGAAAATAACAATACAAAAGCCATTCATTATCAATGGCATTCTATTTCTATTTCTCTCTTGATTGGGCACAGGAATTCCAGCTTCTCCCATGTGGCCCAATTCGAAATGGACATCTCATATTTATTCAAGTCAATTTCTTTCATTTTCCTATATTGAAAATAAATAGTGTCCCACCCCTTTTATTCCTTTCCCTGTCAATGTACCTCCTATTCGTCACCTTATCTCTCTAGTCCTTCCCTCTCAATCTCTCTCTCTATAGTCTCTAGCTACCTCTAATTTTCTGCTAACCCAACTCAAGAACACACTCTAAGGTCTTAGTGCAGCTCAAGATATAGCGATAAGTAAATTATTATAGTTAGTGATTATTATAGTTTGTAGGTTATAATAATATACAAGTTATAATAGTTTGTGTTTGGTGTGCAAACTATTTCAGTCAATGTTATAATAATTAGTGTTTATGGTGCAGACTATAAAAGGAGAAATTTGAAATAGTAATATTTTAGTTAAATGTATATTTTAATAGTAGTTAGAAACACGAACTACTATAATTGGAGTCTATTTAACAGCTCGATGTGGGAGTCGAAATACCCCTTTAAAGTCTTTTTCTTTTTTTACTTTACCAGAATGGCAAAAAAAAAAGTTGTTCACAAGATTTCCTCACTTTATGCGATTGATTGAACTTGAGCTATTGTTGAGAGTGAGAGATAGTGAGAGGGAAGGGGGATAGGGTGGGAATTGGGATACTTTTTTTCTTTTTCTTTTTTCTTTTTTTTCTTTTTTGATAAAAAACAACTGAAATTTTAGATTGAGCCACGTGTCCTAAGCAATAGGGGAGTAGGATTTTCCCAGTGTCTTAGTACACCCGTGTTACCTCCTCCCTATCTTACACTAGATAACTATTAAATGATCTTGACCTGACAATCACTAAATGGGATCATACTACCATTCTACCGTAGTATAGAAAATTTTTCCTACTGAATGTTGGTCGAGTCTTTACTTACTTTTTCATATATTAATTTATCAAAGAACAAGAGGATTATGTCATATTAACGAGTTAATCATTTTAATTACAATGATTTATCTTATGTTGTTATTATTACTATTCTGGTAAAATGTGCAGGGAGTACCAGACTTATCAGAGTTTGGGGATGTTTACGATGTAGAATTTGGACTAGGACCCCAACAACCTCCCACCACTGCCGTCATCAAAAGAGAATTCCAACGTAAAATCGCCTATCACATGAGCCCCCACGAGGTACCAAAACCATAAATTATTTTTCACACAACTTCTTGGTTCTTGGAATCACCCTAAATATCTCGTTTGAGTTGTTTTTAAATATAGCAAAATGAGTCGAACTATTTATAAACATAAACTTCTGAAACAATGAAATTTTTCTATATTTGTAAATACTTTGATTTTTTTTTTATAAGTAAACTTATTTTCTCTCAATTTTTTATCGTTAGCATCTTATTTGAGTACAAGAGTTGTAATCTTAGCTAAATTTCAAAAGTAAAAATAAGTTTTTAAAAATTACTTTTTCTAGTTTTCAAAATTAGATGGAAAGCAAAAAAATTAAAAAAAAAAAAATAGAGATGAATGAGAGTTTATAAACTTAATTGTCAAAAACCAAAAACCAAAAAATTATTAAAGGGAGTCATAACTCTTCAATTCTAGACATTTGTGAGAGTTAGATCATAGAGAGAACTTTTTCTATAGACATTTGTGAGAGTTAGATCATAGAGAGAACTTTATCGCTCTATACTTTTTAATATATAATTGCATTTAATCCTTTTGATACTTGAAAGTTAAAATAGTTAAAATTATATTTGTCATTTTCAAAATTAATCAAACATGTCTTTAATCATTCAAGATCAATTTAATATTTGATTTTAGACCGTCAAACTCAATTTTCAAACTATCAATATTGATTTTGAATATTAAATGCATGTTTTTTTAGTGATATTGAACCTGACATCCCAATCATTCCATGAAACAAACTAAGCAATCATGTGTATGACGTTATCATCTTTCTCAGGATTCGACACTAGCCGCCATGCTTCTGAGGCCAGGGCCAATCCTCGCGTTAAAAACCGCTCAGTTTACGGAGGAGCATGACGATGCCGATAAGGTGAAACGAGTGTATATAAGAACAATGTACGATCGAGTAATAAAACCAGAGCAACAAGATGCCATGATAAAGGGATGGCCACCCGAAATCGTATACGAAATGGATACTGATCACAGTCCTTTTTTCTCCAACCCATCTCTACTCTTTGGCTTGCTTGTAAAAAGCTGCAGCCTAAATGGGATGTAACTAAACAAAGGGGAGGAACATTTTTTTTTCTTTTCTTTACTTTTTCTTCTTTCTTTCTTATGCTAAAAATAAGAACATCTCATATTCTTATGATTCAACAATAAAACTGCAATTATAGATTCGTAATTGTTTCAAGTCGAATTGCAATTGATAGCAGTACATCGTGTTCGCTATAAAAGAATGATTTTATCCTCTTTGAGTATGAAGGAATTTCACACTGAAATTGATAAGAAAGCAGAAAAGATTTCCTCTCATGCACTTCTTTTTTTTTTTTTTTTTTTTTTTACATATTTATATGTTTAAAAAAAAAAGCACCACAACCCATTTTTTATTTTTTTTTTTTTTTTTTTTTTACATATTTATATGTTTAAAAAAAAAAGCACCACAACCCATTTTTTATTTTTTTTTTTTTTTTTTTTTTACATATTTATATGTTTAAAAAAAAAAGCACCACAACCCATTTTTTATTTTTTTTTTTTTTTTTTTTTTACATATTTATATGTTTAAAAAAAAAAGCACCACAACCCATTTTTTATTTTTTTTTTTTTTTTTTTTTTACATATTTATATGTTTAAAAAAAAAAGCACCACAACCCATTTTTTATTTTTTTTTTTTTTTTTTTTTTACATATTTATATGTTTAAAAAAAAAAGCACCACAACCCATTTTTTATTTTTTTTTTTTTTTTTTTTTTACATATTTATATGTTTAAAAAAAAAAGCACCACAACCCATTTTTTATTTTTTTTTTTTTTTTTTTTTTACATATTTATATGTTTAAAAAAAAAAGCACCACAACCCATTTTTTATTTTTTTTTTTTTTTTTTTTTTACATATTTATATGTTTAAAAAAAAAAGCACCACAACCCATTTTTTATTTTTTTTTTTTTTTTTTTTTTACATATTTATATGTTTAAAAAAAAAAGCACCACAACCCATTTTTTATTTTTTTTTTTTTTTTTTTTTTGTGATGGGGATTTTCTTTTGTGCAACTTCTATGGATGACATAAATGTGGAAGGAAAAAATAAGTATCAACTCTGAGATTTGATTACCAATTCGTCCATTGCAGCTATCTTTTGTTGCAGATCTGACTTGTCAGCTCCTACTAATTTATCTACTTGGCGACCATCTTTAAAGAACACGAACGTTGGAGTGGCTTTGATATCCCACGATTTACTGAGCTCCTGCAATAACCCCATCTCGCCCGAGATCAGTGTAAGAAACTTCCATTCAACTCACCATCCAAAACAATGAATTTTAGAAAGTTGTACAACTTATAGAATAAATCCCGTTCAAGTAAGGTTGTTCCAAAACAATAGGTAAACTAAACCATTATCAATCTAAATTAGGAGATGTTATTTGGTAATCATTTCAATTCTTTGTTTATTATTTTTCAGAAATACAAGTGTTTAGTAATGGTAGTTTGTGCAATCTAAGCATACTTCAACAGCAACTATAGTAAACATTCAAAATTTCACACAAATTTAAGAAATAATAAAATCTAGCTTCTGGTATCATGTTTCTTGTTTCTAGTTTTTCAAACACATGCTAATTTGTCATTTCTTATACAAGAATGTTTAATATATTAAAAATTAAACGTAACATGATAATTTTGTTAGAGGATAAAATAGAAAATAGTTACCAAACACAACTATAGAAATAATTGCAAAACAAGTTTTTTTTTTTTTTTTTTCTTTTTCAAGAGAAAAAAAAAATGAAGAAGAAGAAGAAAACAGAGGATGGGAGTGGAGAAATAAGAAACAAAAACCATACAACTGTTAAAATAAAAGTGTACCATCAGCGGAGAGCTAGCTAGAATAACATCCATATATGCCTCTAAAAACATCAAGTTAAATAAATAAACGAAGGTTAATCAAACGAAGCTTTTACTCACAGCTAGCTCATCAACGTCAATGGCTAAAAATACCATGGAAGTATACTTATTAGCAAGCTCACAATAAGCTGGCGTCATGGATTTGCAAGGTCTACACCATGGTGCACTGAAGTTTGCAATAACCTGTTGCATAGTTTTTAGATACAACACTATTTTTTCCTCACAATTCACTTATGTAAAGCAAATAATGTCCTGAATTCATTGAATGCGCCAAACACAATGAATATATGAACTTGAAATTTATTCGTCATCCTAACATTCAGGAAATAATACTTGGGGAGAAACTTACAATCTTGCCATCTTTGGTTGCTTCCAAAAGCTTCGTCTCCCACTTCTCCATTGACGTAATAAGATGTACGTTTTTGCTATCAACATTCTGGACTTCAGTATAGTCTTCTTGGACACTATTGAAAAACTGCAAAATGTCAAGTGTGGATAGGTATCAAGGATGAGGACTTGGGTCCAACATTGACATTATGTAAATGAGGAAAATGAAAAAAATCAACACTGACCATTAGCAGGCATGGACACGTGGAACTTCGAATAAAAATTTCAGGATAAATCACTTTAAGGTAGATTTATTTTGTAAAAAAAAAAATCTATGTGAAAGAGAGTTCATATTTAAAGAGAGAAAATTTGATTCCTCTGAAAATTTAGTGGACTTGCATGATTCTAAAGTAAGAATTCACAGAAGAAAAGTGTTTTTTTTTTTCAAACCTCCACTTGGTTATGTGGACGCAGGATGGCCATGAACTTGATGAATAAAAACAAAATGTACAAGAGACATGCCAGAAACTGCGGGGCTAGCAAACAAAATAAAGCAGAGAGCATTATACCAGAAATTCAATACAAGACCCTGAAAACATAAGATGAGAGAGAGCAAAAAACAATGAAACGAACTTCCAGCGCAGCCTACCTTGGTCCAGCAGTTTCCCATTGAAAATGCAAAATCGAATCTCTGTCTGAAAAATTAAGGTTGTTTCCAAACAGGACACCTGTTAAGTTGCACGATATGTATCAGTGAAGAGTACATGTAGGATTGGATATTAATTCATTTTCCAATGGAGCCTGCAATCAAATCAGTTGCACTTGAAACTTAAGAAAAAAGTCTTACACTTTGTTCAAGTTTTCACGAAACTATATTTTGAACTTCTGCAATTGTCATTTTTGTTCTAACCCTATATGATAAAAATGCTTAAGATAAGACGAGGAGGGCATAGGTAGATTTTCATTCATAAACATCTACTTTTGCATTAAAATCCAACGAATTTCTCATTGGTAAATTCACCTTGCAGGCAAGGTAACATGCCTTCAAACTCAAACATATTATGTCTATCATGTCTTTTCCAAGCACAAGTAAATAGAAAAGAAGAAAGAAGATGTTCTAATCTAATGCATGACCATGAAATCCTAAACATGGAAACATCAAGTTGCCAAGTCTTCTTCCCATTCTTTTTGCTCAACAGTTTGGAATGTTAAGTCAAGTCAACTCGATATTTTATTGGACCGTGATCTTAAGACATGTGAAGCAAAGGTGAAAGGAGGAAGATCTCCTAGCAGATAATGCATCCAAATCCATTGTTGTCATTATAATAATTACTATTACTATTATTATTGTTATTGTTGTTTTGTGAGTTCACCAAGTCGAGGAGTTCAATCTTCATTATTTAGGGAGGCAACCAATTGAGCTAATCTTCAATAGGAGAAATGACATTTTTTGTTCTCGATTCTCATGTCTAATTCTAAATTTTGAACCTCATAAGAAATAATTTCAAGTCAACTCTGTTTTTCTTTCATGGAAACAAAGATATGGAACAACGAATAGTAAATATAAATACAAATACAATATTTTTCTCCAAAAAGATATCGAAAATTAAAAATTACCTTCTCTTTGATCTATTAATGAAATGGTGATGAGAAACTGAAACCAAAGGATCATCCGGAAACTGTTATATACTTCCCTTGTTTAGGAGAAGAAAATCATATAAACATGTTCGTTAACTATTTCACAAAATTGTTTTTCTTCTTTTTGTGAAGTGTTTTCAGAAATGATCGGTTTTAAAAATAAATTAAAATTATCTTCCAAAATCACGAATAGTGTTTACAATGTCAATACATTAGTTCCTATATTCCATTCAATCACAATCCTAAAACCAACTTTGAAGATAAATACGAAAAAAAACCGTTTCTAAAACAGCCCTCGAAGATGACCAAAACGGTCTCTCTTCGAAAATTACAGAGAAAACTGGGGAATCCAAATACAACCACGGCCATGGCCGCATTGCATCCAAACAGAGGATTTCATTTGACCTCAGAAGCGAATGTCAGATGCAGATATTCAGCAAAGGACAAAGAATCAGACACAAAAACAACACAAAAGGATCATAATCAACCAATACAAACAACGATCGGAAAAGAATTAACACATTCAGGAATATTAGGTTTAATCGAATCAATATAATTCCCTATTAATCTCCATATAAAGAAGCTCGACTACCAGAATAAAAAGAAGTGCAAAACATGGACAGATCATCTTTACCTCGGGATAGCGTTGATTCAGCATCTTGTACAACTCGTCATTGAAGCCGATCCTGAAATTTCAGGAGAATCAGCGCCAAGAGAAGGAAGAGGACGAAGAAGAAAACGAAAAATTCGAGAAAAGGCGATCTAATTAAGGCAGAAATGCATCGGTTGAAGGAGAAAGAGGAATGTCAGAGCAGAGGGGAAATTATCGAGAAGGACAAGCCAATTTTTGCGGCGAGGGATCGAAATAGAGATCAACTTCCATTTGTCACGATCAAGATGAATACAGCTTCTATCGATCGTCGAACATAACCTTCCATTCAATCCAAATTTCGAGATTCTTCCAATTTTTTTTGGGCACAAATCTGTTAGAAACATGATCTTTGAAATACAGATTTATGGATTTAGGAAATGCAAAACCGATTATTTACCAAAAAAAAAATAAATAAATAAATAACTGGCGGGATAAATTTTTTCTTTTGTCCCTCAATTTTTTTTATTAAGGTAAATATATAAACTAATTTTTAATATCATTTTAGTTAGTTTTGGAGTTTGTTCAATTTTAATCTTACTTTCAAATATTCAATTTTAATTTTTATATTCTCAATAAATTTTAAATTTAATCTATGAACATATATAAAAATACAAGAATCAAAATGATATTTTGACCACTATTAAAGACATGGTAGTAATTTTGAAAATGTTCAACTTTTTAAAAATAGCTCTTTTGAAATATAGCAAATGAAACTAAAATATTTATAAATATAGCAAAGTTTCATTATACCGCGATAGACTACTATATGTGTCAATCGTAACACAGATAGTAGCGTAGATAGATATTTTGCTATTAGTTGTAAATATTTTCAGCAGTTTTACAATTTAAAATAATTTTTCTTTTAAAAATATATTTTAAAAGGTTCCAAAGTAATTTTTTGTTGTTTTAAATGTCGTTGTGCCATCTTAAATTAATAATAATTATTAAAAATAAAAAATAAAAAACCAAAAGAAGAGACCAAAAATAAATTAATTATTACTTTTAATTGAAGATGACATGCAAACACATCCTTACACAATCAAATAATTTAAAATGTAATTTAAATTTTTAGATATTAAATTATGGGTGTGTTTGCATTTTAAATTCTTAGATATTAAATTATGGGTGTGTTTGGAATTCCTTCTCAAATGTCTCGATTGAGAAGTTCGAAAGAAATATAGGGATTGGCAAACACTTAAAATAGATTTTGAAAACTATTAGTATCTTTATTTTAAGAAATTTTTATAAAAAATATTTAAACGAAAATAAATTTTTGAAAAATGAACATTCATTTTTTAAATTAATTGTAACGGACGGCTATAGCTAAAACTTTTTCTAACTATTAATGTAGGTAAGTACCTAATAACTCCCTAAATTAATTTTTCTTAGTAAAAAAAATAGTTCACCTTTCACTAAATTTAGATTTGGCAACCAACAATACTAGATTTGTTCAGAAAAATTGAATAAATACAAGGGGATTCGAACCATTTCATTAAAGCTAAGGTCACTTTTGACAATTTTATTTGGATTAAATTAGTAATAATCACAGGGAAGAGTATATATACATAAACATGACATAATAACATTGCAAGCTTTATTCAACTTACTTGCCGGAACGATCCTTGTGAAAACTCTAAAATTCAAAGGAAATCTTGCACAAAGTCAAAAAGCGAGCCTTCAAAAAATACAATAAACATACAGTTGGGGTTATTAAAATCAGTTGATTTTTCTAAGACGAGACTACAAACTCAGAACAGCTCCAAAGAATTGCTATTCAAGACGATGATGTCGCAAAATTCATCGCTCTTTCTCGAGTTTTTTGATCTCTTCTTGGTGCTTTCTCTCTGCTTCTTGAAGTTCCCTTTCTGCATCCTCCTTTTCCTCAATTTGGTCAAGATCATCAAATTCCTTGGTAGCAGCCATAGCTTTTACAACAGGGTCCCTTAGTTCAGATATCAGTCCACCACCTATTTTGTACTCTTCTTCGTCTCCGATCAGGTATAACCGCTGGTCGGGTCCTGATGCCATGGGAATGTCAACTGCCAGCAGCTTCATATCATACTGTAAAGAAATACCATATATTCAGATGAGGGAAATTATTCTACTTATGTACATTGTACAATATGCAAAAGAATTTCTTCAGCAACTTCATAACTAATAAATATAATTGTTGGCGTGTGTGGGTTGGTGGTTACGTATGGGAGGATGTAAATAACTACAAATGATGAAGTATCCAATTCCAGATATTAGATTGCAACTTCTAAAATCAGGTCTTTCTTTTATGCTACTACGCAAAGAAATGACCAAATTTTCCCCAAGGTATAGATTTGGTTATATTTATTTTTAATAATAGTCCATTCCACTGTATGACTAAAGGAAGAAAAATCCTTGATTGATAGGATTCTTGCAAATCCTTGACAGATTCAATATAATTCTTGAATGATAATAGTCCATTCCACTGTATGACTAAAGGAAGAAAAATCCTTGATTGATAGGATTCTTGCAAATCCTTGACAGATTCAACTACAATTCTTGAATGTGAATAGTGCTAAACACAGAACTTGGAATCACAGGATTCATAACTTCCCAATCATTTTCAGAATGATCACTTGTTAAATACAAGTAGCCTCCATAAAGAAAGAAAATAATTTTGCAAGTTAATCAGACGGGCAGAGTGAAGAAGGAAGGAGGGGCAAAACTCCACCTCTAGTCCATCACCGTCAATACTCCTATGAGACAGTTGCTTGCAGTACTCGAAACCTCTACCTTAATATATCTTAGTAAATTCAAGCCAAATTCCCCTTGTGGTTTATCCTTCACTTGTTAATGACTGTAAATCATGGGTCCACAATCTCGTTCAAATGGTACTCTTCAAGAGGAACCTTAACCAGAAATGATCGAGTCTTAACCACCATGGGTTAGCTCAGTGGTCAATAAAAGCCAATATAATTTGCATATGACATGATATCAAGAGAATGGGTTCAAGCCAAGCCATAATAGTCACATATCTCGGGTCAACTAAATATAGTAGGAGCAAGCAGTTCTTTTAGCGAGAACGGTTGAGATGCACACAAGTTTGCCCGAACATTCACAGATATCCCAAAAAAAATTGATGAGTCTCTTTCTTACTAATTAGTTGACAGTGACCTCCTATTCTTTGCACCAACTCCTCTCAATATTCTTGTTTCCTCTTCAACATATTTATTCAGTCAACCTTCAAGATACTTTTCATCCATGACAACAATGATGATTCTCTACGAAATATCCCAATATTTGCATAATTCTCTCACCATATCCTTCATAACTTTTAGCTCATGGCCAACAAACTCCTTAAACCATATTCCAACACAGACCGGCATATGTCAGCAGTTAATCTCTGTCAACTAACTCACGTATATACTTCAGCTGCCTATCAAAGATCTATTGGGGAATCCAATTACAACAAACGGGTATGTTCTTGTAATGTGCATTCGTATAACCTCTTTGATGCATTATAAATAGGCATTCACAAGTTAACTAACTTAAAGAGCTAGCTGGTGGAATATTAATGAGAGAAGCCAAAATAGATATTTCTCCACATGAAAAGAAAAAAAACATAAATATATAATGATCATCCAAAAAATTCAAAAAGAGTCCACATCTAACTTCATGTCAGTCATCAAGAAATATTGTCATCTAGCTCGGGCTGTTCAAAAAAAAAAAATAATACCAAAATGATTCTTCAAGATTCAAGAAATATAACTTCATGATACTTAAACATATAAGAAAGTGGAAAGCAAAAAGGCAAACCTGGCCCTTCTTCTTTTTTACTTCAACACTGACTAGACCCTTCCTTTCAGAACCTCTAATTGGAAAAATAAGAAAGCACCGCTTGCTCCTACGATTTGGTGTGAAGTTCTTCAGAGTTAACCCGCCTCCTGACATAACATAAGCTCTCAAGTCTGATCCTGTAAGAGGGGCACCCATAACCTCAAGAATTCCTGCCGACGTATTGAGCTTTCTCATGGCCATTCTATAAACTCTATCAGGATTGATTGTGAATCTAGATCGCAAATAGAGGCCCTTGAAAAAAAATGGTAGATAACGTTCAACATTGGTAATCCACAAAGTAGGCTATAATTCTTCATAAACTGGAGTGAGGAGTAAAGGTCATGACAAACAATAAGGCTAGGTCCCAACAGAAAGGACAAAATGGATTCTTGATTTATACAGAAACAAAAAATTTATCTGCCTGTTGTAGTAGGCAGAAGGTTTACATTCAAATTCCTTGACTGAGAGATTAAAACTAAAAATCACAGAAATCAAAGGTAAAGTAATGAGCTAATTTTGGGATAGCATGTATCTTAATGAAATCCTTTAGTTGTGAGCCTATCAATGGATTGGCTAAGTCTAGTAGTAGTTATTCATTTTTATTTTTTATTTTTCACAGGAAGCGAGAAGGTGATATCATCCAAAGAACTAAAAGCCAAACAAAACAACCCAAAGGACAAAGAGACAAGAAGTCCCTTTCCCAACAGATGGGCCCAAACAATCAAAATTGATCGTATAAGTAAAGTAGTTCTTAGAAAACTTGTGTTCAGCACTCCATTTAGAGGTGTTGAACTATACAAGCTTCTTTCTTTTCCATAACTATCAGATAATAGTTCAAAATCCATCAGAAACAGAAGGCCTTGAAATTTCTCTTCTAAACATCAACACAAAAAAACGGTTCCCACATGGTATCCTCTTTAATAAGCAAGAATAATTTCTACACCAGCCCAATAAACTGTGACCTTAGTTCATATCTCTTCGGAGTACATGAAGAAATTTATCACCATATTTCCACTGATGACAAGTAAACAACAAAAGCTTAACTCAACCATCAGCAAGACAATCAAAAGGATCAATAAATCCATTTTCTAAGAAAATGAAGGTAACACATGGCAAAGAGATAATAGAGGACACTCACAGCAAAAGCAACGATAGCTGAAGATAAAGCGAGAAATCCATACTTAGCCATGCCTTCAGAAAGCCCAACAAAGGTGTTCGCAATACCAAACATAATCCTCCAGAGCAATGCACAAACTAAAGCTGCTCCAAACCCCAATAGAACTAGATAATTCCTTTTGAAGAAAGCCTCAATTTGCAACCCAATGGCTTCCCGATACCGCGAAACTGCCGAACTAACAGCCGCAGCGGGCTTATCAAGGACTTTCTTAGCGAAATTACCATTGATTTGACCCCCAAAACCCGGAGTCTTAAAAGAGAAGAATCTAAACCTAGAAGCAGAACGATGGGCATTAAATTTAGTAGTTAGAGAAGAATTTCCGGCAGTGAGCTTGGGAGTATAGAGGATTTGGGACAAACCAACATTTGAAGAGATGGGTTTTGAAGGGAATTTGGATTGGAAAGATGGAGATGAGGAGAAGGAATTTGAGACGATTGGATCTCGAAGAGGATTGGAGAAGGGAGGATGAACATTGGAGCAAGTGATCGGATGATGAGTGAAATGGAGTCTGAGCCTGAGGGCGAGAAGACCCTCAAGAACTCTTTGAGAGGGTTTTGAGATTTTGGAAAGCATGAAGATTTGGGAGAGAGAGATTCACACAACGAGAGTTGCAAGAGAGTTTGTAATGAAGTTCTGAGTACGGTCCAAGAAGAACTGAACTCATAGAAAGAGGAGACGACCGCAAGCGAATACAACAAAAGGAAATTCCCTCGCACTAGCAGAATCATCCAACTGGGCCGGTTTTGAAGCGGACCGACCGTGGCACTTGGTTCGGTTGGATCGGATCGGTTATCAATTAGAAGCCTTTTGTAGACCAACTGGAGAGGGAGAGGGAGTGGTTAAAACGTAAATACCAATAAAATTATCCATAAACAAAAAAAAAAAAAAAAAAAAAAGAATAAAATAATTGTCTGATATGTTAAAAAAGTATAACCATTAATGAAGAGTTTTTGATGTCCTTTTCACAGAAGGTACATTTATGATTAATGACCCACCTTTTACCTATGTATAGCTTATCCATAAAAAAAAAATCACATAACAAATTTTAATTCACAACACCAATATTCATCCAGGTGGCTACCCATTGACCAATGCTTACTATCTAGACTGCTTGATTTCCCATTCTCGTTGAACTAAAAGAGAATTTTGAAAAGAAAAAGTTCAGCTTCTCTCTTATTTTTTTCACTTCTTTTTATCTTCAAGAAGAGATAGATAGATTGTTCTAAAAGATGGCATTTTTAGACCATTGACATTTTTCTTTTCTTCTATTTTCAACATTAAATAAATAGACTAAAATGTGTTTGGCTTTTCAAATATTTAATTTAAAATCTAAGTCATTTTTTATAGAAATACAAATATTTAGTAAATATCCAAAATAAAATTTGAAAACCTTTTAAACGGTTCTATTTTTTATAAATGAAAATAAATTTTTGAAAAACATTTATTTTAAAACTTAATCCAAACAAACTCATTCAAATAGTAAAATACATAATATTTTATTTTGATAAGTTAATTTGATCCACGCTCGAGCCAAATACTTGTTTATGGGTTTTCAAATACAATAGCGAAGCTCTTGAAGATTGTTTCGGTCTTTTGGATTGATCAAGTGCGGCCTGAAGACAAATGCCGAGTATGAAGGATATCTCTTGCACAAGATTTTATTTTAGTCAATTTTAGTTTATAAAAAGTTCGTTAACCTTAATTGAAAGAAAATAAACCACTTCAACCGTTGAAATGACACCTGCCGATTCGCTCGTAGTGAAATGAACTAATGTGACCCATTCTCCATATTTTAGACTTAACTAGTTTGTAAAAGTAAAACAATTTTGAATTTGAATAGTTCAGCAGAACGAATTTAAATTAAGGGGGAGAAAATAAAAAAAATAGAGTACTGATCCATACCACCATAACCTTAAAACCCCAGGATCCTTGATATCTCCAACGTACTAGATCAATAAAACTGCCGAAATAATGTGTTAATACAAACAAAATATGATATGATAATAAAGACTTGTTCAAGTGTCAAAATCAAAAGAAACTGCAACGACAAAACGAAACAACTAGTGATCTTAGGCAGTTTGAGGTAGAAATGCTCTTCCAGGTTGACGATTGGCTAAAGGTCCATGGCATCCAAGAAGCTGAAAAGAGTTCAGTTGCGATCCAATCAGTAATAAAATAAAGCAAACTCCAAGAACACCAAACGAATATACAAAAATTAACCCCGAAACACTTCGTGAAATGATTAAAAAAGAATAGAGTCCTGTCAAGGAGAGTTAAAAGGTTTTCCACTAAGATATAAGAGAAGAAAGACCGTAATCACAAAAGGATGTATGTAATTATGCCAACAAATTTCGAGAAATGCTCCAAGAAAAACCTTACATCCATTCTTGTGCTCACAAAATGGAAAACATCCAAGACGTTTGAACAGTTTATAATAAAAGGAAGGCAAGCATGAATGTAATATAGCTTACCTTGGCGTTAACACCATCTGGAAGAATTTTGTTCTCTGCCTTGTAAGCAAGGTAATCAGCCCGACTGAATTTAGTGAATCCCCTGAAAAGAAAATTTGAAGCATTTGTCATTCAATCAATAAAACTCGAATGAGTAACATTTAAGATTTAATTACTCCACAAGAAACAGAGGCACTAAAACAACACAAATGACCCAGAAGGCATTTCTTTAGATGAACAAGAAGGAAGAAAAAAATTGCAAAGATCTCTTGAGACATACCACTTCCTGCTGACAATGATCTTCTGACGACCAGGGAATTTGAACTTAGCACGACGGAGGGCTTCCTGTGCATGTTGGCTGTTACTATCCTTGCACCGAACTGAAAGAAGAACCTGACCGATGGCCACTCTTGCACAGGTTCCTTGAGGTTTGCCAAAAGCACCTCTCATACCAGTCTGGAGCCTATCAGCCCCAGCACATGAAAGCATCTTATTAATTCGCAGAACATGGAAGGGGTGCACCCTGACCCTCAAGTGGAATGCATCCTTCCCAGCGAACTTAGCCATATACTTATTGCAAGCAATCCGAGCAGCTTCCAAAGCCTCACTCGACACGTTTTCCTTCTCCCAACTCACTAGGTGAACACAAAAAGGAAATTCATCCACACCCTTCTTTTTCATTCCAACATCGTAGATCCTGATCTTAGGATCAGGGACACCACGACAAAATCTGGATTTTGGATAAGGCTTATTTTTAATTTGCCTGTAACACCTTGCAGGTCCTACAATAAAGAATGCACCGGAAATGAATAACATGCAATATCCTTGAAGGTAAAGGAGAGCTAGAATTATCAAGATCAAGTTATAACCAAAATGAGTTGAAGACAAAAGCTATTCGGGACTGTGGCTATTCATAGAGGAGCATCAGGATAAATAATGTGTCCGTAGAGATTATCAACTCAACACAACATGACGAAAAAACCCTTGCTAAGCACACATCCATTTTCATAATTTACATATTCTGACAATCATCACCAAACATTTTCCAGTGAGCAAATGCACCCTATTAAATAATAAAAACTCGCAACTGAAAGCAATTAAAACAAAACAGTAACAATATTTCTTCATATGCAGAGACCAATCCGTGAATCGTATAACGTGAAAACCAGGAAAATGCAACATTAACTTCTTTAAAGTCTGCCTTGCATAGATGCCAACACTACACGATAGTTAATTATTCCATACGATAGAATGAATGGATTACAATTTTATACTTGATAAATCATAGGAAAAATCTTAAATATTGCTAATCTATAACGAAGTACAGATGTCAAGTGACTCAAAACCAACATTTTAAAGAAAAAGCTCATAAATAAACGGCTAAAGCACAACATACTCCAATGGTAACAATCGGAAATGCATCCATTTCCAACAACTAAATTTTCCGTCAAGAAAAAACGACGAACAATTTGTATCTAACATTGAAGGTGAGAAAAAAAAAAAAGAAAAAAAACAAAAATTGCGAGATGCAAGTAGATTATTCGTCAGATAGAAACATTGAAGAATGTATTAGATGAAGAAACGAAAAGATTTACGTACTTCTCCCCATGGCGAGCGCGCGTTACCTCGTCCCTCCCAACTCGAACTTGACCTCGTCGGCACCAGAAACCCTAATTCTTATTATATATACGAGAAAATGACGGAGGGCCGAACCGCCATTTTGTGAAGGCCCTATAAAAAGCCCAACCCAAATTAATAAAATATAAAATAAAAGGATTTATATCATTTTAGCAATTTGTTGAGTTTTCCTTTTTCTTATTTTCTCCGTAAGCAATTTGTTGAGTTGTCATTCTAGAAAAGGCCCCTGAAATTTTGTTGCGTCAAAAATACCCTTTTTCATTCGTAATTTTAATGGTGAATTAGTTTTACGCCTATTAATGGCAGTGTAAATACTGCAATTTTATGCATAAATGGGATAAATTTGATTTTAACAAACGTGGTACTAATTGTAATTACACTTTTAAATTTTTAATTTAAAAAAATAGACTCTCAAATTATATAAATTTTTAAATTGAATCAAATTAGACCTTCAAACTTATATAATTGTATAAATTATAACAGTTTTATAAGCTTAAAAGTTCAACTTTTATCATTTGTGGGTCTAATTTATAGAATTATTGTAAGTTTGAGGATCCAATTTTAACACTTAAAGAAGTTTAGGAGACCAATTTTTACAACTAAAAATTTGAGAGTCATAACTATTCGTTTATAATTTGCCTCATGTTCTAAAAATAAAGATTTAACTTGTAGTTTCTTTTTATCTTATTATGTATGAAGGGCACACAAATTTTATCCCTATACTTTATTTTGTCCTCAATCAAATTTCTACACAGTGTTTGTTCTGTATATGATTTTTTATGTCTCTTCTTTCTTTTTTTTCTTGTATATGATTTTTTATGTTTCTTCTTTCTTTTTTTTTTTTTTCTTGTTTCATTCATTTTTTTACCTACAGTTTGTTTAACTTTATTATTTTTTTTATTTTAATATTTCTAGAGCAAAAAACTATATTTTTATAAAATTTTATATCTCTTCATTTTGAAATATTTGGAGTTAAAAACTGCCTCGTTGTAAAATGATCAACCACAAATCAAATCATTTTCCAACAAAATACACTTTTGTGCAAATGGACGTGTGTATCTAAGGAAACAATCTTTCTCTTCTAATAAACAAGGTAATCATTAATTTAGTCATCTCTTTCGACAAATCTACAAAGGTACAATCTACCTCTTTAATAATCACCAATTTATGCATACGTGTGTGTGATGGTTGCATCCCAAAATTGGTTGACATTGTGATTGAGATTGTTTTATGATTCTATTGGCTGCAAAGTTATTCATCTCCCAATTTTCAAACTAGCTCTCTTTGCAACTCTATGGTAATGTTATCCAAAAGACAGACATTGGGGTTGAGATTTTCTTACAATTCTATTGATTATTCTAATTACGTCTCCCAACTGGCAACTTTTTTCTAAATCATTCCCTTCAAAATCAAATCACAAAAGAGAAAGTGGGAATCGATGCCAANTAATACAAGGTATGCTAATGAACTTTTTTTTCCCTTTTCTTAAATTAACAAAATATAATGATTTTATAATTTTATTTCATTTTAGGTGTTGCCTTGAGATTTGTGCCAGTGTTATAAAAAGAATTTTAACGTATTAAACTCAACTTTTTGAAAATGAGAACAAATCCACTTTAAAAAATAATATAAAAAATCAAAATTTCCATGTAATTTTTACTTTAAAAACTATAAACAAAATATATAGTTCATCATTCTAAATATAATACAATATGGAAACTTTGATAAAAAAAGAAAAATAATAATTTAATAATAATGAGGTTTTGTTCATTTTCAAACAATTAAGTTTTAACAAAAATTTAACATATAAAGTCCAAACAAAAAAATTATCATCGAACAAAATAATGAAAATTCATTGTTGACTTTTTCAATCAAATATAATAAAAAAATTTTTGTATATGCATTATAAAAAGTTTTAGCGTACTAAACAAATTCAATTTATTAGGAATGGAAAGGAAATCCACCCTAAAAAACAATATAAAAAAATTGTCTTTTTTTTTCAAAAACGAAGATACAAATGTTAAAATTCGAGTTGAAAAATTTGTGTAGTTTTTACTTTAAAAATTATAAATGAAGCATATATTTTATCATTTTAAATATAATACAATATCAAAACTTTGATTAAAAAAAAAGAAAAAGAAAAAGAAAAAGAAAAAAATTAATAATGATAAAATTTTGTTCATTTTCAAAAAGTTTTTTTTTTTTTAAAAAAAGTTAACATATAAAATCCAAAAAAAAAAAAAAGATTGTCTTGGACAAAACAATAATTATAACTACCTCACTTATCCTTCCATTTAGTAATTCAACCCATAAATATTATCAAACTTTCATGGTTTGTGGAATGCATAATGTAGGCACTTATTTTTGAATTCATGTATACTATTTTGTAGAATAAATAAAATACAAATCATTTTGGTTTTCTTTGACCCAAATTTTATTTTGTAAATTTAAAAGACGTGGGCTCTTTTACCATAGAGATTAAAGCTTTTCAACAAAAATGAAAATATTTTTTTTCTATAAGTTTATTTACTTCAACGAAGAGGTAACATAATTATCTTCAAATTTAAAATTTTATTTTAATTACACTATATATACTTTAATTTTATTCATCCATATATATTTTTATCATTTTTAATCCATCTTTATATACTTTAAAACTTCATGTCAAATATTTAAAATTTAAACATAATTATAAGTATATTTATTCAAAAATCTTATTTCATTGTTAGAATTTTTGTCTCAAAGTTTTCTACCACGGTCAACACATTTCATTTTCATAACAAATTAACGTAAAACAAGAAATACATAATTTTTTATACTATTTTCTTTAATGGTTTAAGTTTATAATAAATATTTACTTATTAAACTCAATGAAAAATCCAATCAAATTTTTAATTTTGTTATAAAAATTAAACTATAAAAATTAAGCTATAAAAATTTTAAGCCACATGTAACGCACGTCTCTTACAACTAATATTCTACTGTGTGCTCTTGTAATTATTTGTTTAGATACAATTAATTATCGATATTTGTTATTATGTTCTTTAGCATAGAAAAGTACTGAGAATTTTAGGGAGAATTCACTTGCAACTACCTTCTAAAATTATTGTACTGAGTAAAATTAAACCTAATTAAATTAAAACCAAGATTAGAGAGTTGATAATCAAGAGTCCATTATGGACGATATATTTCATTTAGGTCAAAAGTAAAGAAAACGACCTTAGTAGGTTGGCCCATTTTAGCTAAGAGGAGGTCGAACTAAAAGGTTGGGCCAAAAGAATATATATATAAAAGAAATATGGACCCCATATATTAAAGAGCCCAACCCCATGAGGGATTATCAGATAATTTGAGTAATGAGAATTATCTTTTCCAAGTTGACAATAAAGCATTTGAGACCTCAAACTTACTTAAGCAACAAGATTTTTCTCTCATGAATAGAATTATTTGTGCATGTGTGGGGGGCAAAGAACACTAATTTTGTCAAAGTAAAGACAAACTACAAATCAAGCTTTGAGCTCAAGCTGCAAATGAAAGCTGGATACAAAGTTCAGTAAACAAAAATTGAAATTGAAAGCTTCATTAGATCAAGCTGCAAGCTCAAGTTGCAAGCTCAAAACTAAAACTAAATTATTCATCTATGTGCCCAATGTCGTCAAGTTCCGCCTAGGTTATTGGGTCAAGAAAGTTAGTGACACCTTAGAAGAACATGTCAGTGAAGTTTGAGATGTCAGGCTAAGGGGTCAATTGGCAGAGGTTGGCTTGCAAAAACACCTACGCTATCGAGACTTCAATTTTCGTCATCTCGCCAAGCATTAACTTCAGACTGAACAAAGCTATAGTCAACATTAGGGTACTTTACTTTAATAATGCCCACAACCAATGTGACTCCATATACAAAGTAATCATCCTCCATCTAACAGTAGGCCTCTATTGTTTTGAAGTTTTCAGCCAAATATTTAGCATTTGATACCTTGGCCTAAACTTCTTGCAGTTTCGTGTCAGTAACATATAGTTTCTCCTTTAGCTCGTTGACCGAATCATCATATTGAGATTAGAGTGTCACCAAGGATTCCTGAGAGTGAGTAAGTTTGGTGGACACTTCAACATATAAAGTGGAAACTCGATCAAATTCCCTCCGAGGGATGGAATTCTCTTGAGAAGTTCCATGTCCTCGCGCAATCTCGCATGATTCTGTTTATGATGTTTCACTTCATCACTCAACTTCTGACAAGATATTAATATCTCATATGATGCTTGAGGAAAGGAAATAAGAAATATAAGACTATATTTAGCTAGTTAGAAAACTAAAAAATATGATATGATGGAGCCCTTTACCATTAACAGGTTTTGTTGGGCCTTTGCAATACCCAATCTTGGGCTGACACTCTTTCAGTCACTCCTAACCATTGGGTCATAACTTGAGTCAGAAATGCAGTCTCGTCATTCTCAAATTCATGTGGGCCATTGAAATCAAAAGAATGTAGGGAGGACGAGTTAGATTCTTCAATTGTTGAGGGAGTCGAAATTACCATGGTCTGGTGAAAAAAATCATGACGGGGAGAAGTACGGACACATAGGCGTCGGGAAGGTGGTTCGTTAGGTAGACTCAAAATGGGTTTGACCCAATTGGTGTGCCCATGAAATTTGCTGAACGAATTTGAGGAATGTGTACACTAGCTCCCAACTCAACTTCCGTTCTTTGATGCATGGTTATGCAGGGAGCCATTTCTTTTAAAAAAGAAGAAAACAAGGATTACATAAAGCCCCAAGATAAATTTCTATAACTCACTTGTGTTAAAGTATATAAGAAAAAACAAAATAAATTCGATGTGGGCTGAGAGGTCGAGCTCAAATGTGTCAAGCAATTCTTGTTGCACCAAGCTTGAACCGTGGTGGAGCAACTCGTTAATTGAGAGGGTTGAATCTTGGAAAGTGGCGGTCACACTAGTTAAGGTGGGCTTGCAGTCAACGGTACATAACAAAGAAAAAAATTATCAGAATAAGTTGTAAAAGCTGGTTCCGATCTAGCTAACACGTGAGAAACTTACTAAAAGTCCAAAACTCGATCGGGACCAGGATAGCGAGTCGGTTGCCACTGACGAAAAACCATTGTTCTTTCCTCTCCTTTGTGGCAGTTGAGCATGGAACAATAGAGTTACTTTTGCAAACACTAATATAATAAGAATCATATGAGGATTTTACTTTTTTGAGTGTATGAAGAGACATTAAATTCCTCTACTGAAACAAAATTTAGAGTCCCTAGTTGAAGCCAAAGAATGTAGCAACCTAAAAGCACACCATAAGAGTTGGAAAATAGTTGGAAAGGTGCTAGGTTTACATAAGTAAAAAATTGATGAATAAAATGGTGAAATGGGAGGCTCACTTCGTAAGTGAACATTGAGGGATAGAAAGCTACTTCACCTAAAGGTGGGTTAGAAGACTCTTCACCTAAGGAAGGGATTCTTATATGCATGAAATCAGGAATCCTAAATTTATTTCTAAGAAAGTATAAAATATTCATGGTTAATAGACCTAGGGAAGGAATGTGGGGAACCAAATCATTATTATGTAACCCACGCCCCCTCTGAATTCGATTTCAGGGCCTTTGGTTGTGAATGAAGTCGTCATCAAAGTCGGTTGACACATTGACCCTAGAATCTAAGGCTTGAATGTTCTCCATGAATAAAGACAAGTTAGACAAGAAATTACCTTAAAAAAATGATTGAAAAGAGAAAGAGAAAAGTGTGGTGAATTTTGATGGCAAGGTGAATCTTTGTATAAGAAAATTCGACATGAAAAACAAAGAAATTTACCAAGTTCGAGCTTGGAGTAATGGATGCCTTGAAAGTTGGAGAACGAGCTCTCGAGTTAGGTTCCATTTAAAAGCTATACCCAACCTACCTTGAGAGATGGGTAAAGGGAGTAAAATCAAACCTAATTAAATTAAAGTCAATATTAGGGCAGTAATAATCGAGAACCCATTATAGATGATATATTTCATTTAAGCCTAAAGTAAAAAAAACGACCTTAGGTACTTGACCATTTAAGCTAAGAGAGAAAGTCGAACTTAGAGGTCTAGTCTAGAGAAATATATATATATATATATATATATATATATATATATAATAAAAATAAAAAGAAGAAGGAGGAAAAGAAAGGGGTCTTGGCATAAAGGTTGACCCCACAAGCCCCACAATCCATACACTTGGCCCAATCAAATAGAAATTTGTATGGCATTTTTGCTATGCAATTAAAGGAGGGTTTGCATGGGTCAAGTAAGATCCATGCATGCGTGTATATTTATTGCATGTAAAATTTTGCATGGCTAGGCTAAATGTGAATGTGTTATGAGGGAGTTTTGGTATGTTTTAGACATACATAAATTGTAGATGAGTCATGCATTTGTGCTAATAAACCCACTTTAAGATAACTAATCTTAAGACTAATAGGATGCCTATTCCCGTGTTATGTAATTGGGCTATTAATCAAACAATGATTATTTCAAAAGTGGATTATAATTAAGTAAATTTAGCAGCTCGTTATTAATTACTAAACAAACACTAAAGAGCCATCCAAAAGTCGAACATAATGATGACTTGGATGAGTAATGACTCTGTTGATGGCTTGAGTAGGTAACAATTGCTTAAAAGTCCAGGAGTAACTTGGAAGAAGTAAGATCATCCAACTTTCAGTTATGAAAAGTTCAACTTATATAATGCTCAGGTTTTGATCGAAGTAAGATATGTGAAGACCTCAAACTAATTTTCCACCAATTGAGCCAATTTTCAAACATGATTCTAGCTTAAGCGTCACGGTGGATTTGGCTCAACACCACATCGGTGTGAGATTTGTTTATTTTGTATGATCATGAGACTAATCTTCTTCAAAAAATACAAATTCACTGTTGGTGCAAATTTTGTTATCAACAATTATAACTTTGAAGTTTAAACATTGTGTTGATGAATGTTTTAGATTTTCTGTACGAACTAGTTGTGTGGCTTAGTAGGAAGATTTTAACTATGTTTAGTATAGGATACTTGCATGTTCAATTTAAAAAGATGTTTGGTTAGGATTAGTGATCAAACTAACACTCAAAAATGGATTTGACTGACAAAAGCTAGCTGAACTGACGTCGGTTGGTCGTTATAGTCAATGATTTGGTCAGCATAGATTTTGCAATGTGCTCCACTTTTTTCATCGAACTGATCGATTTAGCTCTTTTTTCTTTAAGTACCATGCACATGCTGCATAACGAAGGTAATGTGACCACTTATGGGAACCATCGTATTTAGATATAGTAATAGGACATCATATAATATATTTATTATATTAGTATTTGATTAATATACACATTTAAACTTTTATATTTTCTCTTCCCACAAAGAAAAAATTTGCATCTTTTCAATTTTTTTCTTTCTTCTTTCATCTTTTCGTTTCTATATATTTGTTTGTTCGTTCTCCGATTCTCTTCTCCCTTTCTTTGTTATTTCTCTTTTTCGCTATTGTTTTTTTTTTTCTCAATTTGTAGTAGTAATATCCAATAAGAGGTGCAACACTTTTCGTCTTTCTCTTTTCTTAGTTCTTTGGAGCTATACTTTTTTGTCTGTTTTGACCAAAATTAACGATCTCCGATCGAGGAGAATCGAGTTATCGGTTTGAGTCTAAATTTGACATTGACTGACCAATGCTCACCCTTAGATTTAGTGTATAAAGTATGTGACCCAGTTAGACAACAAATTTACTTTTTAATACTAGGCATTTTCATGACACAAATAAAAAGTTGTTTTTAATAAAGTATACGACTCTAACAAATATTTAATATATTTCCAATAAAAGTATTTTGTGTTGCAAATATTTTAGTTAGTTTTAGTAAGGTATTTGTGTGATAAAATATAATAAGATATAGTTGTTTTTCTGGTAAGAAATACTCGTAGAGCTTGGTTTGCCAAAAATTGGACATTGTATATTAATAAAGATCATGGGAGAAGAAGATAACACATTTGATGTGAATGTAAGAGTTTTTAAAGCAACAAATGTATGTGTTGAGATAGTTAACACACAACATATATATATAATGATGAGGAAGTTGAAGTTTTGAAGACGAGAATAATGAAACTACGTTAATGAACACAAATTGTCGAGAATGTAACTAGAGTCTACATGAGCTAGATTGGAGGATATATAAATGACGACAACTATCCCCAATGGTATGAGATATTTGGGTTAAAAAAATCATTTAGAAGGTCCATTATAGAGATATTTGGAGGAGGATTTATTTTCTAGATTTTCAATGTAGTCATAATGAGTAGATAATTTTGAATGTATCTTTATATTTCGTTAAGAGAAGTTAAGAAAACAAGGGATTCAATAAAAATAATATTTTAAAAAATTACTAGAATTTTAGTATTAATTTCGAAAAAAGACTCCTCAATCGAGATGCACAGATAAAAACTAGTTCACGAATTTAAAAAAAAAAAAAACGATACTTAATAAACATTTAAAGGCTATTTTTGACAAGTTTCCCTATTTGTAACCATTGCACATGTTATTTCTATTTTCAACTCTCAAGTCTTTTCCCACTCATTTCCCTCTCGTCTGCTCTTCTTTTTCACCTGATCTGTTTCTCTTTTCCCTTCTCCTTACCGTTCTTTCTCACTCCCTTCAGCGGGATTTCGACAGAACGAACGGATTCGGAGCGCGATTTCGAACACGAGCGCGATTGAAGAGCAGATTTGTAATGACAACTCCAATCTTGCGCGCGCTGGAAACGAGTGGATTTGTTTGCCGATTTGTTGGTTTGTTTTCTTGGTTTCTTTGAGTTGTTGGATTTTGAGATTCTCGTGAGGATTTTCGTTTGTTTGTGAGGGGTTTTTTCTTTTAAGCTATTGATGGTGAATCGGAGTTGATTGTTTCTTAAAGTTGAGAGTAACAGAGAGAGGAAGAGGGAAGAAGGAAGAAAATACGAGAGAGAAGAGAGTGGGGAGAGGAGAATTTGTTTTTGTTTTAACGTAGGGGCAATGGGGTAATTTCTCTACTACCATTTTGCACCAATAATCTGGGTCAATCAGTCAAATTTCCCCAGGTACCTGACTACGCGTATCTGCCGTTTGAGTCCGAGACGACGGGAAAATTCGGAGAGAGTAGACAAAGGGAAAAGTAGATCGTCGGGAGCTTGGATGAATCAAAGGTATTTCTTCATTGTTCTTCAAATCAATACCGTATAATTCGATCAAAGATTGCTGGGATTTTGATCCTATGCAATTCTGGCATTTTTTGTTTTTGTTTTTTTTAGATTTTCAATTCATTGTCTTTCTTTTCTGTTCGTTCTTGCGAATTTACTGTATCAGTGTACTGCATTTTTTTCCCCCAATTATATGTCCTGTTCTAAAATAGCTATATCATTGTTAACACAATCAAGAAAGAGGTTTTACTTCTTATGGCATTTGATTATGGCAGGTCTTGGAGGAAAATTATGCTAGAGAATGTAAAATTTCACTTCTAACAATAAACTTCATACTTCATTAGGGTTGCAAAGCTGCCTCAAGTTAATGCAAAATTGACGAAGCATAATGTTGCTAAGATTATATTGATAGCTATATCATTCCATGCAATGATACAACTTCGTATCGTAGCCGTACGAGTTACTAGCTACTAGCTAGCTCATCAAACTGAGCTAGGTAACAAAACTAAGAAAAATTATTTATTCAACAGAAATATTAACTAGCTAGTATGAAGTTAACATTGGCAAATATTTTGATTCAATAGGAAATATGATTGCTCTTTGCAGTGTGACTTCACTAGTGCCAGTACATGTAAAATATTTGTTCAAATGGAATGTTTTCAGTCTTATTCTAATCCGTAGGTATGTAACATTGGCATTCTCTGATCTCTGTCCATATAGATATGTACTTAACAGATACTTTTTAACTTTCATATTGTTCTCACTCTGTGCATGTGTCACTCACAAGAACAATTGGTGCACCATTGACGCTTCATTTGCTTTTGCAAGGTTGAATTACCAATCTTGCTTTGTCTTAGTTCAAGACTTTTTCTTCTTCGTTTGCTTATAAAGTTTTGAAATATCCAGTCCAAATATTTGATAAGGGTTGTTCATTTGATTCCATATTTGCACATAAATGAACTAATGTAAATAGCTGCAGGCAGTGAAGGACTATATCCCTCTTTCCACTCGAGCTCAGCTGTTAAAACATTTAAAGGAGTGCTTAAACCAGAAATGCCAGGTGCTCAGGAGGAATCCTCAGAAGTTGGAGCTTCCATATCTATTGACCAAGATGGACAAAATGGAAAGAATGAGCTAGAACTGCATTCAGTGTTCTGGAATCAAGACTATAGTTGTTTTGCTGCTGGTACAAGCTGCGGGTTTCGTATTTACAACTGTGATCCTTTCAAGGAAACATTTAGACGTGAGCTGGGCATTGGTGGATTTAAAATTGTTGAAATGCTGTTTCGGTGCAACATTTTAGCACTTGTGGGCTCTGGAACTAATTCTCTATATCCACCAAACAAAGTTTTGATATGGGATGATTATAAAAGTCAATGCATTGGTGAATTTTCATTTAGGTCTGAGATTCGAGCTGTAAAACTGAAACGTGAACACTTCATTGTTGTACTTGAGCATAAAATTTATGTTTACACACTGATGGATGTCAAGCTTCTTCATCAGATTGAGACTGTTGCAAATCCAAGGGGCCTATGTTGCCTTTCCCACCATGTAAATACATTTGTGCTGGCATGTCCAGGTGTTCAACGTGGACAGGTGCATGTCCAACACTTTGGACTAAATATGACAAAGTTATTCAATGCACATGATTCTCATATTGCATGCATGACGCTGACAATGGATGGTCTACTTCTTGCAACTGCTAGCACTAAGGGTACTTTGATAAGAATTTTCAATACATTGGATGGAACGCTTTTGCAAGAGGTATTGTACTGCTAGACCCTAAATTTAAGTAGTCTGATCTGACTTTGGTTCCAAGTTCTACATTACACACATGTTGGATGCGTTCAAATTGCCAAAAAAA
>QLSR01000286.1:2110357-2152593 GCA_031780015.1 Citrullus colocynthis
AAAACTGATTATGGGGGTTGGCTTTGGAAGTCAATGGATCGCACAATTAAATCATTATTTATTATCTGACTCCAGAAAATTTGTAAAATATTTTATTTAATACTTTAAATAGGCTAACACTATAGTCTGAACCATGACTTCAAATTGAGCACACAATTAGCCATCTGGGATCACTAGACCAACACCTAGTTGGCTAGTTGTTTATGTTGGATATATTCTTGATAGTGAGAAAGGTAAAGACTTGGTATATGCAATCACACGATTATTGCTTTTTTTTATTTTTTATATATTTATTTATTTTATTACACAATGAAGATAGAGTTAGAGTCTAACTGTCGCTAGGGGTCATGATGTTTCCTATCATTATGAAACAAAATTTGATGACCAAGAATACCGTTCTTCCATGACTGGATTGAGGAATGGCTTCATTTTCACCTTTCATGTTACTTTTTTTCTTTTTGATAGTAATGTAGGGTTTTAGTGCACCTTTTCATGTTTCTCACTGCATTGTACTTCTGTTTAGGTACGAAGAGGAGTGGACAGAGCAGAAATCTTCAGTCTTGCTCTCTCACCCAATGTCCAATGGTTGGCAGCAGCAAGTGATAAAGGCACTGTTCATGTTTTCAGCCTTAGAGTTAGAGTTGCTGGCGCAGATTCATCTTCTGATACAAATGTAATTCAGGGGCCAACACCGTTCCAGCAAAATTCTTCTAATTCGATTGACACTCTTGTTCCCTTGAATACTGGTTCAAACCCTAGTTCATCATTGTCATTCATGAGAGGTAAGATAATTTATAATATCGGTGTATCCAATATCTTAAACAGAACAATAAGTTTGGGAACTAAATTTTTTAGGTCAGGATTGTTAAAGACACTAGGATGACTAACTGACGGAAATAATTAGAATTCTAATCGTCTCAACAAGGAAAATGATGAAAGAAGAGACATATTCTCTTTTTCTTACTAGTGTTTGATGGAGGTTTTCTGAACTCATGAAATGTTTTACTAATCTTTCACCACAATTTTCAGGTGTCCTACCAAGATACTTCAGTTCAGAATGGTCATTTGCTCAGTTCCATTTGCCGGAGGTGACACAGTTTATTGCAACATTCGGATCTCAAAACACTATCATTATTGTTGGCATGGATGGGAGGTAAGATTAAAATGAAAATATAATATCTGACTGTTTCACCTCTGCTGTTGTATCTCATACTAAAATGTAAGATGATAGAAACTTTGTTTATTCTATTTTAGTTCTCATGTACTGAACTCTCGCATAAAAAAGGATCAATTTAGTCTTTGTCATAGATTCTTTTACTGTATAATGTAAACTTAATAGCAATTGTCTCATCAATGGTGTGCACACTACAAAAGCACGAAGCCAAGCTACATGTAGTAAGTTAAGAGGTCAAGTCCATGTTCTTGTTAGATTATTAATACGAAATGAGTATAATATTTTTATCAAAGTTTAATGATCATAAAAGATATTTAAAAATACATAAACAATTAGATTTGGAAACAAGATTTAAATCAAATAGTTCTGAATATCAAAGTTTAATGATCACAAAAGATATTTAAAAATACATAAACAATGAGATTTGGAAACAAGATTTAAATCAAATAGTTCTGTTGTTCATGAATGATCTTACTTGAATAGGATCTGTTCTATAGCTTGTACGACTGTGTCTTACTCGAATAGGATCTGTTCTATAACTTGTACGACTGTGTCTTACTTGAATAGGATCTGTTCTATAACTTGTACGACTGTGTCCTTGAGTTCTAAAGTACTGATGTCCATGAAGATATTAATGGTTCATGTTGGTTCATGAAGATACTAATACACGTTATTGTTATGAATATTAATTTAATTTAATTTAATTTAATTTTCAGTTTCTACAAGTGTAGTTTTGATCCAGTGCGAGGAGGGCAAATGTTGCAGCAGGAATGCATCCGTTTCTTGAAAATGGAAATAGGAGCTGATCGAATTGATCTATAGGCTATGCCCAATAGATTATCTTCCCTTGTGAATAGAACACTTTGATATCTGTCTATATAATAATCATTTGGAGGTGCTGCATTTTCTATCTTCTCATTTGTTTACATAATTTTTTTCTCTCTTTACATGTAGAAATCTTGGTCACTTTGAATTTTGTGAATAAAAATTTCTAATTCTTTTTCTGCTTGAATTCGTATTTTAGAGAAAAAGTTTCAGGCTATTTCTGTACTTTGTTGTGCTACTAGCTTTTCTCATTCTAATAATAAATAAATAAAATTATTAATAGATTTGAACATAGTGAATGGTAGCAAAATCAAATCTCGAATTTGGTGTTTGATTTTTAGGAAAAGCTTCCCCAAGTCCAGAACTCTTCAATTTTATTTTTTTTTTCCTTCCTCTTTCTAAGCCCTTTTATTTTTATTCTGGCATTTTAGTGTAGTGTTTGGAAAAGAGTGATTTCTTAAGACGTTTTCTTAATTTCTAAGCAAAATGTTTGGTTAATTTCTTTTTTTTTGAAATAAATGTTTGGTTAAATTAAAAGCCCAGTGTTTGGTTAATTTCTTTTTTTTGAAATAAATGTTTAGTTAAATTAAAAGCTTAGTGTTAAAAATCGTGTTGAATAAATAACTCAACAACTTTTAATTTTAATTTAATTTTAATTTTGGGAGATTTCGAAGCTTTGACCTCTTAGTCGGAGTATATACTTTAACCAAACCTCTTATTCGAATATATACATTTTATCATTTTATCTAGTTAAATCATACTCATGTTTGACAAAATTGTAGAAATATTACTACCATATTTGTTAGTCCATATTTTATACAAATGTTGCTTCTTTCATCAAATTTTTACTTAAAAAGATTTAAGTTTAGACTGCTAAAATATGAAGGCTAGATATAATAATATAATCAATAAAATTAATTGACAAATGTGTTATCAATCCAAGTACAGGGACAAGGCCAATTACAAATATCATTCTAAAGGATTCTCATTGTTGCAATTGTTAAACTAAAAAGTAGATAAGATGACAAATATACCGTGAAGCCAAATTTATTATAGCCATAAATATCATAGAACATTATGTCCAATTTGTGGTAATAGTGGCAAAATACTCCCTTGGTTTCTTCTATGTTTGAAAGTCTTATTTCTAAAGACAGACAAACACTCCTCGTGAACTAACAAATTTCAATTTATTTGTAACATAACTTAGCAATGTTGACCTGGATTCGTTTTTGGAAATCAAAGATTCAAATCTCTATGCCCCATATTTGTTTTAGTTTCAGTACATTATAGCTATTATTTCTTCATCACATCCATGTCGAATCCCCGAGTAAGTTACAGCTTCGATTTCACAGTTTTGTCGTCAAAAACCAACACCACTTTCCCAACAGCTTCTCTATTCTTTATGGCATAAAAGGCAAGGTTGGCCTGAAAAAAAAAAAAAGAAAAATCCGATGAATATTTCAATTCAAATAACCTGCATTTTACCATGGAGATAATCCAACCCCAAATACGGGCGGAAGGCCACACATTACATGTTAGTTAATTAGAGACATATCTATTTACATTGATATGCAAGCAACTTGATGACCCTCATAATCAACACAACAAATTCGCTAGTTTTGAGTTCAACAATAGGTGAGAATATTTCAACCTCTAACCTTTAAGAAGATAAGTAATGTATCGATTCAACTCGTGCTAGTGATAACGCAGCAGATTTTATTCACTACAAACTCATCAGCAGGATAAAAGCTCACTTGATGCTATTGACAAAAGAGGATTAGTAAAAACCCCAATTCCCCATGGATTTCTCAAGTTCTCAACTGTTTTAGCATCTTTCAGCAATTGAAGTAAGATCAAGGGTTACTCACCTCTACTGGGCTATAGATGTGAGAAATGTGAACGCGGATCAATCCGCTCGATAACCAGGATAATAGCTCATTCATAGACTCTTCAAGAATTTGAGGTCTATGTATATTGTAGCTGCCCCAATAAAGTCCATGAACTGTCCAGTTCTGGTCATATTGGATAAAAAGATTGAACATGGTAAAGTAAATGGTAATAGAAGGAAAAACTAGTAATCAAAAAGCCTATTTACCAAAAGAGGTTACCTTAACAAGAGCGATATTCGTGGGAATGACAGGGATCTCCCCGCTGGCGAACCCGATCACAAGAATGTTTGCACTCCAATTTAGAAGTTTCATTGAATCTTTTGTCAACTTTCCTCCAACTGGATCATACAAAACATCAACCCCTTTAAGTTTTCTTTCCTTGAGGAAGGCCTTCACACTTTCAATGACATTTTGATGATTTAGGTCTACTACATGGTCAACTCCTAAGGACCGGAGATACTCTACCTTTTTAGCTCCCCTGAAAAACAATGAAAGGGATGAAACTCATGTAATAGACATTGAACTGAACCAAATCTTGTTTAAGTAGGGGAAATGGAGTAGAGGTGTTCACAGTTCAGTTCAATTTGACTACAAAACAAAAAATTTCGGCTTTGGATATAATACCAAACTGGACCGAATTGTTTGTTTGGTCCAAACCAAACTGCAAATATTTGGTTTAGTTTGGTTTATATATATATATAGATAGTTCGGTTTAGTTTTTGGTTTTATATAATATATATAATATAAACGGTTCCGTTCAGTTTTCAGTCTTATATATAATAATACAATATAAAACAGTTTTAGGTTTGATTTTCAAATCCAAGATTTCCTTATAATATAAAACCAAACCACCCAATACTTTAGTAAAAAAGAGCAAAATTTTAGTTCGATTCGGTTTGGTTTTGTCATTCGGTTCAATTTTGTCGGTTTTAGTATTCACCCCTAGAATGGAGGACCAGGAAATAACAAAAGAAACTTTTGGACAGAGTTGATGGTTGATTTATGAAATACTTGATTACCTAGCAACGGCAATAACAACTGCACCCAAGACCTTCCCAATTTGAACAGCAGCTAGCCCGACGCCTCCAGCTGCCCCGAGAATCAACAGTACCTAAAAATTTCCATGTTAAAATCACGAATTATTGAGCTATTGAAGTTTACAGATCATACACTATTCAAAACTCCAGATATTTAAAACCAAAACAATCTGAGAATCAAATAGCCAAGAGAAAGGAAGTGACATCATATTGAATCAAAGGCAGCAGGGGAGGGGACACAATGCTGCCCTATGACTATTGAACTTGAGCCAAATGAGAAAATTGTACCTCTAATGTGAAAATACAACTAATAGTGAGTTCAAGCACTTCCCTTTTATTCTTCTATGCTCAAAAGGAAAACACTATCATTCTCTACTTTTGGCACATATTCTTTCACTCTTCATCTTTTCAATCTCTCCATCTTTGTCCATTATTATTTTGAGCAAACAAGCAATAGAGAATTTGTAAGAGATTGCACACAAGATCTCTTAGAGTACCATTGCAATCTAGGAGAAGAACGATAATGAATCTGGCGCAGTAAGAGACATATCTTCTCTTGAGACAACGTACTTTCTGGTTCAATCTAAAAAAGTTTCAGAAATACCTTAATCCTCAACATGTTTGCTTTCGAAGCAAAAAGATGGTGCAAAGAAATTTGTTCACGTACAAAGAATTTTGCTTGCTACAAGAATTTGAGGACTCCATTACAAATAGATTGCTTTCTTGAGTTTCTTATTTGATTCTTTTGTTTTTGCTAAGTTGCCATGCTAAATCTAATATACAAATGTCAGTTTGATTCTTTTGTTTTAGAGATGAATCCATGTAAGGTGTCAACAAATTTACACATCTCAACCAGAGAGAGGAAAAAATACCTGTCCAGGAGCCAACTTGGCCCTATGTACAAGAGCAACATGCGAGGTCCCGAACGCAACCGGAAGTGCGCCGGCGGCCACCAGATCGCATCCATCAGGTACTCGGAATCTTCAGTTTGTTTGCGAAAATAGGTTAAACGGAGAAGAGAGATGCTTCAGCGAAAATTCATGGCTGTCGCAATAAACGAAAGAATAGGAGACCAATGGCGAGAAAGAAACATACAGTCGAGACTCATCGGTAACGATGAATTGAGCAAAAGAACCGTCGCCAGCGAAGGAGCAAACGCGATCTCCGACTCTGAACTTGGAAACCTTGGAGCCAACAGCAACGACGACTCCAGAATAATCAGAACCAGGGACGAAAGGAAGAGGAAGTTTCTCCTGGTATTTTCCAAGAATCTGAAGGTAATTGGCGTAATTCAAACTTGTAGCTTTAATCTGAACTCTGACCGACGTCGGAGAATTCAACGGCGGAATCGGATGGTTTTTACTCAGCACTACTGGAGAATTCTCATCGCTGAGCGCTGATGTTGTTGGATCTCCGAGCTTCCTGCAAACGAGTGCTTCCATTCTGTTCGTTAGCGAAATTTCGTGTCAAACCCTAACCTAGTTCCTATATGTGGAAGACGGAAGATTAAATGCTAATCGTTTCTAAAGAGATAAAATGCGCCATTGGATGATAACGCTTTAGACGGCACGTCTCTCAAGTATTTCGGCTGGATCGGGTCGAGCCATTTCCGCTGGATGTTTGGGCACGTGCTCTCTCCTTCCCTTTCCCCTGCTCTGTTCTTCTTGCATTCAAGTGCAGGCATCAATGGCGGCTCAAGGATTCAGAGTAACTATGGTTTTGCGCGACATAGCTCCTCAATCGCTCGTGTTCCTCTTTCTGTTTCCACTGCTGCTTCTTCTTCTTCTTCCTCCTTCGTCGATGGTTCCGGTGCTGAATACTCTGGTAATTTACTTGGCTTCTTCCTTTCTTCTTGCATTCGATATCTGTAAATATGCTGAATCTGAATGTACACTCGTGAAATCAGTTTTCTTACTCTCTGTATGCTTTCTGCATTGTTGGTGAATCACCATGTTTGCATAGTCCTGTAGCATTTTGGGGTTTGCTACTGAAGAAACCGAACTTTTACGATATTTTCTGGGGAATTTCACAGTTGACATCGTTTTTCAGAACAAAATCTTCTAATCGTTTTCAAAGAATTTCTATTATTATTATCTTTTTCCTATTTGTCTCTCATTCCTCTCCCCTCCACCCCTGTTCTTCTTCCCTCTCCCTCCCCTGTCTTCTTCCTCCTGCAACAGCCACCCTCTCCTGGTCTCCGGCGAACCCTCCCACTGCCGGCACCTTCCAAATCTGAAATTTCTGATCTGAAATAGAGTGTTGGATTCCCTACCTTTTTGACGGCTCCAAGGTGTTTGGAGAAGAAAGAGAGATGACAGGAAAAGAGAAAACTAGAGTGAGAGTGAGAGGAAAAATCGGGAGCCATAGAAACCAATGTGAGAGCCAGAGTGAGAGTTTGAGCAAAAACATTAAAAAAGTATTTGATGACACTGGCAAAAGATTAGGAAACTTTGTTTTGAGAAACCACGCCAAATTCCGTTATCGAACTTGTTTTTGAGGTCATCTGTATAAGAATCCCATGTTTTCTTTCTTTTATGGCTGGTAGATAGAGCAGGATTTTGGGTTTTGCTAATTATGCTCACACAGATGTTCTATGGGTGATTTCTTTGGATCTACAGAGCAAGTGTATGATTCCAAAGCTAAACAAAGGAGGAAAATAGCTGGTATAGATCAAGAAGAATTGTTGGAGCCTACAACTTTGGCTGATCCTGATAGTTGCTTCTGTAAGTTTAATGATTTGGAAATACACTACAAGGTTTATGATCCGGAATTACAAGAAGACTCCTTATATCAGACTCGAACTCCAACACTGACTCCTGATCCACCAGATCTGCCAATAACTTCAACACCTCTTCGAACTAACAAGATTGGTCTTCCTATAATTCTCTTGCATGGTTTTGGAGCTTCTGTTTTCTCTTGGAATTGGGTGATGAAGCCTTTAGCTGATATCACTGGTTCCAAAGTTCTGGCATTTGATCGACCAGCCTTTGGATTGACGTCAAGGGTAGATTATTTGGGGCATTCTTCTGCTGGTACGAAGGACAAGAAACCTCTAAATCCATACACCATGGCGTTTTCAGTCCTTGCTACTCTGTATTTCATCGGTTTCTTAGGAGCTGAAAAGGCAATCTTGATTGGGTATGCATATTTTTATCTTTAATTCTGTGGGTTGTCTCTGGTGGGAACCCATGAATTTCATCAATCTATCCTTCCAATGGTCCATTTTAGCATAAGTTCTAATGACACAGTGACATAGTGGATGGTGGATTCTATCATATACTTTATGCCTACCCATTTAAACTTTCATCCTTTCAAGATTTACGACTCTCAACTATATGATCTTTAACACGTGAGATGTTACTCTTTGATATTAGTTGCAAAATTCTTGATGAAACCATGCTGGAATGAAGTTTTGAGACCTATTCATGAATCATGAATTATGTCACATCTTTCTGAATGTTGAGATCTTTGTAACCAATAATGGAAACTGTTATCATCCTAGGCATTCAGCAGGTTCGCTTGTGGCAGTAAATTCATATTTCCAAGATCCACAAAGTGTTGCTGCTTTAATCCTTGTTGCCCCAGCAATTCTGGCTCCTTTAGGAGGGAGACTGCACCCAAACAACCCGGTCCAAGAGAATATCTCCGATTCAAATGTTGTAGGGAATCCAGTAATTCAGCTGTTCAAGATTCTGTCAGAAGTGGCGAAGTTCATTGTGCAGTCAATAATGCAGATGATGAAAAGAATTCTCGAAATTGTCGACTTCTTGTACATAAAACTTCTGTCAGCTTTTCTTCGTTCAACCTTGATTCTAACGTTGGTAAAGTATTTCTTATTGTCATTTGCTAAAGGTTCTTCATGTTCGACTCCTTTTCTTTATTAGCATCGGAACATATTAATTTTATGAACATTCTGTGTCCAGGTACAAATAATTATAGATAAAGCTGGTATTGTTGCTATCAAGAATGCTTGGTATGATTCTGCTCGAGTAAATGAGCATGTTCTACACGGCTATACAAAGGTAAGTATTTTAAGTACATCTTTCTTCGGTCCTGTCCCACTTGATAACTATTTGATTTTGAAAATTAGGCTTATACACTATCACTTATGGACTTATTTATTTTGTTATCCACTTTTAAAGGATGTTTTCATTTAATAACTTGTACTTTTTCTTGAAATCTTGAAATTTGGCTATGAATTTGAATGATTTCTTTAGAAGGATGAAAACCATTTTAAAGAAATGATAAGAAAACAAGCACAACTTTTAAAAACAGAGGTTACCCAATGAAGCCTTCATTTTTCGTTTTGAATTTTAAAAGGCTGTCTCATGGTAAAATTGCAGCCATTGAGGACAAAAAACTGGGATAAGGCACTCGTGGAATTTGTTGCAGCAATGCTTATGGATAGGACTTCCCCACCACTTTCAAAAAGACTTCATGAAATTTCCTGTCCTGGTAAGTTTAAATAATAGTATGAACTCTTTATTCTCCCAACAGTACGTTGCCTGAACTTGTTTTGCATCATAGAGAACAGTGATTCAAATTATTTTGCAAGCTTTTGATCTAAAACATGCTTCCAATCATCTTTATATTCTCATTTTCACCCTTATGCTACATGGATGATAATGATATGGATGAAGGAATAGTACAGATCTTCTTCTTTGTTGAACAAATGTATCAGAGTTGAATCCAAATGGAGGAGAATAATTTTTAATTGATGATACAAAACTCCCATCAAAACACAGGCTTATATACGAATGAAAGATCTATAATCTTAAAACTAAAGAATTATATGTGCAATATTACTTGTATATGATTAAAGTGGAGAGTTTAAAAATGTAGAAACATAAAAGAATAATAACTGAAACTTGTAACTGAGCAAAGAATTCAAACCTGACAAAAGGACAGCTAAAGTTCTTAGGCCCAACGCAATGCTGTTAAAGCTGTTCTCTTGGAACATTTGGTTGAAAAAGGATAGCAGAAATTTGAAAGCAGCAATGTAAGGACTACTGGGAGTTATGGGATAATACTGGGTGGATCTTGTCTATTTCTTGCTCTAAGTTCTGGAATTACTCTTCCTTTGATCTTTCCAATGTGGAATGTCCTTTTTAGGTCCTTCTAAGAGAAGAGAGTCTTACCAAAGAGTATTTTTTTCTCCTTTTTCTTCTTTTTGGCTAAATTATGCAAAATAACTCTAAACTTTGTACTTTGTTTTAAAAATACTCTTAAACTTTCAAAAGTTTAAAAAATACACCTTAAACTTCCAAAAAAAAAAAAAAAAAAAACATTAACTTAAAATATAAAAAAAAAAAATAATTATTTTTTTTTTTTATATTTTAAGTTAATGTTTTTTTTTTTTTTTTTTTTGAGGGTAAAGGTTTTTTTTTTAAACTTTTAAAAGTTTAAAAAAAAAACCTTTACCCTCAAAAAAAAAAAAAAAAAAAAACCCTTACCTTTAGTTTTGAATGGAAACCGTTAGTGTTTTGTGTCCAAAATATCCTTGAACTTTTGAAAGTTTAAAAAACACCCCTAAACTTAAAAAAACTTTAAAAAATTACCCTCATTGTTAGTATATGAATAGAAACTATTAATACTCTCTTACTTCTCTATTTTCCCCTTTCTTTTCTCTCTTCTCTCCTTGAGTACTCTCTTGCTCCCCTTTTTGTTAATTGTTTGACATTTGTTTATAAAAAAAAATAATAAATAAACAAAATTGCCCACTTGAGTTAAGGTATATGGACTATAACAAGAAGAAAAAGAATAATAGAAGCACTAAGGGATCTTAGGATTTAAATGTTTTAATAAGGTTGTTCATCAGTAGTTAAATGTGTGTTAATAGCCAAATACATTTTCTTTTTAAATTTGGTTATTTATCATTTTGGCATGTTTTAAATTTTGATTTTGAAAATTTGTGAGATTTTATGTTTTAACTTAAAGATTTGGTTTTTATTTTAGTTGTAGAGAAAATTGGCGTAAGAATTAGACAAATAGGAGGAAAATGAGCGCATCTATATGAAAGAAATGAGATGAGGATATTTATATAATTTTGTTCTAAAATTGGTTTTTTTCAAACCCAAGAAAATTTCTAACAAACTGGGTCACTATACTAACTTTAGGAGTGTTACTAAATGATTTTTAAGACTAATTGATGAAAGACTCTTACACACCTCCAGCCAACTCGGTAAGCAACAAACCAGAAAGACTGAAAATTTAATATCTTAGCCACCTCATACCTACTAGGATATATAAAAACCCATTGAAGATTTATGAAATTATTGAGAAACTAATAAATATATATTCAGGTGAAAGTTCAATGGCTAATTAATGCACGTTACTTACATACATTAAGTGCATGTTTGGATTGACTTTTAAGTATTTATAAACACTCATTTTGCACTAATAAACACTTAGAAAGTTAATCCAAATGCACCATAAATCAACACTGTTTCTGCCAAACACTATATTCATAAGTTAATAGAAGATTTTTCCTCATCCTTTTCCTTATCAGTTCAACTGTTGAAAGTGAAACTTGTTGTATTCATGAGCTTAACCTGTACTATAGTTACAGGTTTCTAAATATAAACCCTTCCTTCACTAAGGATGCATCTTATACTAATGAAGCCGCTGTTCTGGTAACTGGATTTCAGTTCTTATTATCACCGGTGATAGCGACAGACTCGTGCCCTCTTGGAATGCTGTGAAGCTTTCTCAAGCCATTCCAGGATCACACTTGGAGGTGATCAAGCATTGTGGTCACCTACCTCATGAAGAAAAAGTAGATGAGTTTGTATCAATTGTTCAGAAGTTCTTGCACAGAGCTTTTGCTGATCCACAAGAACAGTGATTTAAACCGTTTCCAAGGCCTCCATGTTGTTCAGTTTGTTTAAAACTTGGGAGTTTTGAGCATTTAATTTGTGAGAATTTGCTTCTTGATTTGGATAATGATACTATTCTTACTATTGTGGTGAAATGGTTGAACCTTTTTGTTGAGAAAGTTTGTTATTCTCAATTTGCCATCTTGTGTATTTCAAAGATTCTATGAAAAGGGCTGTTGGAATGTCTTTTAAGTTTAATCTGTAATTGGCATATTTATTTTATTTACGGTTATTTATGATTTTGACCCTAGAGTTTAGAAAATTGTGCTATATAAATTCTCTAACCCTAGAATTTAGAAAAGTGCGCTATTTACGATTTTGTTATATATACAAATTTTTTTCCATTATGCTATATTTGTAAATACTTTGGACTTGCAATTGTTTTAATCTTATTTCACTTTCTAAACAAATATTCATAGCATTTTAAAAATGGATGGAATAAACTTTGGCATTAATGTCAATTCTTCTTTCTTTTTCATTTTTCGTATTTTCACGCTAAGCGCAACAATCAATCACATCAATATTTTGTTCAAGCTATTTTTGCGTGAAAACACAAAAACCTTAACCCAAAATGGCCTTAGATTTCTTTTTTATTTTCTCAACAATTAGGGTTGGAGGATTTGAACCTTTTACCTCTAGGATGGAAGGTTATGTCAATCATTGAGCTAAGCTCATTTTGGCAATAACCTTAAATTTCTATATAATATTGACTTGCTTATATTATTTGGCAACCCACTTAAACTCAATAGGTGTCCGGTCATATAAATATATAAGTTACATTATTCTTGTGAGGAAATTTTTAGTATTATGATAGTAGGAAAAATTTTCCATATTATCTTCATTTATTGTTATCATGTTAACATACTTTTAAAATAGTGAGCCATTAATATTTATGAATATAAATTTCTAGTGTGAACAAAACGAATATAATACTCCCTATAACTATAATACTAAACAATTTTTTATTGTTGCATTAAATTTATGGTTAATTTGAATTTAAGTCTCCATGGTTTGGAAAAAAAATTAGAGTTGAATCCATATGGTTTAAATTAGAATTTAGTCTCTATGGTTTGATAAAACTCTCAATAAATAGTCCCTAAAGTAGGAACTAAATTCTAACTTTTTCTAAACCATTGAGACTAAATTCTAATTTTCTCCGACTCATAGAGACCAAATTATAACTTTAACCTTAAAATTTATAGGGATTAAATTCTAATTTTTCCAAACTTAGATCTGTGTCAACAGACAATTCGAAATGCCTTGACTTTTTTAGAACAGATTTCATTAGGTTATGTATCGAAAGAGTAGCATGAGATAAAAGACATTTCCAATTTTAGTTGAGATCCTCGGATTTTGATTTCTTGAACCGAGAGATCCATGAATGGAGATCCTAATACATATAGTTACAAATGGTGCAAAGGGAACAAGAATTTCAAGGAGCATTTCATTTCCAAGGTTACGAAGTCACTTAGTTGAACTATAAAGAAAGAAATGGAGTCCCAGATAGATTACGAAGTAAGGTTAGTTGGTTAAGAAAAGCTTATGGAGCAAGTTGGTAATTTAACCTAAATAGATACTTTTTAAAAATTAAAGTAAGATAATTTAAGGATGAAAATAGAACAAAAATAAAAATCAAGGAGCTAAAATAATATTTAAACCATTGGAAATTGACAGTGGAGAATGAAGATATTGAATTAAAAACGTATGGCTGAGAGGAAACTCCATGAAATAAAACTAAAAAATACAGTAAAGCAAATCCAACGGGTAAATGTATGAGCTCTGACTTTCTCTTTGATTATGGTTAAACAATTCCCGAAAGCTAATCATGTCAACTCCACATGGCATTCAGATCCTCAGAACTTTTTAGATGCCGTTGCTATCTTTTTTCCACTACTTTTCTCGCCATACGCAACCCACCGAAGATAAGAAGAACAATTGCGAACACCCGCTCACGTAAAATTTCCAAAACATTTGATGAATTTTTTGATTATTTTTTATTTTTTATTTTCTGTAATGTATTGTGGATTTTGACAGGTCCTTTTTGAAATGGTGTAGAATACATCGATAAAGGAGGTTTGAGAGGAAAGAGGAGCTTCAGGAAGGCGATAATGGCGCCGAGAAAGAAATTACAAGGTGTCGATGATGAGTTGCAGAAATTGCTTGATGCTAATATGGACGGCGTAGCCGCCAGACGCCGAGCGCGGGAGGCGTTCAAAGAAATTCAGCTCGCAATTGATCACATTCTGTTCAAGGTATTTTGATTTTTTCGCTTCTTTCTTAGCTTCATCTTCGTGTATGTTATTAAGGTGTTAGTCGATTTTGGATAATTCGATATACTGTTATTTGTCTAGCTTTTTTGATTATGGGAATTCGATTTACTGTTGGATTTCAATGACTTTGATCGTTTTTCTTTTTCAGACACCAAGCGACGGATTGAAGATGGAAGAGGTAATATCTAAAACTGAAAGCATTTTGTTGTTCAATTTGTTTATCATTTCGCGAAAATGTCCAATCTAGACTTGTCTAGGGTACGTACATGCATGGTTCGAGAAAAAAAATGAAAGAAAACCGTGCATACAAAAAACAAAGCCCAAAAAAAGAAAATCCCATTAAAGAAAGGGACTCAAACTATACAAAAAAGAGCCTATCGAATAATTGCAGAAGGTCTTTGAAGAGCCTGAAGGAAAACCTGGAATCCAATATATTCTATTGAAGGTCGGATGAAGGTGGAACTTCCTGATTAGATTGAACGTCAAAATAAAACTGGATGTATCTGAATTCAATATATTCTTGAGTAGTTAAAAACTTTTAGAAACCTTAATTGTTGTGTCTTTTGGGTTGTTTTTCCAGATGTATAAATAGATAGTTGTAATGCGATGCATTTGGCTGTGGAAGAGAAGTCAATTGCAAAACCATTACATCTATTGTGTCAAATAAAGAAATAGATAAAAAGAATCATGTGCTTTGTTAAGATATTCATTGGCAACAATGTTGAAAGCTTAAATGGCTTCTTGAGGGAGATGAAAACACCAGATTTTTTCATCGTATTGTTGCTGCTCGCTGTCGAAAAAGTTCCATAACGGAAATTCTATCTAGGGATGGCACTAGTCTATTGACTGCAGATGCTATTGAGACAGAATTCATATCTTTTTACTCATCTCTCTTTACAAAGGATGGTAATCAGCTATTCCTTCCGACCAATCTTGATTGGAGCCCTAATACTCCTTCTCAAGCTGCTGATTTGGAGCGCCCCTTCTCTGAAGAAGAGATCTTTTCGGCTATTTGCTTTCTTGGATCTAATAAATCTCCTGTCCCTGATGGCTTCACAGCTGAATTCTTCAAGTGTTTTTGGCCTACTGTTAAATCTGATATGATGTTATTATTTAATGATTTTTTCACTTCTAGGGTTATAATTGTTAAGTTGAATGAGACTTATACCTGCCTTATTCCTAAGAAAGTGGACTCTAAAATGGTCGCTGACTACCGACCGATCAATCTCATTCCATGTGCGTACGAGATTATTGCTCATGTTCTCTCAAACTGTCTCAAGAAGGTCCTTCCTTTCACCATTGCTGATAATCAGTTGGCTTTTGTAGCTAATAGACAAATTCTTAATGTTTCTCTGATGGCTAATGAGATTATTGATGATTGGATCTCTTCACAGAAGTCTGGAGTTGCCCTAAAGCTTGATCTTGAATAGGCTTTTGACAGGGTTGATTGGGATTTTCTTGACTTTGTTCTTCATGTAAAGGGCTTTGGTTTTCTCTGGGGCACTTGGATTAGAGGTTGCCTTACTAGTGCTAATTACTCCATCATTCTCAATGGCCGTCCTCATGGCAAGATTATCCCTTCACGCGGTATTAGACAAGGGGATCTTCTCTCTCCCTTCTTTGTCTGCTTGTTCATAGCTCTTCTCAAGGCCGCACCATTACTCACCCCATTGGTCAGTCTTCCTTTTTGCTAAACCATTTATAGTTTGCCAATGATACCTTGCGTTTCTCCATTGTCGAGAGATCTACTTTAGAGAAATTATTTGAGGAGGTTCATATTTTTTTAATGTGCTTCTAGCCTTAGAGTCAATCTTGCTAAGAGTGAGCTCCTTGGAATTCACGTCCCTAATTCTGAGATGGATGAGTGGTTGAGCTCCTTTGGTTGCAAGAGGAGTTTTTGGCCTTCTATGTATCTTGAGCTTCTGTTGGGTGGCAACTCTTCTTTCGTTACTTTTTGGCAGCCTGTGGTAGAAAGATTCCAACATAAACTACATAACTGGAAGTATGCTTATATATCGAAAGGTGGGAGACACATGCTTATTCAAGTTACTCTCTCTAGCCTCCCTACCTATTATTTGTCGTGTTCCGGGCTCCTTCCTCTATCATCAGTTGCCTTGACAAGCTGATTCGAGATCTCTTTTGGGAAGGTTTCAGAGGTGATGGCGGCATGCACAATGTTAATTGGGCAATATTTCAACGCCCTCAGTTGTTAGGTGACATTGGGATTGGTAATTTTAAGTATCATAATTTTGCTCTTTTGGCTAAATGGATGTGGCGTTTCATTACTAAGCATGGTTCCCTATGGAGGAGGCTTATTCTGGCAAAATATTATTCCTTTGATTGTATTTGGCTCTCTCCTATCTCTCGAAGATCTTCTAAAGCTCCTTGGAGATTATTTGTCATTTCATTGACTTGGTCATGGATCGGGTTTCTCGTCGCCTTGGCGTTGGTGTTTCTACATCTTTTTGGCATGATCCTTGGCTTAGCTGTGGTGTTCTTGCTACTATTTATCCGCGGGTTTTTCGACTCACTCATCATCTAGAGGCTATGGTGGAAAATGTTTGAATTCCTTCCATGTCTACTTGGAATCTAAATATGGGGCATAACCTTACTGAGGTGGAGATTTCTGAATGGGCCTTTCTTTCTCGTTATTTGGCCCCAATCAGATTGCATGCCCTCCCGGATTCTTGGATATGGCTCTTGACCCTTCATCGACTTTTACTGTCAAATCTTTGATAGCTGATTTGCTGGGTGATTTGGTTTCTGTTTAGTCGGATCTTTACAGTGTGATTTGGAAAGATAGGTATCCTAAAAAGATTAAAATATTTCTCTGGGAGCTTAGCTGGGTTGTCATTAACACTGCTCATCATCTGCAGCGCCAGTTGCCTTTTATGTCTCTTTCTCCATCTTGGTGTCACATGTGTCACAGGAATGCCGAATCACCGGTTCACTTGGTCATACACTGTTCCTTTGCCACTAATTTTTGAAATATTGTCTTGCTTGCTTTTGGATGGTCTTATACTTGCCTAATAGCATATCGGAGGTTTTAGCATCCTTGTTGGTGGGTCACCCTTTTTGTGGTACTAAGAAGACTATTTGGCTGGCTATTGCTCGTGCTTTCTTGTGGAGCCTTTGGGGTGAACGGAACAAATGTCTTTTTAATGATTCTTTTTTCTCTTTTCCTCGTTTTATGGAGACTGTTTTATCTACTGCTTTTTCTTGGTGTAAAATGCAGCCCCCTTTTACCCATTTCAGCTTATCCTTTTTAGTCAATAATTTGCTTTCCCTTGTGTAACTTCTGTAATATTTGGGGATTTTCCCCTTTTTTAATATCTATGTTTCCTTTACTAAAAAAACTCTTTTTCAAAGCTGCTCTGTTATATGAACCAGTTATCAATTAAAGTTTTAACACCCTTCTGTTCTTCTTGGAAGTCTATGCAATTTGTTGTCAAGCTCAGACGATCAATCTTTTTGGTACAGACATATGAAGTCAACTCCAGAGGACTGAGTATATTCTCAAAGAGCTGGATTCCAGAGACTGACCGTCCTAAAGCAATGGTGTGTTATTGTCATGGCTATGGAGACACCTGCACATTTTTCTTTGAAGGCATGTGGCTCCTGTTGAGTAGTAGAAATGACCTAGTTTTTTGTTTTGTATACTATAATAGGTATCGACGTCTTTTGTGGTATTGTATTTCAGGAATTGCAAGGAAGTTAGCATTGTCGGGATATGGCGTCTTTTCTATGGATTATCCAGGATTTGGTCTTTCAGAAGGCCTCCATGGCTTTATACCAAGCTTTGACAGAATTGTAGATGACGTCATTGAACATTACTCCAAAGTGAAAGGTGTGCTAACTTACCAAATTTTGTTGTTAAGTAATCTGAGAATGTTTGTAACAGTGAGGAAGCTGTGAAACTTCCTTTGGAATGAATCTTGAGGAATGACATTTTGCTTCATCCTTTAAGTTAAGATTATACTTTATCTCCTGCTGCCTGGTTAAAAAAAAGGATCCAACATATCCTCCAAGGTTTTTATTTTTATTTTTTTAAGAGAGTTTTTAATCTTTAGATTGTAACAAATTTGTTTTTGTGGAAAATACCTTCTATAGATACCGCCTCTGTAAAATATTTGTTTTATTTTACTAATGTCTCAACAGAAATCATTCAAACAAATAACAACGTTTTTCAATGAAAATTCTTTATTAGAAATTTATTTACTTGATTCCAAGGGCAGAGAACCCAGCGTTTAGTGCTCTCCCAAGCTTTCTCTTTGGGCAGTCGTTGGGGGGAGCTGTGGCTCTCAAGGTACACCTGAAACAACCTCGTTCATGGAGTGGTGCAGTTCTTGTTGCGCCAATGTGCAAGGTATCTTTCTGCTTTATAGAATACTTTCCTTGTTGGTTAGGGCTCCCATCAAGTCAAAAGTACTTTCTAGATTGCAGATGATATGGTTCCACCATGGGCAGTTGCACAAGTATTGATTGGAGTGTCTAAATTCCTTCCAAAGTACAAGTTGGTTCCACAGAAAGATCTGGCTGAGGTAGCTTTTAGAGACTTGAAGTATAGAGAACTGGTATGCCCCTTGAGCAGAATGTTTATTTGAACAAAATGGTGGTATTTAAAATAACAAATGCATGTTTGTTCATGGGGGGATTTTTCTCTAGAAGTTCACCTAGATTTATTCATCCTATTTCTAAGTGAAGTTTTTAATCTATATGTTAGTAGATATATTTATTAATTTTTTTTTTTTTTGGCATTTCTATGGATGCAGACAGCATATAATGTCATCGCATACAAACATAAACCACGCTTACAGACTGCAGTAGAGATGTTGAAAACTACGCAAGAAATAGAACGCAGATTGAAAGAAGTAAGCTAGGCTCACAACCTTTTAATTACGATACCTTTTTTTCCCTAATATTTTACTCCCCTGGTCTTCACCGCACATGTTTTTCATTTTGTTTTTTAAACACAGATTTCAAGGCTCAGAATCTTTCTTCCTGTTTTATCTGTTGAAGCTTTAAAATATTAAACTGACTATTGACAATTTCATTTCTTAAAAGTGATTGTGGTCAGGCATGTAATGCTTTAGAAAGTATATTGGTGTAGATTAATATAAGGAATATAATATATTCTTGAGGCTAATAACTATGTTTGAGCCTCAGGAATGCGATATGATTAAACTTGTTCAGTATCTTGCAAGTTTTAAGCTGGTCCACTGCCCCATATCTATCTGTATGTTTCAGAATAGAAGTTGAAGTTATTATTTTCATATGATTCCGTAGTTACTCTTCCAGAGTTATGTAGTTTTCCATAATTCCTTTTTGGATAAGATACAATGTTGATGAGACAGAATTGTAAACGGAGGGGGAGGGCACCCCAACTCAGGAGTTGAGACTTACATTGGCCAAAAAAAGGGGACCTACAAACAAAGCAGCCCAAGAGGAGCCAAATCAGGATTCTTCATGAAAACTTTCATCTGTCTTGTTCGGAAAAAAGAAAGACTAGCCTAGCAAATAAGAAAAGGGTTACAATCTAAGAGAATAAGACCAAACAAACAATTACAAACATCTTTAGATATAGACGTCCAAAGCGGGGTGTAACTCTAGCTATGGATTAAACTTCTTCCATAAAATACTTCACCTCCTAAAAATTCCTTCTGTTATTTCTCTTGGTTCCAATGCCCATAAACAACAAGAAAATGAACCCTCCACAAAACTCTACCCCTCTCCCTAAAGGGAGGATGAAGCAGGACCTCTCCATCATCAAACCTCTCTCCCTAGGGCCAAACAGACTTCAAAAGCCACGAACAAGCCGTTCCAAATTGCTTGAGTGAAGTAGCAACTCCAGATCAAATGGCCGTTGTCTCCAGATGCCTTCCTATTGAGAATGCACCGTTGAAGCCTCCAAAAAGGTGGAAGAATGCATCTAAATCTATTCCATAACACCCCATGTAAGACCTTGTCAAACAGACTTTAACCTTAGAAAATGTCACCTTCCATAATGTGGAGAATAACATGGAGGTGAGGAGCAAGGGCTTCAAAAGAGATTAACGAAAGCACTACAATTGAACCCTTTTTGAAGGAGTAAGGACATGCAATCTATTGATTAGATCCTGTTCAAGTAAGGTTGCCTATAAACGTTGTTAGTTCCATAATTCGTTCTATAAAGTTGGCCTATTTCTTTCTTTTCCTTTTGTCTTTCTCCATTTGTAGGTTTTCTGAACAAATCATAAACCATGTGTGATGACCCCAGAACTCTTTTATTCCCAAACTCAAGTTGTTGAAATCAAATTATTGACCATTTGAGACCTCCAAAACATTTTCAAAGGCCTATCAGTTTGATGAGAAAAACTCTCAAGTCCCAACTCCTACCTCATTCAAAAATTTCTTGAGGGTAAGGGAAAACTTAGTCAAATACTTGGAACCTGGAAGAGGCGAAAGCCAGATGATCCAAAACATAATGCACAGAATGTGGTGCAATGAATCTACGATCAAATATTTAATATAATTTTGAATGTAAGACAAAGGGATGCTTTCTTCATTCCTTCATCACTACGCCAATCGTAGCGGTTCATCTTATTTCTATGAAGGAAAACTCAATAGTGGGCTGTTTTGTACTCCCTTTGTTTCAGACCAGAACAAATGGCTAGTGCATTAACCAAAGGAATGAATGGCCCAACATTCTAGAATAAAATGGATCCAACGACCACTTGCTTGAAGTATGATGTAAAAGAACTCGAGAGTTGTCAGCTGAAGTTTACTGCTCAATATCTTGAAAGTTATGATTTTTGAAGTTTACTGCTCAATAGTTTCCTGTAATCTTCACGCAATCTTTGTCCTTCTGTTATTTCATGTCATTAATGAATCAGCTAAAAGAGGCATGTCATAAGCCAAGCAAAACCATCAACAATCATCTGAGATGAGTTTTCTGAGCTTTGGTAGAGCAAAAGAAGAATATTTCATTCATTAAGAGGATACAAAGTTTATATTTGCTCACAGATTGTGCTGTCTATCAAATGAAAAAAGGAAAAAAATCAAAATTTCCTAATTTATAGCTCCTATACATCTAGAATATAGAACACGTCTACTCTCTAGTTTTAGGTGTTTCAACATCTTTTATGTTTCCCGTTTTGGGTGCTACAAGCGCTAATGCTTTGGATGTATTATGGACGTCGATGTAGGGAACGAAAAGATTTGAGAGTCAAAGAGATAGAGAGGGAGAATAGGGAAGAAGTAGGAATAGAGAGAAGATTGAAAAGGATGGAGGGACCTAGAGGGTGATAGGGTACTATCTTTAACCTGAGAAAGAGTTAGTGGGGTTTTGACAAGTCATACATGAACAAGGTAAGAGATCAACTCTTAAGTAATGACCATCCCTTTGTCAAGATATTTTTCTGCATATGTATGCTATCTCACTGATGCTGAAACATTTGGTATGATCTAGAAGCTTGGGTCAATGGGTAAAAAAGACGTCATATTGTCATGAACTTGATAAATAACAGATTTACACCTGTGGTTAATGTAAGTTTAGTGTACAAATTGAGCAGTATTCCTTGTTATGCCATGGTTTTTATGTTTCAGGAGGACCGTCTGGCGTCTACCATATTTTTCTATTATTATTAATTTTTTTTCTTTTAAATTTCCACTTGGGTTTTAGGTTCCGAGAGGATCTTCTACCAAAATTTTCTATTATTGTTGTTGTTATTATTATTTCTTATGAATAATCGATCTTTCCTTGATAAAAAATGAAGGAACACAAGGACATTTGAAAGAGAAAAAAAAAAAAAACCCACAAAAAAGGGAGTCAAACTATAAAAAGAGGCTCCGATTAGGTAAAATGAGCAGAAGGATAATTACAAAAAGCTTTAGTCACCAAAGCCTAGAGTGAAATGTTGAACCTAACGAGGGACCACACATCACTCGAAGTCCTCTCAAAATTCTATTATTCCTATTATTCTTCTCACTCAACCGACCCCACAAGACAACTCACAACCGAACTTGCCATAAAACCTCCCCTTAATATCACAGAAGGGGAAATAAAGAAGAAATTCCATGACTACTCGATAGTCCCTAGGTCCGACCAAACAAAAGCCAAACACCTCCATAAAAGCAGCTCCAAACAACACAAAGAAAATTTTTTGTAGGAGATATCCTTGCCGTACTGTAGAGTTTATCTCCAACCATCTCTCTCTTTCCGAAAGCTACAAAATAGTTGTTTTTGCAACGAGGGATATTTATCCATCATCCCTTGATCGAAATAGAAATAATTTTATAAATCTAAAGGAGAGGCTAGTTTCCATTAAAAAAAGAGAAAAATAAAGTAATCATGTGATCAACTTTCACATGATGTACTCATTTGTTTTTACGTTCCTTCAAGTTCAAGTACTTTTCTAATTGCTCCTATTCTCTTTGTTAACCAGTTAGAGAAACTTTATTATTGTTCCATGGTGGTTTTACATTTCTTTTAGTCCTTTGATTGACGCTCTTTTGTAATTTTGATACTCTTTTGTTGGAACGAGACTGTTCTATCACAGAATGTAATACCATTTGGAATTTTTGTTTAAGAATCTAATTCCTTTAAAGATACATTGTGGCTTTTATTGCAAATTCAAGCATATAAAACACAATTTCAAGAACTAATTCAGTTTATTGAGATGTCTTCTAGATTTCCCTGCCATTATTGATCCTGCATGGGGAGGCTGATACTGTAACTGACCCATCCGTGAGCAAGTTGTTGTACGAGAAAGCGAGCAGTTCAGATAAGAAGATAAAACTTTACAAGGATGCATACCATTCTCTTTTAGAGGGTGAACCAGATGAAGTGATACTCGAGGTATTTGACGACATCATCTCTTGGTTAGACGAGCGCTGCAAGTAACGGTTTTGGTTACGGACATATTGTCGTTCTTTTGTGTATGATTTGGTGGGGAAAGAAAGGGACAGCAATTGCCATGAAGAAGAGTTTGGAGATTATACTATGGGCTTTGCAGCGTCAGGAAACTGTTGAAGTAATGTATTAACTAAGAATTGATCAGGCTCTCTTTGAAATTAGACTTCATTGTCTCTGTTTATGGCTCAATAAATCTCATTTGATTTGGGTGAAAGTTGGAGGGTATGAGTTCAAGAACCATCCACAAGCTATATTGAAGGATTTTTCTTTCATGATTTGAACTTTCATTTCTTACATCTAGGATGAATACATTATTGTCTTCTTCACTAGTTAAACTAAATGATTTTATTATTTAAGCGTTTGGTAACCATTTGATTTTTGGTTTTTTTTATAAAAGTTAAATAAACACTTTTTATATCTAAATTTTATGCTTTGTTATCTATTTTTTTACCAATGTTTTCAAAAATTAAACCAATTTTTCTGTTTTTTTAAAATCATTGTTCTCAACATTTTTTTGTATTCAGTAATCTATTTTTAAAATATGTTTTTGCAATCCTAGTTCATTTTTGACATTAGAAAAGATGATTTTCAAAAATTTTTTATTTTTATTTTTATAATTTGGTTGATTTGAAAAAGTTAAAAGGCAAATTGCAAAAACCACTTCTGGCCCTAAAGTATGGTGATAGTTTGCAATTATACCGTTAAACTTTTAAATTTTAAAATTAAGTCCTCGAAATGGATCTTCAAACTTACATAATTGTATTAAAGTGTATTATTTGTATATGTTTGGGGGTTCAATTTTTATCATCTATGAGTTGAATTTCTACAATTATCGATGCGTGACAGGGTGTAATGGCAATTACCATCATATTTTAGAGATGGTTTTTGCAATTTGCTCGAAATAAGGATGAAAATATCTATGGATGTCTCAAAATCTTCTATTAATGCTTGTAAAACATAGAAATATAATAATCTATTTAGTCCAATATGAATAATAATACTAATAGCCATCCATAACTTAGTTTAGGAGTAAAAATAACATAATTATTAATCTAAATAAATTTTATGAAATTCTTGATTTACAAAAATATTCAATGATATTGATATTTTGTCGATATATCTTTTAAATTTTTTTTAAATTTTTTTTTAAAATTACAATATTATTCAGGGTGCCTAGATTGGATCATGGATCAAGATTTTTAGGCTTAGCCTGATGGGGTAGTCGACCTTGACATTGAATTGGCTTGTTGGATCAATCCAAAGTAGGTAGTTCAAACAAGTTGGCCCAACCCAACCTATTATATGGTGATTTATGTCCAATTCTTAGTAGTCCTCGGAGTGATTTTGAAATAGTTAAATTCACTTTTGTCATAATTAAAATCAAGTTGAAACATAAATTTAATCACTCAAAATTAATTTAATATTAAATTTTACATTTTAAATATAATTTTTATATCATCAAAATTAAGTTTGAAGAGTAATTTTTCCCTAACAAAGTGATTTAAATCTTGGTGCATTAGGCCTGGCGTGTTGATGATGATGAAATGGAATTAGTTTGAGTTGCAATAAACGAGAATTTATTAGTTCCAAATTATATTTTTCTTTTGTATCATTTCATTTGCATCATTAAATTTATATGTCACAAGGTATAATATGTACATCAAAGTAAACTACTATTTTGATAATGAAAATGAACTTCAAATAAAGATGATTTTATTAAGGATTCCTTTCACATTTTAAGAGCTTCTAATATAATCGTTTATACCTTGTTGCTAATGCAAGAAAATGTTGAAGAAACAAAGTTTGGCTGGAAGACCATGGTCCCATTGGTAACCATTTTATTTTTAGCTTTTAATTTTTGAAAATTAAAACTTCAAACACCTCTCTCACTCCTTAATGTCTTGCATTTTTATCTACTTTTTACCTATGTTTTCAAAAACCAAGTCAAATTTTGAAAACTTAAAAATGTAGTTTTTGTTTTTGGAATTGGGCTAAGAATGCAACTCTTGTATTTAAGAAATATGCAAATCATAGTAAGAAAAATGAGAAAATAGGCTTAGTTTTCAAAAACCAAAAACAAAAAACAAAATAGTTACTAAACGGAGCTTAAGATTTTTGGTTGAATGTAGAGACTAATAGGTCTTTAATTAAAATACTATCTTTTCTAATAGTTTTTTTTTTAAAAATTTTTTTATATCATTTAAAGATAAAAGCTCTAATCCAAATATACATAAATATGATTAAGTTGGGTCTGCCACCTAATAAGAGTCAATGGGTTGAAAAATTTACACATTTTGACCATTTGAGTGGGATTAAAAATATAATTTGATCTAATAATCTCACTCAACTAAGAACACTTCTCTTTTTAGTTTGGTCTAAAATAATGTCTCTTTAAACTATCTTGCTAGTATTGATATGTAATTAACAACATACTTGATTTTTCTCACTTCATTATATAGTAATAAGTTTCTCAAATTAAACCATTTATTTATAGAATTTGAGGATCCTTATATTCTATCACATGTGTATTTTTTATGTTGTTTATTAATCTCATTTCAAAGAAAAAGATATTTAGAGAAGACTTTGCATAAAAAGGGAGTAGATTTGATTCAAATATTATTGGGTGATATGAAATGTAAAGTTTTAATGTAGATGGCCATTCTGAATTTTTGAAATGAAGTGGTTCATCCACTTGGTTATTTTGTGGTTGTGGCTATACAAACATCTTTTTGAAAAACTTTGGTTGTCTCCCCCTTCACCATCTCCATCTTATATATATCAAAAATTATATGATCAAATATTCCAAAAGTAAAAAAAGATTTGTTTTCAATCCCAAAATCTATTTTCAAATCTTGCACAGTTCTTTTGATATACAAATTTGAGGCTTTAGATTTTCTTTTTCCCCTATATTTCAATGGATAATAAACTTTTATTACAATTTTAACCCTCTAAAGTAGAAACAAAAAGATATACTATAAAGTCAAAGTCCACATGATTTAAGTCAACTCATTTACAAATCAAAATAAGAAGGTAATTGGAAAATACATAGTTTTTAGAAAGAAGATATGATGTGGATTAGTAGGTGCACCAAAATATCTTAATTAGGTTGACACATTCATAACACCCTCATCATACTCCATTATCCATTTCATTAGTCAATATATATTGGGGAACAAAACAAGCATCATGACTAAAGGGAATCCCAATTACAAGAAAAGTAGAAGATTACATGAAACCAACCAAGTTTAGAGAAATAGATGAAGGGCTGTAATCCTTGAATAGCTTAGATTGATAAGTCCAACAACTAGTCGTGAAGCATATGGTTTTCTAGAAATTCAAATTTCTCTTGTAGGGTTCGTTGAAAGTGCGACTATTTCTTTCAATTTAGATTGTCTAGTAAACCGCAACAACAATATTAAAAATGATGCTAGCGCAAAACAAAGTGATGTCTGTAGGTGAATTGAAGATTGTTCCAACAAATTGTGCAACCTGATATATAAAGAATTTGCCAATTTATAGTGGATGAAAAGATGTTCTATATTTTCATTGCTTTCTTTACACATGATGCACCCATTCGGATTGAGAGAGGTCTTGTAAGCCTCATAATCATAAAATACATAATTAAAATGTATTTTCAAACAATTTTTTTTTTTTTTTTAAAACTTTTTCCTTTTTTTTATAAAAATTTAAATTTTTATAAAAAAAAGGAAAAAGTTTTAAAAAAAAAAAAAAATTTTTTTAAAAAAAATTTTAATTTTTTATTTTATAATTTAATTTCTTTTTTACAAATATTTTTTTTTTTTTTTAAAACTTTTTCCTTTTTTTTATAAAAATTTAAATTTTTATAAAAAAAAGGAAAAAGTTTTAAAAAAAAAAAAAAATTTTTTTAAAAAAAATTTTAATTTTTTATTTTATAATTTAATTTCTTTTTTACAAATATTTTTTTTTTTTTTTAAAACTTTTTCCTTTTTTTTATAAAAATTTAAATTTTTATAAAAAAAAGGAAAAAGTTTTAAAAAAAAAAAAAAATTTTTTTAAAAAAAATTTTAATTTTTTATTTTTTTTTGTAAAATTAGATATAAACAAAAGCACCTTCAAATAAATAAGATTAAAAAAAAGGTTAAACTAAAATAACGGCATATTTTTTCACATTTAGGCCTTGGCTTTAACATTAATATGAAATTTTCATTTATAATATATGAATACATCAAAATGAATATGAATGTATGGTGGTGATTGGCTTCACTTGGCTTGGCTTATCAGAAATAGATCACCACTCAACCAAGACCAATACAAAAGTCAAATATGATCACCACTCAACCAATAAAGAAAGAATATCCAAAAAATAATGTGCCCAAAAAGTCAGAGACAACCGAAAAAATAAATTAGATAAAAGAAAATTTTAACTGTTAACAACCACGATAACATCTTGTACCAATAAACCCAAAAAATTTTAGGTCCTATTACTCTTATTTAAGAATTACATAAATCATTTTAATTTTGTTTCCTTAAGAAAAAGAAATAATATGAGAAAAAGGAAGTAGGAAGAAAAAGGACATACACTTCAAAATTCAAAACTAATATTATACACATTTGAAAATTTCAATTCCATGTTTCATAAATTGACATGCTTATTAAAGCTACCCCAATTATAATATCCCTTAAGTTCATAATTTTTACTCAACATATTCCAATTATAATATCCCTTAAGTTTATAATTTTTACTCAACATACCCCAATTATAATATCCCTTAAGTTTGTCATTTTTACTCAACATAACATCATTAGTCAAAATATTTTTCACCGTGATTTCAATTTTCTCTTATTTTCATTGATGATGAAGATAGATATAATCATATTATTATTATTATTATTATTAGAGTTTTGTTATGCTCCCATATTCATAACTAGTGTAAAATTGATGTGATGTCATCATTGGGCAAAAGGATTCTAGATGGCTTTCTTTTTCCTTTTCATGGAGACAATGTTTATGGTTTGTATATGTTTGATCAACATCAACAATCTATTAATTGAACATCTCTTTCTGAAAAATCTTATCTAATATTCAAAGGCTTTTGTATTGTGAAAATGGGAGGCAAATACAAATCCAAGCCAAACAAGTCAAACCAAATCTTGTTGATTTTATTGACAAGCTAATGGGGTGCTTTGAAATCTCAGTCTCTCAAACTCTTCAACACTATTTATAGTACAAATTCTAAAACAATATAACCCTTTCATTATTTGTGCTGTGCCCAAAATTTGAATTTGAACAACACTTGGACTCCACGTTATTTAGTTATCAATGCTATTTCTTTGTTTCACCTAAATCAGAAATCATAAAACCCCTTTTCGAAAACCCAATAGTACATAAAGGAAAAAACATGTGTTTGTGTGTTTTGTCTAAGGAAACTCTGTTCATGAAATCAATCATTTTGCCTTTGTTTTGTTTTGTTTCTCCATTTAGCTATTGTTTCTTTTGGGTGTCCAATTCCATGTTTGAAGAGTCTTGTTAGGACCAGCCACATAAATGGCTTCCAAATGGAATCACTCAGTCATACTTTATAATTATTACCATTTGGGATTAGATTTCAGTTTATTACTGTTTTCTAACCCATGCTATAAACTAAGGTGATGCTGAACGAAATAATTATAAGGGTTCTTTTCAAATATTGCAAAATTAGCCAACTAATTTATAAATATAATCAATGATATCTAGTGACATTTAGCTATATTTGAAAATTTAATATTATTATATTTTTTAATATAAAATTTTGTTGATTTTTTTCTCTCTTTTTTTAGACCTTCTTTTATTGGGGGAGTGACATCGATTTGACCACTTAATTCAAGTGTATAATATTCTATATGTCAGTGAGCTACGCTTAGTGTTCACATCTAAGTTAGATGTTTCTTTCCATAATTATTATTTTTCATTCATTCATCTAGATGTTTACTGAGAGATAAATATGTAATAATGACTAATTAATCTGATTTTTCTTTGGTTCTTTTTAATTGGATGAATGACCTTGCATGTTAATCATCATATAAATCACTTTCAGAGTATAAAAAAGATTTGGGGTTAGATATTTAATCATCAATATTATTTTTCCTTGATTGTGTAGTAAAAATTGTGGGAGAGAAAAATTAAATGAGTTTCTTTTCAATCTTATCATTTAGGGAAATTTTCAATTTACATTCATATTTTGAATGTTATCCATTTAAACCTTGAGCTTATATATCAATTAATTATATCTTTCTTAAAATTTTGTTTGATAAATATTGTGCAAGATATTTAATTTTTTCAATTAAAACTTCTAAACTTGTTGTAGGTGAATCAATTTGGAACGTTTGTTAGGATTATATTTAAAAACCGTCAATACATCAATTCTTACACGTGTGTAGACTTCTTCAAATGTCGGTTTAATCAAAGGGACAATTTGAATTTCCTGCATGGACAATTTAAAAAAAAAAATTAATTGAGAGTCTAAATTGACTCGCTTATGAAAGTTTAAGGGTTTAATTGATTAAATTATAAGTTTCACACGATGTTTATCCAAACATAACGTAATGGAAGATGGAGGGTTTAAATTGATACACTTGTTAAAATTCAGGGTCTAAATTGATACAATTATAAGATTAGGGTTTAAATTAATGGAAATTGCAATGGGTGGCAATTTAAGAGTAGTGTTTTGCAACCATGTTTTCTACCTTTGAGATTTTGCAAATATGTCACCCAACTAGAACACCTACAAAATTGACCAAAATTCGACAACTAACCAGCAACAGTGCTCCAGACAGAGGTGGACCAACAACAATAACGGCCGGTCGTCTGACAGAGCATGGAGAGGCTGAACGGACGAGATGGCTACAGGCAAAACTGGCAACGTGTAAAGATAGATCAACGACTAGATCTGCATGCAGATGATTCTACCATGTCGCTCGTCGATTGCTGGTTGTCGTTGCTAGTAAGTTCCTTTGCGAGTTCCCTCTCTCTTGTCTCTGTACGATAGTCTCTTACCTTTTTAACTTAAGGTGATACATAAAGGAGCCCTAATTAAATGAAGATCCATTTAATTACAAAATTGTCACAAGCTTTTATTTACTTAAATGACCTTAAGTTTAAAACATGTAAATAACTAGTCATTTTCAACTGAGTATTAATAGTATATCAAGTGTATCAAGTGTCTATCAGTATTGTATCAGCATTGTATCAAATGTATATAGTAGTGTATAAAGTGCATATCAGCGGTGTATCAAATGTATCAAGTGTATCAAGAGTATATCACTAATATGAAGGTGAAATGTGGGTTGGATTTTTTTTTTTTTTTTTTTGTTGCTATTTTTGCAAAACTAAAAGATCTAGACTATATTAGTAACTTGTTTTTGCTCATTATATAACTAGCCCTGAAATTAACGCAACACGCAAAGTTTAGAAATATAAATTGATAATTTCTTTTTGTTTTTTAAATTATTATTTACGATATCGATATTACGTGTTGTCATTATATAGATTAGAGTCAAACATTATCAAATATCCTAATGGATACGTATTCTACTTTTTATTACCATATTTATATTTACTCTTTTTTTGAGTTAGCGATATATAGCATATCTAAATCTAATCATGATACACTCCCTGTACCAATTGTTAGATTAGAAAGGTAATAGGATGATCAATAAAAACAAATGGATTTGGAACAATTTCCTCTATATATTTTTAAATTTAGTTTAGTTACTTTCTGATAATTCCAGAATTTTTTTGACATCCGTGAGTATTCGGGCCAGCTTACGCGTACCTCGACTGATCTCACGAAGGTGGCCACCATGAATTGAACTCATGACCCCTTGACTCTTTGGCCTTTTTAAGATATTCCTATTATCGCTAGCCCAACCCATGATGGTTCTATTTTTTATTTTTATTTATTTTTTATTTTTTTGCATTGTTATCTACTTTCTACCGATGTTTGGAAAAAAATTTATTTTTAAAAAGTAATTTTAATTTATTTTAAAAATTTTTCCTAAGAATTCAAATCTCCTACTTAAGAAGGATGAAAGCTATCATAAGAAATTGAGAAGAAATAGACCTAATTTAAAAAAATAATAATAATAAAATAATAAAAAACAAAAAACAAAAAATCAAATAATTATCAAACGAGATCTTAGAAATCAAAATGGATATTTGAACCTACAAAGATGAAATTGAACCATACTTAAAATTACAAAGGCTAAATTAAAAATACAAGAATCAAATTAAAATCAAAATTAAAAAAAAAAAAAAACTAAAATAGTATTTGAAACCGATAACGATGTCAATACACATTAATTTAGATTAGGAAAGTAAAATAGAGCACGCAATATAATTTATTGGTCACCTCGTTGATAAAACGAATGAACTCTCCATTTCCTAATCTAGCTAGTTTTTGAAATTATTTCCCTATAAAAGAACAAAAGAGAAAAAAATAATAATAATAAAAGGAAGGAAGATGGTTGTTTGTAATTAATTTCACTAGGAAAAGCCAAAAAAATAGAGGTGGAAGAAACTATATATGGAAATTGGAAGATGGGAGATAATGGACCATATCTTATCATTAACTTTTTTTTTAGATTGATCAGCCATGAGTCTAACCAAATAGGTTTTTGCACTCACTATCCATCCAATACAACATGAACAAGACTTCATTTACACATGGGGAAATAAATCAAATTGTTAACAAAAAAGAAATACACTAATATTATCTATACCGATTCATAATAAAAATTAGTGTAATTATAATGAGATTCTATTGATAGAGTAGTCGTAATGTGCCTAAATCACAAGTATAATTGGCTTGCTTTCAATTGTGTTTACTTATAATTATGAAACTATCACATTTTACTGTTACGTATCGTTGCCGTTACTGTTTGACCCTAACGGTAACGATAAAGGTAAAAAAGTAACAATAAATGTAGTACATTCATAATTTTCATATTGTTATAGTATTGTAATGGTAATAGTAAAGATAGTGAGTATTAATTTTCAACCACAATTAGATTAAACATTCTCAGTTCCTCAATCGGATTACACATTTTGATTATAGATTTAGAGGCAGGTACACAGTTCAATATGATTATGGAACATAGTTAAATAACAACAAATGTAATAATTGGAACCCACTTTTCATATTTTTATTAATGAATTATGGTTTAACACGAAGTAAACGGCATCTAAACTCTAACCCTAATTTTATATTTTGTGGAGGATTTTATGGGATTGAGATCTATGATTTTGAAGCAATTAAATTACTTATTAGTGTCTTTTTTCTTAAGCAATTAAATCACTTATTAATATCTTTTTTCTTAGTGTGTATATATATGATAACAAATTAGCAACATTAACTCATAGAGGGTGTTCCATAGTTTCTCAATACAAACACTTGAGAGATTGGTGCAACAAGCCAAACTATGAGTAATAGATTTATTGCTTTATTGCCTTAAAGAGAATCTCATGATGAGATATCTTCTAGTTAATCTTCAAGTAAATTTCAAAGGATCAATGAGTCAGTCAATGACTTATTAAATACAGAATAAAAATTTTAAATAATGATTAATATTAAAACTATAGCTATTAAATGCTTTTTAAAAGTTTAAAGACTTATTAGATATAAAATTTAAAGTTTAGGGATTTGTTAGATACACACTTTGAAGTTTAAAGATCAAATAATATAAGTTTGAAACTTTAAACTTCATTTGGTAATTATTATTTGATTTTTATTTTTCGAGTTTTGAAAATTAATTTTATTTTTTTAAAATTTTTTATAATGTTTTACATGTTTCTTAAGTAAAAGAGTCAAATCTTTAGCCAAATTCTAAAAACAAAACATAAATTTTTAGTTTTCAAAATTTGACTTAGTTTTTAAATACAATAAAAGAAAATAAATAACAACAAAACAAGAAAGTTAGAAATAGAATGAATGCTTATAGACTAAATTTTTAAAAACAAAACATTTAAAACGAGATCACCAAGCAAGGCCTTTGGAATTGAATTTATAATATAACTTTTACTTAACTAATAATATAATGAGAAATAAATATACCCAAAGTAATGTGAGAAAAAACATATAGTGTAATTTCAAATGGAGAAGAAGATGGCTGAAATGGCTAGGTCAAAAATTAATTCAGAACAAAAAATTAAGGATATGAAATTAATAAAATGGTAAAAATTTAAACGAACTGTGGTAAAAAATTAGTTCTTTGTTCACACACAAGTGCAGTTATCCAAATCCATCCAAGTAACGACAACAATGTGTGCAAGGAAAGTTTCTACTTCCTCCACAATCACATTTTAGAAGCTCGCATACAAGTCTTCATATATGTTTGTCAAATTAGAATTTGGGATAACAATACATAAGACTCTAATAAAGGTCTTATATTACATTTATATCCAACTTTTTCATTATTTACGAAAATGTCTTAATGGATTTCTTAATTAGACCAATATTAGAGCCTAATTATCTTTGTCCTCAACCTATCATCAATTACACGTATTTCAAAAAAGAAAACTCAAAGCTCCTTTGATTCACGCACAATCTTTAATTAAACGAAATTTTTTTTTCAAAATTTTCAATTAATCCAAAAATCAAATATCTTCTCTAATCTGAGAATGATTTTCTCCATCTTCTCATATCTCACCCATGACTTGCAACACAACTCAAGACGTCTTACTCAACCACATGCCCGCTGGAGGTCGATCATCACGCCGTGTTGTGGAGCCCGCTCTCAATCGCTGCAACACCCAACCTTCTCGTGCGTATCTCTCTCTCTTTCGTGAGTTTCCCTCGTGCGCGTTAGTCGTTGATCCATTACTGTATTTCATCAATTGTTAGCCTTGCCGTTGCTCGTGTCTCCGACAGTCGGAGTTCCTTTTCCACCACGCGGTTGTTGACCAGAGCCTAGACCCATGCATAGCTGGCCACCACAAGCCTAAACCCCATGCACAACCGTTGAAGTTCGTTTTCTTTGTCGGCTTTTTGGAGGCGACGATCTCTTCATCGGCTCTAAAACTAACTCCTTCGATTTTTGATCAGCATCGAGATTGAGAATGTCTTAAGTGTTGGATGTGAGAGAGACGATGAAGTATGATGTTTCGATTTTTCATAACTTTTATAGGATTTTTCGATATATATTGAGATATGTATACTTCTTCTTCTTTGATTTTTTGGAGCTTCTATAGAATTTTCGATATATACTGTGATATATGAACTTCTTCTCCTCCTATTTTTTGGAACTTTTATAAGATTTTCGATATACACTGTGGTATATGTATTTCTCCTCCGATTTTTCAGAGCTTTTGTAGGATTTTCGATATATACTGTGATATATGTAGTTCTTGTTCTTCTATTTTCAGAGCTTTTATAAGATTTTCGATATATATTGTGATATATGTATTCGTTTATTTGACATAACTGAGGTATAAAGACTATATTTTTCTTTATTTAGACTATTGTTTTATGTTAAAAATTGAGTACATATGTGATTAATATATTGTGGTAGATATATTTTTATTTCAAAATTGTGAGTTTGAAAATTAATTTGAAGCTATTAAATTAATCGTGAATTAGCAATTTTTGTTAGGGAGCTACGGTTAAATTTTGATTTAGTGAGATTTCTAACAATTTAAGTGAAATTTATGATATATATTATGATATAAATAAAAATTATGATATATACTGTTGAACATTGAGTCAATCTGTGATTTATATATTGTGGTATAACTGATAGAAGAATTCAATTAAACAATATATACTCTAAATTATATATTGTTATGTCATAAGGATAGTGGTATATTGACACTTTCCAATGATACACTCATCTATTTGAGTACATTTGTACTACTATAGTGACAAACAAACATCTTAATACGAGTTCGCGGGGATATTTCATATATTGGTTACACTATTTTCAAACACCTAAGGCAATGTTCTAAGGTATATTTAAAAGCAACCCATATCTATTAGAAGAACGAAGAAGGCGCTGCCATGAAAATAAAAATACTTAGATGCTAAAAAAATGCTTCAGAAGTGAAAATGAAAAAGAAAAGCATATTAATTACGAATGAGAAGAAAATTTCAACTAATTAATAATCTATAATAAATGCACATTCTATTTCCAACGCACTAATTAATATATATTTAGTAAATTTCTTTCTCCATCATTAGGACTGCTTGAAAAATATGGACAAATTTTGCCTAATACATAGTAATAAATGCACTGCGGACTAACATGAGAAGGGTATTTCCAAAACTAATTTTCAATTAAATTTTCAAAATAAATTCAAAACTTTAAAAATTTATGAAAATAAGTTTTATAGATCGTCTATACCTCTAAATAATTCTTAAAATTTTTCAACGTGGGACAATTATTATTATTATTTTTTAAAGACTTTTCTTTACATTTTACTATAGATATTGGCCAAAGTCATTTTTAACCTTATATTAGGTTAGATTTGAAAAGAATTTATATTGGTGTATATAAAGCAACATCCAAGAATAGAAGATAAAAATTCAAAATAAGAATAATAAAAGAGAGGCTAGAAGATATACCTAAAATTGTAGGTACATAAATACACAGATACCCATGATGGGTATATGCTTTGCTGCTACATTTTTGGATTTGTGGACGTTGGTGACAAACCAGTATGTAACAAACGGGTCAAACAAATATTACCCTTAATTAGTCAAAAAGTTAGCATCATTAAAACCATATATACTTTTTTCTGTTTTCCATTCATTTTTTCTTAGAAAAATATTTAGATGCATTTTAAATTCAATTCTTTACATAATAGTTCGATCACAATTTATCATATAATAATTAATTTTTTTTTTTTTTTTATATAATAAGAAGAAGCTGCAGAATCACTTAAGTAGTACTCTAAGTATTACTCTATTCAATATATTCGAGTTAATGAGAAAACCATAGATCCATTTAAAATTACAAAGAAATGTAAGATTTTTATTTATTTATCATTTTTTTTTAATCTTTAGTTGAATGCACTTTTGTCTCAATTTGAAATGTGTCACTTGTTATGGGTGATTTTAGACCAACGAGTATAATTGACATCTAGCACAAATGGGAGTGAAAAGATCTAGAAGAGAGCACGATACAGACTGAAAATGGCAACTCGGAACCAAATTGGGCTAAAGGCCCAAGCTAAAGTGCTTGGCTCAGCCAAGACCGAGGTCGAGCCTAGCCAAACGCCCAATAGGGCATGCTTTGTACATATCCCACCCAAAAGATCCTTTTTAAGCCTAAAATATGACCTAAGTGAGATGTTCAGCCTAGGCCCGAGTCTGAGGCCGACCCTTGCCAAACACTTAATGTGGCATCCTTTATGCATGCCATGACCTAATGTAGTATTTCAAGCCCAACTAATCTTGAATGGCTTGCACCTTGGACTTATCCATACACATTTTGGAATACACGTAGATCTGCAGATCCAGTGTTTGAATATGGCGTAACAGAGATGCTCGGCCTTGGCCTCAAGGCTGAGGTCGACCCTGGCCAAACACAAAACCGAGCATGCCCCTTGGCCCAGTAAGTTATCTACTTATCCTAAGGAAACTCAGAAACCCTAGGGAACATCCTAGGTCAAATTTTTCTTTAAATACATCATAATGACTTCATATGAGGGAACTTGAGTCATACTCTCAAACTCTCCAGCTTCCACTCTCTGACTTAAGCATCAAAGTGTGTGGCAAGCACCACATCGGTGTGCAAGTTTTCTCTTTTGCAGTCTAGGTTAGGTACATTTTTCCTTGGCCAAAATTCGGCATCAACATTACTCATTCTTCAATTATAATTACAGTACATAGAATTTTATAAATTTCAACCATTATATTAGATGTATATTTTGGGCATCAACTTTTGACCTACCATCGTAGCGAGACGTCTATCATATGTCCTTGCCATATTCATACGACAAAATTGTAATTACTAATTTTTTTCGTACACATATGCATACATGTATATATATATATATATATATATATATATATCTAAAATGAAAAACTTAAATTACCATTAATGTACCATGTAAAGCAGCGTGGTGGCGCCTACCTCACTTTGCTAGCGGGGGCTCTTGGGAAAGAGCGTCGTGGCTGCGCCTAGGTAGCTTTGCGGCGCCAAAGCTTCAAGGGCAATTTTGTCCTTTTGGAGTTCTATCTCTCGGTTGATGCCGTGGAACTCCGTTTTGGCCCGGTTTTGGTGCTAATATCCCGTTCTACCTGTTAAGTACTCGAAACCTACAAAATAACATAATAGACACATTAAACAGCACAACGATCTTGAGTTAAGCTGAGGAAGATAGCACATTTTAGGTGCTATCAAACAAGAAATTAAATACTAAAGAAAATTTGGCCAAATTACAAAAATTATTTAGACAAATGATCCAATCGAGCTAATAAAATTTTTGTAAGAAAATTATAAAAAATCATGTAAAGATTAATAAGAAAGTTATCAACCTATGGCAATTGTTTAAAGAGGTAGGGCAGTGTTTGGAGATCTATAATGAAATGAGTTTGTATTGTAATATAATTTAAAATCCATATTTGGATTGAACGTTTTGAGCCCCATTTATAATACCAAATTTATTATGTTCTCACAGTTTTCATTCTAACCCTCTTTCCTATAGTTTCATGCTTCACGATCAATTTTTGTTATGCTCTCATTCATTTCACATTTTTTTAAAATCAACTTTTATTAACTTTTAGATTATGATACATTGAGATGTTACATTTTAATAAAACTTTCAGATTTCAACTTCTAACTTTATCATTCAAAATTAAAATTTTATATATTATGCATTATTTCTAAACATAACCAAAATCTATCTCATAAATTTTCATAAGTTGAATGTTACTATTTTCTTTTAGATCATACCATATTGATTAAAAAAAAATAAAATCCTTAGCTCTTAGCAATTTCTTTCCAAACCAATATTTAAAAACTTATCAATTTTAAAAAATGTAAAATTGAATAATAGGTCTTATTTCCTAAACACGGTAACTAACTTGTTCAGGTTCAAAACTAAAATTTTTAAATAATAATTTATTTTTTTTTATTACAACTAATATTTAAAGTATAGTTGTCATCCATTATTTTAAAAACTACAATAATTCTGAACATATATGTTTGGTGTGTAAAAATGTGTGTATGTATATATATAGAAGCAGAGTATTAGTTGTATTATTTAGAAATTGTATTTTTTATTTTCATATTTTATAGTTTTTTTAATAGAGTTGTTATATATAGCTTATTTCAGTTGTCATAAATAATTTTTTTAGTGTTGAAGATTATTTTTTTAAAAAAAATATAAGAACACGGTTGACGCCCTTAAGGCTTATAGATTGTTATTACCTCAAACTTTTAATTCGAAATAAAAATTTAATACATAAATTAGAAACATAAAAGTGAATCATATTCTTAGAATTTTGAATGTACTTTGATTTATGTCCTAAATAAACTATTAGTAAAATATTGACATGACATGATGTGGTAATTAAATAATTCAGTGCCCTATACAACTAAATTTATAATTAAATTTTAATTTTAGGTAAATGATTAATTTCTTTCCTGTAATGGGTACAAAACCTAAATTATTATCATTATTATTATGATACATTTTGACTAGGAAGTGTGAGCAATGAAAGATCTTTTGAGGTTTTTGAGTGTCCTTAAAAGATTATGATGTGAACTTTTTTTTTTCAAACACATTGAGAGCAAACCATATATTAATTTTTTGATTAATTTATTTCATTAATGATTTAAAGATACACTGCCATTATTTTCAACCATGATTAATTAAACCTAAAAGCTTTTTATTGTCAAAGTGTCTAAGATTACATCTTTTTCTCCTCATTTTTTTAGTGAATTGTCAAAGGGTCTTGATTGTCTTGTAGATTAATTAAAAATTCGTAGAAATTAAGTTCTAAAAATTATTAAATTAATATAAAGACATGAAAACTGTTTAATTATTGAATACATTTTTTTTCTTACTACATACTTTTTTGATTTGTGTGTTGTTTTCGTGCTTATACTTTTTATTTTTTAAATTCTATTCTTGTACTTTAATTTGAATGATAAAAAAGAGAAAATTGTTGAGAGTGGCCAACTACCATATCAAATGTTATGTTAAATCTTTTTTTTCAAAAAAAAAAATATTTAATATTTATTGTTATGAGTGATGTTGAACCAAAAGACCTAAACGACATTTGGCGAGAACATGGGCAATAAAGTCGAGAAGATAACATGATTCAGGCCGAGTGGTAATAACCTAGAATCAAAATGGGCCTAGGGGAAGAAGCTAGCTTGTGCCTTAGCTCAAGCTAGTGTGCTCGACCTTGACCAAGCCTTATCAAATACCTAACTAGGCATGTCTCACGCATGCCTTAGCCCAAGTGATTGTTGTAGGCTCAAAGTATAGCTAAAGTGAGGTTGCTCGGCTTCGGTTAGCAAAATGCCAAACCGGGTTTGCGCCTCACACATCCAAGTCCAATAAGCCAAGGGATAAACCTAAAGCAACTTGAAAACTTAAGGAGAAGGTTTCTAGATCAACTACAACTATAAATACACCATTATTCCATATGATGTATCTAAACTCCTGATTTCTTCATTCTATAATTCTCATATTGAATTAGGCATTATAATTTTTTTTTTTTTTTTTGTTTGCAGTTCTTCTCATATAATTCTCACATTATAAATTTAACTACTGGTGACATGTGAGAGTTAGGTGCCTCTCTCCTACCCAAAATTTTACATCAACACCTCTTATTAATGATAGGGATCATTGAAATTGTATTTTCAAAATGGTTTTAGAAATATGATATTAAATATATGTATTGAGTGTGATTTTAGTCCCTATTTTGATTTAAGCTTAAAATTGTTGTAATTTTTAAAATAACAGTGGGTAGTTATGTTTTTAGAAAAGTTAACTATAAACACATACTGATAGATGATTCCTCTAAAAACAATATCAAAGATAATTTCTAACCATAATTATTCTTTTTCAGCATTGGGAAAAAGTAACAAGGATAATCCTTAATTGTTGTTTATTAATTCATAGGACTTGCAAAAATTAGAGGAAAAAATAGAGAATATATATTTCATATAATCTTATCTTTTAAAAATAGAAAATAGAAAATAAAATGCACATCCTTCATCAATTTTAGAATTCACTTCACTCTGCTTTATTTTAAACATAAATGGTCGCGAGATATATATATAACACTTAATACCACAAAATTAATATAATACTCAAATTTGTAGGAAAAAAAAGAACAAAAATTCAACAAGCTAATTATAATTATATTTACACGTGAATTGAGTCTACAAAATATGTCTCTTAAAATATCATAAAAATACATATTTTTTTTCTTTGAAGCCTAATTTTGAATAAATAACCAGAAAGGAAGAACTAGTTCCATTTATGTGATATGTTTAACACTTGAAAGCTTGACTTAATTAAAAGTAGCTTTTTTACACTCTTCCAAAATTTCGATTGATTAAATTAAAGCATAATCACATAAACTATATATCTCACAATGTGATTAGACATTTATTAAACATATACTTTACACTAATTCCTTTCTTTTTCTAATTAAAAGGCATTTGAACGAACTAGATTAGTATCACTTGAATATTAAAAAACCAACCCTATATGTTTGATATATCAATTATTCTATCGAGTTATTATTTTTAATTAAAGTTTTTTGTTCTCAATCTAATGATTATTTAGAGAATCTCAAATTATTTTATAATATAAAAAATAAATATTTAATTGAGATATGGGACTTGTGATTTTTTTTTTTCTTTTTAAAAAAATTTATAAAAGTTTGTAATGATGGTTACAGCCACTTAAAAAACACTGAACGGTCAGATATTAACATCTTTTGTGCACATTTAAAGAGGAAAAATATTATCTAGGCGTGAAGCTAAAGCACTTATAATAAACTATAATATCTATTAGTTGTCTTCATTATATGTTTAATTATGTGAAAGAAAACATTGAAAAAAGAATATAAAAAATGAAAACAAAAAAAACAAGAAAGTGGTGGAGGGGAAAAAGGTGGTGGGAGAGGGTTGGTATATTTTGGTATATGGTGGCGCATATTTATTATTTATTAATCATTTTAGATCTTTAATTTTACTTAAATTCTTTAAGTGATAATGATTTTCCTATCATTATTGTTTGTTATCATAGTCTCTTACAACCGTGTAAAAGCTAATAATTATTTTTTTGTAGTTTTCTTGACTTTTTCGTCTTTAACTTTTTTTTTTAAATGATTATTTCGGTAGTTTTCTCGACTTTTTCGTCTTAATTTTTTTTTAAAATAATTATTTGAATCTTCGATGTAGAAAGAAATAGTACATATGAATTATCGCTAAATTTATTGAATGGTAGTGGCTTCAAATTCACCCGCTGCTCATTTGTATATCAACTCTAAAATCTAGTATACAACATTCATGCCGATCGAGTCCAATAGTGAGAGTTTGTGACCCAAACGAGGACAGTAGAACGGTTGGAGGGTTGGTCTAGTCGATAGAAGTAGGGTTTGTCCCAAGACAATCTCCGGCTTGTCTGTCAAAAATAAATTAGCATACAATACTCACACTTGACAATGGCCCTACGTTATGCTAGATAGACTCGACAACCCCTTTTAATAGTGGTATAAATTGAATTACCATCATTTTTATTAATAATTAATATTTATGAACGGTGTTTCAAAAATTATTTTCTTTAACCGTGGTTTACATTTTTAGAGGTATAGAAACCATACCATGATTTCTTAAAACCATGGTCTCCCATACTATTTGTTTGGACTGTGTGATTATTTATTTATTTATTTTTTTTTTAGAAAATGTTTGGACTTTGTGATTGGTGAACTTATTTGAATCATAATAACCATAAATGTCAATAATAAAAGTTATAAAACAACCCATTACAACATTTCTCTGATGTATTTTCAAAGTTTCTTCTAACTTTCCCAAAGATTGTATTTTTATTCTTAGTGTTTTGTATTACATTAAAACAAAAAGCCTATTCGAAAATGTTTGCTAGAGTAAGTCTTTGGCTGGGAAATTAAAAACATAAATTTAGCCATTCAAAATAAAATCCTCCATTTTTCTATTTATAGTTTTAATGTGTGTGTATATATATATTTAATGGGAATAAAAGAAGAAAAAAAAAAAAGAGATAATGGATGATATTAAAAAGTAAAAAAAAAAAAAAAAAAAAAAAAAAAAA
>QLSR01000286.1:2159003-2169378 GCA_031780015.1 Citrullus colocynthis
TTTTTTTTTTTTTTTTTTTTTTTGATAGACTAAATTGACATTTTGATTTTTTCTAGACATTTTCTTAACTAACAAACATACATGGTCCATAATATAATTGATATTTTTTTTCCTTTCTAAACAACAATTAAATGGATCATAATAATTAATCATAATAAAAGATACCTAATGTTAGCGTGTATTTTTAAGGGTATAAATATACATCGGTTCGGGTTTCTCCATATTCAAACCAAGATGTCCAATTTTATACTAAAAAACCAAACCAAACTAGTGTATTGATTTGGTTCGAATTCATTTTTCAATTTTTTGAATTTTTGTTGCACTCCTATTATGGACATTTTTAAAGTTTAGAAACATATTAGACATAAATTTGAAAGTTTAAAAAGATATCACACAACACACTTATTAAAATCAAAGAACATATTTGATACAAATATTAGAGTTCAATCATCAAACTTACAATTATATATGTTCCATCCAAATATTAGACCCCAAACTTTTCTAAAAGCATTATAAAATATCGATATAATAAAATATAGTAATAGAGAAAAGATGATTGAGAAATGAAAATAGATAGAACAATATTTGAATGTATTCAGGATTGTATCCATCTTCGTCTAGTTTGGGGGTGTAACTCACTTAATCATTCAATAATTTTTTTTTAAAAAAATATATTTTTTTCGAAAAATAAAAGATTTATAACATTAATTGAATCGGATGTAATTAAGCATTTTATAAAATGGATAATGGGATATGAAGATAATCAAAGAATAATGGGTTGCAGGAAAAAAAAAAAAAAAAGAAAAAGAAAAGAAAAAGCATCCTTTGAAAGAAAGATTAGAAGAAAATGCATCATCTTTTTGTCTATGTTTTTGTTTTTATTTATATTTTTAGTAATGTTTTGTTTTGGAGTATATAAAAGTCAGAGACACCCTTTTTGGGGAGACTGTCTAAGAGGCTTCAATAACCTCCAAACTCCAAAGTGGTGCATCTGAGGCCAATTAAGAAAGCTGCTGGCTTTGACCTCTAAATGTAACTCACTTTTTGCCTCATTTTCCTCTTATTCAAGCTAACACTATCAATAATAGTTAAAGTGACCATAACGTTGAATTGAGATATAATATGTGTTATTGATTAAAAAGTTTGTATTCGTATCATATCTCCCACTTTATTGTACTTAAAAAAAACTACTAATAATATTTAACAAAGAAAAAAAAGGTCGTGCCTCTATTTAATATTGCTCAAAATATAACATTACAACCCAACTTCATATATTCTCCCACATCTCTCTTTCTTTTCACAGTGGCAAAAACAGAAAGAGAGACCAAAAGGGAAAACAAAAACAAAACGAGTGAAAAATGACCAAATCTCCATCTCGTTTTAAAAAGTAAAAGGAATTAAAAAAAAAATTCTACCTTCGAAAAAATTTATTAAGGAAAAGCACTTGAGTGCACTCTGCAACGCTACACCCATCTTTTTCAGCTATCCAATCATTTTTTTTTTTTTTTGCTTTTAGTGTATGATTGGAATGAGCTATAGAAAGATGAGTACAGCTCGTGATATACTCAAGTATTACTCCTTGTTAATTCAAAGGCTTCAAGCAAACTTGAACACCGTATTTAGGTTTTATGGTGAGTACGACGATGGGTGCATGCCGATAATTATCCGAGATGGTGAAGCTAAATTTGGAGATGAGCATAGCCAAGATGATCTTAGTTTCCATAAGAGCAAAAGATTGGCCAACACAGTTGCGAGGGCCAGAAGCAAAAGGGATGAATCCACCAGAAGTAAAAGCTTTTGAATTGGCAAATCTTTCTGGATTGAACTCATTTGCATCTTTTCCCCATAATTCTTCACTATGATGAATGGCTAACACTGGAATCCATATTGATAAGCCTTTTGGGATCTCTAAATCTCCAAGTTTTATATCTTCAAATGCCATCCTTGGAAGAATACTTGCTGGTGGGTATAGTCTTAGTGATTCATTTATCACCATACTCAACTGTAAATAAAAATAAAAATATATTAATTAAGCTAATTTAAATCCATAAAAGATTTTGACCATGTGTTTATGAATTTTAATGTCCTTTCAGGGCCAACTAAAGTGGCTATAACAATCATTAGTTTTGGGTAAGTGGAATATTTGGGTTTTAATTAAATTTTTTCTTCTAAAATTTGTAAAAATGCAATTGAGGAAAAAGACATTTATAAGTGGTGTGCCATGAAGTCAGCCATATTAGAATGAACTAGGTCCCACCAAACTTCTTTTTTTTCTTTCCTAACTTAATTATTTAGACCTCCTTTCGAAGCTATTTGATTTTTTTTGTTTAATTTTTAATAAATTAAATTTATAATTATTTATAAGTATCTTTCCATTTTTTTTAGAAAAATTATCTTAAATGATAAAACTGCTAAAAATATTTACAACTAATAACAAAATACACCGTCTATTTGCGATAGACAACGATAGATCGCGATAGACTACTATCTGTGTCTATCGTGATACAGATAATAACTTATCGCTGTCTATCGCAAATAGACAATGAAATTTTGTTATATTTGAAAATATTTTGACTCATTTCACTGTATTTCAAACTTTTTTTTTTTAATCTATTTTACACTAACATGTTCAAAAATCAAACTAAATTAAAAAAATATATTATTAATTTAACTAAAAATTTAAGTCTTTCACTTAATAAAGATAAAACCTGAAAATCGACCGAAAATAGAGCCTTATTTTTCAGATTATAAAATTATTTAAAAAAAGATCTTCTATTTTAGCTGAAAAGACAGTTTCTGTTTTAGTGGGTTATTTCTCCCACACTATTTTTAGGATATTAAATTTTTTATCTTCTATTAATATAATTTTTGGGGATAATATTATAGTAATAGAAAAATATTATATAATACTAATAGAAAGAAATTTTAACTTGTTTAGATAACGATTAATAATATAAACATTATGTATAAAATTGAAATTTGGACATTTGAGTACCAGGGAGAGTTTGGAAAGATGATGAAAGGAAGGCGTTTGAGAACCGCAAATGGCCATAACTTCGGCTCGAACCTTGTGTTGCCAAGAAGGGTTAGTGGCTAATAACATGACAGTCCAAGTGAGCAAAAGGGCAGTGGTTTCATGGCCAGCAAAGAAGAAGGTTTTGCATTCATCCATTATAATTTGCAAATTCAAACTCAACTCATTCCCATCTTTTTTCTTTTGCATTTCATTTAGCAACATTCCCAATAAATCATTTCCATATGAACTGCTTCTTCCAATTTCTACACAGTCCCTTCTACTCTGTATTATCTCCATTAACAACTCCTCCACTTTCCCTTTCAATGCCTTTATCTCTCTGTTATATTTACTTGGAAAAAACCTGCATAAACCAAATTAAAACTACCCATTATCAAAATGTGACCCTAAAATTTGAATTTAATTTCATTTTAGGTAATTTCTAGTGATTAAAAAATTCTTTTTAAGTAGGATTGGAAAGTAAATAATTCAAATCCAGTCTCTTAATATTTAGATTTAAGCAATATTTGGATACATTACATTTTTTTTGGCGTGCAACCCATTAGAACCACACTACAAAATAAAAACTCGAACATATTTAAAAATAATAAAAAAAAATTATTACATGACAATTTGTGGATGACAAGTGAGTTGGTTGCAAAAAGAGAGTGCAACGGTACACCCATGTATTTTTCTTTAGATCATGAGTTAATTTTTTGTTGGACCAATATTTTTTTTAGAGAAATACTTGGGTGTAGCCTAAAATACTCCATCTCTATGCATCTCCGTCAATCACAAAGAGGAAAAAAAATTTAAAAATAGGGTTATTTTCAAATATAGCAAAATGACTGCCAACTTATTTATAAATATAGAAAGATGTCACTATTTATCGGTGATAGATAACAATAGACACTATAGACATCTATAATTTATGACAGTGATATTTTTCTATATTTGAAATTATTTCCAACAGTTTTGTCATTTATAACAATTAATCCTTAAAGATATCATTTCTTTAAAAAAAAAATGTCACATAGTAGTTTGCGATCGGATACTTGAATGAAATGCACAAAAATGAACGTAGCCACAGATACACCTAAGAAGGAAAAAAGGGAGGAGAGAGAATGATGATTTTTTTTTTTTTTTTTTAAAATGAAAATAAACCATGTCAAAGTTTTAGTATAGTGTGGTCAGCATAAAAGGGAAAAAAAAATAAAAAAAAGAAAAAGGTTACCGGCTACCGGGAAGGCAGAGGTGGCGGCTGGCCTGGGCACAAAGATGCTGTAAAACAGTAAGTAAATCAAAGATTTGTTTTCCCTTTTCGTAGCTGCTTTCAAACTCGGTTCTTGAAATTATATCAGCAGTGAGTCTAGTCATATACTCGCCGATTTCAAACTCTGATCGCCCCGATTTTACCTCATTTTCTATTGATTCAAGCATCTCCTTTGTGCACTCCACCATATACCCCGCGTAACTCTTCAAAACAAACCAAACACTAAAAATCAAACCAAAAATACCCCAAAAAAAAAAATAATAATAATAATAATAATTTGTTCATATTCTTAACGCGAACTGTCTGACCTTAAGTCGATCCCCGACGAAAGCCGGCGCAACAATATGGCGTTGATGGAACCAATTTTGGCCGTTCGCCATTAAAAGACCTCGCCCAATAAAGTGCTTAGAGCCTTGTTGTTGGAGCCATGACTTTCCCGAAACCGCACTGTATTTTGACAAAAGCTCTTTTATCAAATCCGTTTCTGTTAGACACATTCTCGGCTCAATCCCATTCCAAAATATAAATCTCTTCCCTGAAAAAATAAAATTATTTAATATATAACCCTCACAATGTAACTTCTCAGCTATCACCTAATGGAATTGTGACAACTACTGATAATTTTTCTTCTCCTTTTCAAAATATGAGTGAGTGAAAGAGATGATATTACAGAAAGTTTAAACACATAGCCTTTTGCTCTTTGCTCTGATGTCATGTTAAATTACCGATGGACTAAATAACTTACCGAATTGGGTGGACCAGGCAAGGAAATGAGGGAGGAGACGGGGGACGAGGTCGTGAGAGATGGAGGGCATGTCGGAGGAGGTGGATTTGGAGAGGAGGGCGGCGACGTCGAGGATGTTGCCGAGGAGAGGGCGGGGTTTAGGGCCATGAACACCTTGCTTTGCCATCTTCTTCTTGATGCGTCTAGGAGTGAACCAGTAGCAAGAAACGGTGTCGTATAATAAAGAGAAGATGAAAAACGACGTCGTTAGGAAAGCTAAAGTTGTAAGGAGTGGCAACATGATGGGCATTGAGAGAAAGTGTTTGAATTTTATATAAAAAGTTTAAAATTTGCAGAGAGAGAGAAAAGAGAAGGAGAGATTGAGAGTTGGAAAAGGGAGAATGGGAAAGAAAGAAGAAACACATGCATATATAAATTGTGAGCACATCTTATGTGAACTTTGCTAGTGGGCCCTACTTCCAACTGTTTTTATTATCTATTTATTTATTATTATTATTATTTCTTTTTAAGATTCAAGTTTAATTCATATCTCCTTTCACCATCAATTTTGAAAGTTGCATAATAGTTCCATTTTAAACTTTTAATTGAAATAACTAACCTTTTTACGGTTAATATAATAATTAAGTGCATAGAAATAAATTGTAAATATAATGTAGCAAAATATATCGGTGATAGACTATTAGTAGCAATATAATCTTATCAATTATACACCCCAAGATCAGTTGTATATAAATTTTGTTATATCTACTAATATTTTGGCTATATTTGCAACTAACCTTAATTTTTTTTTTAAACTTTATGAATAATATATTTTTGTAATGAATATTTTAAAATTTATGAATTTACTAAATATAAAATTGAAAATTTTAGATTTCAATTAGACATAAGATTGAATTAATTTTTAAAAAAAAAAAGATTGAATTTTTCGGACGCTTGCTAGACCCAACCTTGTGAGTTTAAGAGTCTACTATAGTCATTTTCAAAGTTTAATGACCTATTTAGACACAATGTGAAAGTTCATGAACTAAACTTGTAATTTATTATTTTGCTTTTTTTTTTTCTTTCTTTCTAGAATGAATAATGGAACAATACTTTATTTTTATTATATTAAAAAAATATGGTGTTTAAACTTTGGTTAAATGGCAAATTTTGGGTCACAAATATAAGCATAGTTCAGTTAAATTATATATTTGTTATATAAAAAAACTTAGATATATATCATTGACTAAAAAAGGTCATACCACCCCGCTGAATTCTTGAAAAAGTACAAATTTGGGTCTAAAAACTTTTAGGGTCATGTTTTACCAGCTAAAGTTTGAAAAATGTGTAATAGGAACCTACTACGACATAAAATTGAAACTTTAAGAAATAATTATTAAAGAACCTTTTATGTTTAAAGATTTGTTATATGTAAATTTAAAAAAGTTTAAAGATTGGAGACATGCTTAAGAGTAGTTTTGAAAGGGTTAACTATTTTTGCTATGTTTAAAACTAATTCCAAATATATCTTTAATCATTCAAAATCAAGTTGATATGTTTGACACTTTACACTTTAAATATTATTTTCATACCATCAAAATTGATTTTGAATTATTGAATACATGATGTTTAGAGTGATTAGTACAAATGTGACTTTGACCATTTTAAAATCACTCTTAAACATATCATAAATAATCTTATTTTAACTTACTAATTTTAGTCCTTAAATTACTTTAGAATTTTTTTCATTAATAGTTTATTTTACAAAATATTTGAAAATATGCAAATTTATAACAATAATAGTAAATACAGATTTTGTTAGAAGAGAATTTGTAGATATATTAATTACTAACATACATTTTTTTTACATATATAAACTATTATGTTATACTTTCCTCAAATATTTTAATATACAAAAAAAAAAAAAAAACCGTGTGGTGGACCGTAATTGACATGTATTTTTTTCCTACCTTAATAGTCTAATTAAAATAAGTCAAATTACAAGAATAATTTAATTCCTCTATTTTTTTTATGAATAGCCTAATATATTACAATATTACATAAAAATCAATCCCAAACATCTATAATACCCTATTAATTTATAATCTTTTATTTAAAAAATCGAAAATATGCAAATATGGAAATCTTGTGCCTAAATAGTTTTTTCCAAAATTTTCAAAACCCATCGTAAAAAGGAAATTTCTATTTCCATTAAACTTAGGAGATTTTATTTCTTCCCTAGTTTGTCTTACAATTTTTTCTTTTTACAAATTTTGAATTTTGATTTAACATTCAGAATCTTCAAATTTGGTAGATTACATTTAATACATAATTATTGTACCAAATCTTGGTTTTTTTCTATGTTTTGTTTTTTATATATACCAAGTTTATTTCAAATATATACAAAGCTTGTTTAAAATATATTTAGAACAATTATAGATTTAAAGTTGTTATATAACAATATTTACACTATATTTTCGTCTCATTTTATTAAGATACATTTTCCACTTACTTTGTCACATCTATCCATGTATATTAAATATATGTCTATTACTATATAATAATATTGCTAGGGAAAATTTCAAAATACGTGCTTAAAGTATGCTAACTGTTGTAATTTTCACTTAGAGATAGATATTTTGTTTGAAGAAGTTTCATAGCAAGTGAATAATTTTAGGAACATAATCACTGTAACATATTTCTAAGATTTAGACATATATAACATATATGCTAACGAATAAAATAATAAACAATTAAATAAAAAACAATCATTAATGATGCTATATTTCGTATGTAATGATTAATAAAAAACCTCTCTAAATAGTTAATGATAAAATACTATGAAAATTAAATAAGAGAGAGAATGTACTGTAAAACTAAATTTTTTAAAAAAAAAATGCAAAAATCTAATTATGAAATGTTGTTCAAATTTAAGCCATTTATGAAATATTTCTTGTGGGATAGGTTGATGGTTTAAATCTTTCTTTATAAGAAATTGAAAATTCAAAATATCAATACGGCTCATATATATTGTACTAAAAAAATTAATCGTGATATTGGTTCTTTTTTTTCTTTTTTATTATGCATAACAGTACACAGTTGATAAACTATATGATGTAATAATAAATAAAATTTAAAGTATAAGAATTTTAATTTAATTAAGTATTAATAGCAGGTGTACATAAATAAATAAATAAATAAATAATTTTAAAAAATTATTTATGTTGTGAGGATGGTCTTGGTATCTGTTATATTCCTTTTCAAAATGTTGCTACTATCTTGAAGTTATTTTGACTTATTATAATTCGTTTGGGATCCTTGTTGCTACTATCTCGGAGTATTTTGGGCTGCTAGTTTCTCTAGATTTTCGTCTTGGTGTTCGGCGGGTTATTCTTCGTGTTTGGATAATTTGCAACTTTTGGTTCATTTCTTTGTTGGAGAGTCATCGTTGTTTAGTTTAGTTTGGTTCTTGGCTAGAAACAGGTCCTATTTTGCAACAGTTTAATATTCTGATTATATTAGATGCGAATAGTTTCCTTCATGCGAAGGTTGATGGTTTCCTCCACAATGATGGGACTTGGAACTGACCATCCAACTCTTGAGAGCTAGTTGGTTTTTTTGAGCAAGTTCAGTCTATAGTGCCTAAAGTTGGAAGGGAGGATTTCGTGACCTGCCTCCCTTGTCATACTAGAGTGTTTTCGATCATTAGTACCTAGGATTCCTTGCGGCCTACAGACTTGTGGTGGCTTGGTCTAACCTCTTTTGGCTTGAAGGTAATATTCCCATATATTCTTTTATTGCATGGCTTGTTGCTTGGAATAGGTTATAGATGCACCTTCGTATAACAGGTGGTCTTCTAGTATTCCAAGGGTATGTATTTTGATTTGTGCTATGGTGGAGTTGAGACAAGAGATATTTATTCTTTGATTGCCTTTTTAGCCATGCAGTCTGGGGGACATACTCTTCTGGGTGTGTGCTCCTACAAAATCACACTTGGAATACAAAGCTTATTTGGATTTATCACTAAGCGCAAGTAATCGATTGAGGCTAAGATTTGGAGAGTCGCTTGATGTGTTGTTATTTATCATATTCTGCCTGAACATAATTTTTGCATCCATGGAGCTACCAAGCATCCTCCTCAAGTGGTCAGTTAGATTGTATAGTCTGAGATTTTTGCGTGAGATTTATATTGAAGGGACTCATGCAAGTTCTCCTCGTTAGGGCATTTTTTATTTAGTTGTGTTTTCCTTTTCTTTGTTTTGGTGTTCTTGTTTCTCTTAATCTTTTTTGTTGTGTTTTGTTTGTGCCTTGCCTTAGGCTGTGTTTCTTCTTTCTATTCCAATTCAATGTCTTTGTAAACAAATAAAATAGAGTAAAATAAATTAGATCAGATTAAATTAAATTACTGATATTTGAATTTTGAAATGAAGGAATACAAACGTGTTGAACAAAAATGTAAAAACTGGAAGAAAAAGAAAACGTGGCCAAAAGAACATTACATTTGTCGTAAGGTTTGACCAAATAGTTTCCATTCGATAAAATCAAATTCAACAGTTTCTCTTGTGACCAAATAGGATTCAATTTATTTCCATTCCCACATTTTTAATTAATTTCCTATATTATTCAATCTGTTATTATTTTATTTATTTATTTATTTTTTAACAACTTTCTATGATCAATCATTCAACTATCATTCATTTTTTTAATTACAAAATCGATTTGAAATTTGTTGTAAACATTAAACAATCCCTTTCATAATTATTTGGTTTTCTATTTTTTTAAAAAATTAATCCTACAAATATCACTTTCATATATTAGTTTATATTTTTACTTTTCAAATTTTAGGGTGTTTTTAAAATCAAGACAAATTTTCAAGACTAAAGATTGTAAATTTCAAAAACTTTGTTTTTGTTTTTGAAAATTAGCTAAGAATTCAATGTCTATATAGAGAAATATAAAAATCACGAGTAAAAAATCGTGAGAAAACAAACACAATTTTAAAAAGTAAAAAAGTAAAAGATCAAAACAAAATAGTTAACACACGTCTCAATTTTTGGGATGACCAATAAAAAATTGTGATTAGATTTCTTGTTTCTTTTTCTTAAAAAAGGAGAGAAAAAAAATCCTAGATTATGCTTATATTCATACTAACGTCCCGTTTGTTTAAATCTAGAGCTCATCTTTCAAAATCATCTCCCCGCCCCATTCCAAATAGATGCATAAAAATTTGAATGTACGAACTCTAAGTCAGCTTTATTAGATGGCTTTTTGTTAATTTTTTTTAATTGCGGTGTTTTAAATTAAAAAAAATAACAAAAAAAATAGAATTTGATTCTTCAACAAAAAAAAAAAAAAAAAAAAAAAA
>QLSR01000286.1:2178272-2205277 GCA_031780015.1 Citrullus colocynthis
TTTTTAAAAAAAAAAAAAAAAAAAAAAAAAAAAAAAAAAAAAAAAAAAAAAGGCATGAATTGTCCACATATTCTGAAAGGACAAGATGCATGTGTTTTTGGCTTAAGAAGTAACAACCTTAAATTCAGCATTACTAACCCTTATTCACAGCATTTTAAAGTCGGCATTACTAACACTTACAACTGACAAACTTAAATTAAGGACTCTTATTGCTCCTTAACCACCTTTCAAGAAACAATTTGACAGCTCTGCAAGATAAAAATTGACTAGGGAGAAGACAGTGAGCACAATGCACATATAGCTTTTACATACTGGTTTTACTATATGAATTTCAACTTTCCTGGGCTTGGTTATTTTAGTAATTTTTAAAAATATTACTCATCAGGCAAACTACAGATCTGGGCTGGACGGGCAATAATTGGTTAAACTTAGGGAAGAACCAAAAATTTTCATTCAAACAATTTTAAATTATTGGGACCCAATGGGTCTTAACATTATCACTAATTGGTTAAACTTAGGGAAGAACCAAAAATTTTCATTCAAACAATTTTAAATTATTGGGACCCAATGGGTCTTAACATTATCACTACAAATTCTAAAAATCATTGGGTTTTTTTTTTTTTTTTTTTTTTTTTTTTTTTTTATTTTTTTTTTTTTTTTTTTTTTTTTTTTTTTTTATTTTTTTTTTTTTTTTTTTTTTTTTTTTTTTTTATTTTTTTTTTTTTTTTTTTTTTTTTTTTTTTTTATTTTTTTTTTTTTTTTTTTTTTTTTTTTTTTTTATTTTTTTTTTTTTTTTTTTTTTTTTTTTTTTTTGCATAGTTTTCTTAGAATGTCAGTCAACTACCATTTTCATAATATTTTTAAAGTTGGTATTATCAAATTCATGTAGCATCCGTCAAATGTCTTAAAAATTGAAATTCTATTTCTAAATCAGATATGCCCTAAAAACTTTCCTATTGAGTATTAAAGCATCGGTCAGTGCTGCTCAGGTGTACAGTTTTAGAGTTTAGAAGAAAAAATAAATTTCCATATTTAAAATTGACATACTTGGAAAAGCATAATGATCTTTACCTGGGACAGCACAGAAGCTGCAAGAGAATTCCAAGAGATATCCAAGAACGTGTAATATGAGAAAACCTACATGAGATAATCAGTAGCATGTGATAAGAAAATCGATTCATAATCATAAAAGAATCTCATAAGGAGCTAAAGAATCTTAGTAAGAAAATGAAAATCTACATGTCATAATCAACAGCACAAGACAAGAAAAACCAATACATGATCATAATGATTGATACTAATTATAGAAGGAGCATCATCTAGTAAATATCCAAAAGTGAAATCCTCGTTCATCATTGTTTAAATAAAATTAAGAACAGTTGAGAGCACAATAATTGCTACTTCATGCCCAATAATCAAATCATCTCATATGTACAGGGAAAAAAGAAGAAGAAAAACAGCATAGTTAACATTCAAAATACAAAGGAGACAAACAGATGCATTATATATTATCCGCTTAGAATTTGAGAACTTTTGCAATAACAGAATAAGCATCTATGATTAAGAAGAGCAATCATCCGAAATTCATAATCCTATTCAGCCATAAAACTCAAGGGTGATTTGTTAGGTATTTAAGCACACCTTGGAAAACCACACCCCAAAAGCTAGCAATTGAGATGGGAGAGCCAAGCCACTTAAGTACCTAACATGATTTAAAGCATGCAAAACTTAGCCACCACCTTGCAAGGACACAAGAGTTTCCATGTTCCACATATTTCTCGGGTTTAACACAATTAATATTTGCATCTATTTTCATAGATGCAGCATAAAGAGAATTGATATTCACTAGTCTACAATTTAATATTAAATGAAACCATAGTTAGGTATGTTTGAGAGTGTTTCTAAGATGGTTAAAATCACTTTTGTTGTTTCAAAATCACTACTAATATATATATATATATATATATATTACTAAACATGTTTTTAATCCTTCAAAACTAATTTTGATGATATGAAACTGCATTTAAAAGTGATTAAAAGAGATTAAAAGCGTGTTTTAGAGTGATTTAAAAAATGGCAAAAGTGATTTTGACAATTTATAAATCACTCCCAAACATGCACTTAAACAATCATAAACAAACCCCACAAATTAAAAGATATTTCTAGAAATTTAGAATCATTAATCTTGCAAGAGGGATAAAAGGAATAAGTATAAAATGCACCTGAAGAAGTTCTATGCAGATATCAACCGTAAGAAATCCTGCACTACAGAATTTTACAGTTGACAAAGACTGGAGCACTGGCAGTACAATTTCATAGAGTTTTAGTTCTATAGAATTGGTAGTTTCCTTTGGAGAGTCCCCGACCACACTTGCAGTAGTAGAAGGTGATGATATGTTTTGTTTCCCATGATGATGGCATCCACGAAACAAAGAAAAAAGAGCAAAGCTCCACAGAAATCGATATTCATTAGATTCCAGTTCAACCATGCTATATCCAGATAAAAAGTTGTTTTCCAATGCATTATTAATGGACGAACTTGCAATCCCATCAAGGTTCACTGGAATTGCATCCAGCGCAATGGCCTGCAAAATAACTGGCCAAGATTCTTCTAGTGAAGATTGTAACTTTGATATAACCAGAGGTGATTGAATTCCATCGAGAAATGGATTCCACTGCAAGAAATTTGCACAAATGATGAGAGAGGAGAAAAAGGAACAAAAAAGAATAACAGCAAATAGAAAACTAGTTTATATTATATTCCTCACTTTTTTCTTGAGATGCAAGAGTAAGCAGGTATGGCTGTAATCCATTAGAACCCCAATCCAGTGCTTTCCCAATACAGTCGAAGTCTTTGAAAACCATGGTAACAGGGCTAGATACTCGTGTGGAACTTCACTCTGATGTCTCCTCAAAAGTGCATATGCGTAACATTTGAGAGAGGCATGTGCAGCCAGAAGTCTAACCTTAATCTATATTTCATCGTTCATAGATTCTTAGTAACAAATATTATAGGTTAAAAAGTAGTTTTGATCTCTATACTTTCAGTTAAGTAACTATTTAGTTCCTAATAATTTTAAATTTGTAATCATTTACTCTATTAATTTTAATATATAACAATTTAGTCTCTATGGTTAAAAATCTCATCAAAATGAGTGTCAATTTTAATAAGTAACAATTTAGTCTTTCAGTTTATAAGCAGGTTTAGTCTCTAATTATTCTTTTCACCTACATACGCAAGAAAGGTCATTTATTTTAACAACATTTTTAATGATAAGAACTAAACTAAAAAACTGTTTATTTTGATTGAATATAGTACATGGACTAAATTGTAACAAATTTGATACTATAGGGACTAAATTGTTACAAATAAAAGTTTATGGACTAGATCATAACTTTAATGAAAGTATACGGACCAAAAGTGTTTTTTTAACCCATATTATATAAGGAGTTGCTAATTTCAGAGGGAAAGAAAGCAAATAACAAAGGAATATACCTTGCACGAGACCCATTCAGCAAAAGAAGGATAATAGAGTTCCTTGAAGTCATTCAATAGCCGTGATATCAATGAAAAGATGCGCTTAACAGCAACTTGATCACCATCAATTATTCCACTCGTGAGGATCTACATATGTATAAGAGCCTGTTAACTCGACATAAAGTAAAATTTGAATAAGATGAAGATGTAAATGTTCTAACCTTAGTGGCCAACAGTAGTCCTGCCTCCAAAAGAATAGGACCAGAGGATGTATCTAAGGCAGAGCGAACTGCAGATACTAATTGGGCCTATAATTGAAATTGAAAACAAAAATTCAGATGATTAATGAATAACCAACCACATCATGAGACATCATTCGTTTATGGTTTATGACAATGATAGACAGCATCAACTTCAGTAGGTTTTCGATAGCTGGTTTAAAGGCCATTAGCTTCCACTTCCAGTTTGGTTGGGCTTTTAGAAAACTTTCCTCAGTTGTTTTGTTCACTTGTGGAGATTGTTTTCATTGCAGAGTTTCCTTAGGAAGTATTCTTTGAGCCTTTCAAGTTTAGTTGCTATTTTACATTTTAGTTTGGGATCGACAAGAGAATCTTCTCTTATTGGGTTTTTTGGCCGTAATCGTTATATTTTGTTTTTTTTTTTTTCATTGTATTTCAATGAAAAAGTCTTGTTTCCTTTAAAAAACAATGATAAACAGCATCAAATGCTAATTTTGAAATGGGCAAAATATGTGTGTGCACGGATGCATGTGTATAGCTTGAGAAAAGAGACTGAAACAGATAGAGAAACACCTGATATTGCTCCAATAGAAGGTGATCTGGCAGCTCTGGATCAGCTATGTGTTGAAACTGCATTAAAAAACACAAGATATACAACACTCTCAAAACAAGAAATCACAAGGAATCAATAAATTTCATCGGCCCAGGAAACACGTGTGCATATGCATGTGGCTTCATTGCATTAGGGGACTAAATATTTTTTTATGACAAAGGTTATTAGAAAACCATAGTAGGTTTACAAGAACAAATAGTATAACATAAATCAAGGGCAAAAAAAAAAAAAAATTGATCTGTTTGTATGCCCCACACATTATTGTGCAAAGTTTTGTTTTTCATTTTAATATAACATTAAATTTTACATCAAAAAGAAAAGAGAGATAGAGTACATTTGACATGTAAAATTGTAAACGTACCTTATCAATAATCAAACTTAGTAGTCCAACGCCAATTGGCTTCATACTTTCAAACTGAATTGTGCTAATCTATAACCAAGAAATCAACTATGAGATCTACTTGAGACAATCTAATTAACATAATCATCCTCATATTTAGCACCTGATAAGCAAGTGAAATAAGCTCATGCACATGAAGGCATAGCCAATCACCAGAGGTAGGCCCATTAGCCAATTGATTCCTTGCTAAATAAAGGTCAAAATGAGCTGCATTCTTTCCAACCGCACCAGGTAGATGACTGAGACACCTATACAACAATAAAATTCTGGTCTTAATTTGAATAAAATAAAATAAAAAGAAAAAAAAAAGAAAAGAAGAAAAGAAAAGAAAGAAAGAAGAAGCAATTTGTAGTAACCAATGGTTATAATTGTCACTAACTGAAGAAATGCCCCGTGGCAAGTAATGTAATTATTCTCCTTTTTAAAGAAAAAAGCTGAGATCATAGGATGTTCCATAACAAAGCTTCCCCTTGGTCGGTTAGATTTGAGATAGCTCGGTTAAATGCTTCATCATGGTGCTCTCTATCCAAGACATTTGAAGACTTCTCCATTCAAGATATCAGCATCAATTGGAAGGCTTTTATATTACCCAGTGAGTAGTATTTTGTATTTAGGGACAGATTGTACTTCTACTAGTTTTGTTTGCTTCTATTGCTCATGTACTAGTATTTGCTCTTTTTGTTAGTCGCCACAAGTATTGGATATGATCAGAGTGCTAAGAGGGTGTTAACCTAGTTGAGATGCCCGGGTGCATTCCTTGATCCTTTGGCTTTAGTTTTTTGTATCTACTATCATATTGTATGTCTCATTTCGTTATCTTAATGAAGAGGCCCATTTCTTTCCAAAAAAAAAAAAGAAAAAAGAAAAAAGAAAAAAGAAAAAGGCTGAGACGAATTAATCACAAAAAGCACAGCCTAGGGGGAGAGAGTTGAGGAGCCTCCCTCCCAAGCAAAAGCTATAACAACACAGCCTCCCAATTTTTTGAGGATTTGAGCTGTGCAATAGTTACAAAAATAAAAAAGATAAAAAATAAAAATAAATAAATCCTGGTCTAAGATTCCACATCAAGAGTAACTTCGACGAGTTAAAAAAAGCACCAGAAGTAAGGGATATATCTTAGAAGGTCCTTCTGTTTTGTCCTTTCTAAAGCTCCGACACAAGTAAGTGATGAAACTATTCTCAATGAAAATATATTTAAAATTTCTAATAGAATTGATGAAGCATCCCTAATTGCATAGGTGAAAAGGCATATACACATATATCAAAACGAATAAATTCTCCCTTCATTTCTTTTTAATCTTTTAGATATCCATTCTCCCTATTATTGTGTAAAGTCACTAATTTCCGCAGGTGTCAAATCTTCAATATGATCCAAGTTTGAAGATATTAACTGGTGCCATAGGCACTTTGGCAGCAAAAGAGATAAAAGACAAATTCCATATAAAGATTTGAAACAAAAATATGTAATATTTGAAAAGGTAAAAGGCTAAGAATGCATGCTCCATTCATGCCAACTTATTTCTCAATGCATTCCTTTCTTTACAAATCATTTCAATCTTTAAATTGCCAATGGAGACTTCATCAAATTATGGAAAGATAATTCATGCAACGAGTTTACTTAGGATCACATATTAAACGAGTCAAGAGTTTGAAAAAGACATTAACAAGTTCTAAGAGAACCAAATGCAGCATAATCACATCCTTTTGAACACGAAACAATTTTTCAATGAATTGAAAAAAAGATATAAAATGCTCAAGGAAAGAACAGAGAAGAACACAACACCCAGCCAAATGAAAAACACAGAACCAAAAGAAAACAATAAAACTAATAAAAATAAATAAAAAAAAAAGAAGAGAGAGAGATAAAGAAGAAGAAGAAGAAGAAGAAGAAGAAGAAGAAGAAGAGCAAAACAGGTTCTCCAAGAACAAAAGGACCCAGCAAACAAAAAATGAAAGAAGAAAACTCCACAAGGATAGTCATAGTGACAAGGAGCAAGGCACCATAGCCAACCCCAAAAAGCAGAACGACCACCAATGAGGCTACCAAAAGGAAACTCCAGCAAATAAAAATGAAGTAGTATAAAAAACAAGAAGTTGCCAGTAGAACCCCTCAGAAAATCAGAGCAATCTTTTAGGCTTAATCTCATAAAAAGAAGTCCCGAATTCTGCACCGAATTAAAATAAATTTTCTTAGTGAAAGGAGAATGAAAGCAGAACGACAAACTTGGCTTAGGAGACCTGAAGAATCTGAGAATGAAGGATCGGTTGAAGGCAGAGGGCCTTCCAGACCATATTGCTTATCATCAATCAATGAACAAAGACCATCTTAGAAAAAGACTGAATCATAAAATTACAGCTTTACAAAATTAAAGGGATTATTTGAATCAAGAATAATAAGAAAATGCCTAGCTATGAAGCACCAATACTTCAAAATGTGTAGAGAATCGATATCAAATATGTATTGATACTAATATGTCCAGAAACGTGGGAGATACGTGTCAAATACGTGAAATGAAGTATCTGAATTTTTTAACTTTTTTTTTTAAATTTTCGGACATGTGTGTCCCCTTCCAGATACGTGAAGGGGACAGCCCAATGGCATTTCTCGAGCTGGATTTTAATTATTCAGCCCACAACCCATCCAACAGCCCAAAACAAAAATAAATTTGGAAAAAAAAGTAAAACAAATAAACCATAAAATCAAATTTCCTCATTTCACTGCTCTCACAACCCCCCCCCCCCACCCCCCCACCTCATCTTCTTCCCAAAATAGAAACGATTTTCTTCAACTACGACAGAACAACGCCCACGCCTAGGCTCTATGCCATTCATCGCCACCGCTCTCAACCTTGCTGTTGACCATGCCTTAACCCTACGCTCTTCGACTACAATTAAGCAACACCCACGCCCAGCCTTGACCTTGCTGCCCTCATCTTCTTCCCATAATTTTTCTTTTAGGAATATTATGGAATGTTTACTATGCTTTTTTTCTTGTTTTTTTTTTTCTTTTTTTGAAAAGGAAACGATCTCTTTCATTGATATAATGAAGTGAGATAAAATCTCAATGTACAATAAGTGAAACAAAAGGAAAGTACTACCTTAAGATCAGGGAGTGCACCCGGACATCTCAACTAGGTTGACACCCCTTTAGCACTCTCATCATATCCACAATTAAGAATCGTATAAAAGTGAAAAGGAACATAAGGAAAAGGTCACAACCAACCACATTAGGCGTACTGTCCAAATGCAAAAACCAAAATTGTAAAATCTGGAAAATAAAAGAAACTCATTAGATCAAAGTATGCCTTTCGGTGGATTATATTTAGTGTCTTTATGTTATTTATATATATAAAAGAAAATATACAAGAAATGGCGTATCCTCGACATATCCGTATCTTAGTTTTTTAGAAATTGATGTAAAATCGTATCCTATCGTATCCATATCCCATATCCATATTTGTGCTTCATAGGTGGCCAGTTATGTTGGATGTCTATTTGGTTTTGTATGGAGTTCTCAATACCCTTGTCTGCATTAACTAATCAGTTATGGAAAATAAGAATGAAAATTATTTCAAAGAAATATTAATTAACTCTGCCATTCCAAAATTCTGCCACAAAGATCTGACATTTTTCCAAACAATGACATCTAAAAAAAATAGCAAACGTCCCAATGCCAGAGAAACCTTTCTTTTCTCTGAAAATGGGTGGACGTACAAGTATGTCTTCCAAGAATATCTCCAGTACAAAAATGAAAGGTTGCTGCAACTAAGGACTTTGAAGTTTACGAATATACAAAAGTAAACGAAATAGTGTAGGAAAAATGGCCTCGATTCTTCCAGTGTCCCTTTTAAGAAACATACCACTTAGCAATAGTCATAGAAATAAAATTTCAATAAGGTTGACTATGCTGTGTGCATCAAAAATTGTAACTGAAGATAGGAAAAAGTTTAAGGCACAAGCACATACTCGGCAGCAAAAACTCTGGTTCGATATCTAAGGTGTTTATCCCTTTGAATTATAATATTGGAAGGCTCCAGAGCATGTCCTGGTATTGGAACTCTCTTGTGACCAGAAACCATATTCTCATCATCATCTCCAATGTTCAACTTTATGTCACTGTCTAGAGCATTTGAAGGATCATTTTCTGAGTTGGAATTATACTCAATATTTCTCCTTGTTGATGTAGCAAGAACCTGAACAGTTCAGCAGTTAAATCAGGTACATCATATATCGAGAATTGTTGAAAATAGTACATTAATGTAAGCTGACTTCAATTCCCAAAGAGCATAGTATATTTATATAGACGAACATCCAAGAACATTCCAAACTGACCCAAACTTGAAGAAACAATGTAATCTTTTATTATACTACTATTAAAAGCTTACAATGGAAAAGGAGAACCCATTATTTGAACAATGGCCCTCACACGAGAATGTATATAAGTCAATTACTTCAGTGATTTTCGAACAGAAGATGATGAAAAAACACATGAATTTGAGCAAGAAAAAGAACTTACAAGGTTTCGACATATTTTTATCCAGTGAGAGGGGCATGAAGGGCACGATGCATAGAGTAAGCGCATGATTGTGGTCCGCACCATATTTGCAATGCTGCAAAAGTCACATAGCAATAGTCAAGAATCAAAGATGTCTGTAACATTTGATATCTATTTTCCACATTCATATTCTATATGCATTTGCAAAAGTCACATAACAATAGTAAGGAATAAAATGCGATGGAATACACATGATAGTTGATCCCCATCATTGGGCTCCACAGAATCAACATGAGCTTCACTTCCATCCCCACCATTAATCAAGTCTTGATCTTCTTCTTCCACGAAAGCCATTGCTCGTCTTTGAGAGCACCCTTGGATAGATACCCTAGCTGTCCACAATGAAAACATTTACCTTAATTGGGTCTTGCATAATTATTTTGGTTCCTTCTCTTGTTACCCAGTTCTTGAATCTTTATTCCTTGGTTTTGTTTGCTTGAGCCTTCTCCTTTTGTATTGGAATTAGATGTGCTGCCCACTTGAATTTGTCTATTTGCCTCTTGTTCCTTTTCTTTGATAAGTGCTAAATGGTTTTCCCCAAGAAACCCTTTTACCTACTGCCTTCTGTTTACTTTTTTCCAACTTTTTGCTCTGCTCTTCTGGCCATTGTAATAGCCTCAGCAAGTATACTTATGGGTTAAAGGTCCATTTGATTCTGGATTTCATCTTGTAGAGCATCAACAAATCGTGCAGTTTGGTTGATGTAGTAGGATTAGGGTATTTCTTTTTAAAAAAGGAAACGATCTCTTTTATTAATAAAATTAAATGAGATAAAATCTCATAGTACAAGAGAGGAAACAAGAACAAAAAGGTAAAGTAACTTAAAGTGATTACAACCAAAAGGACCAAAGATGAAGAAGACCAGAAAAAACAAAAACAAACTACAACTGACAATTGTGAACTAATACAACTCATAACGTAAGGAAATGGCTTTTACATCAAGACCAAAATCCACCATACTCAGAACTAAAGGAACAAGATAACACTTTTGAAGAGAACTTAACCCTAAAATGAGGACAACAAGTAGGATGAACTCCAAGATAACACTTTTGAAGAGAACTTAACAACCTGAACATGAGGACAACACATAGGATGAACTCCAAGAGGGAGGAGGCCTGGGACGATTTTTACGAATCTGAAGGACAAAATGCGTCAAACCAAATACCGAAGCCTCTAGACTGGAAACAAATTTTCAATTTATTACGATTAGGATTAGGGTATTATGAGTAAATTTTTAATTTATTAGGATTAGGAGTAGCTTCTTTGATTTATTAGGTTTAGGATTAGTTTCTTTAATTAATTAAGATTAGGATTAGTTTCTTTAATTAATTAGGATTAGGATTAGTTTGCTTTCTAATTCTCTATAAATAGAGAGATTTCCTTCTTGTATTGGCAAGTTTTAATTGATTTGAATAAAATTATCTCTTGATATTCATCCCTTGGTATCAGAGCATCAAGATCATTAGGGTTTGATGGTGGGAAAAAAACTGTCCACAGCCACCATCCTATCACCGAAGGTCTTGACCTGACACTTGCAGTCAGTTGAAGGATCTATCGATGGTATTATGACTTTGCTAGAAAATATGTCTCTTTGGTTGGATCAATTATTCGAAGGGCAAAAACAACTTCAATTTCAAAGAGCTCACAGACCACAATTTCAAAGAAAGGAATACAACAACTACAAAACTATTTTCAAATTGGAGTTTGTGCGACTCAAATCGAAAAGGAAACCGACGTCGAAAATAGAGGAAAGTGACCTAACCCACAAATCTCACCACAACATAAGAGACGTTGAAATCGAAACCATTGGAGAGGTAGAAGAAAATACCCACAAACAAACTTATTTGAAGAAACTCAGAAACCTAATTCAAGTCGATTGCGAAGCAACATGGGAGATGACATGTTTGGAATTGAAAAAATGTGGGTATTCTGGCAAAATCACCAACAAGGTTGAGGTGACCGAATCGACCCATTACCCATACTTTTTGGACCTAAAACAACCCCAGACCCAATTCCAATTTAGAGCCCATTTTCCTTCTATTGAAGTCTTCATACCAGCCCATACTCAAACCCAATACAATAAATATGGCCCAACCTAAGTCAAATTTACTTTAGACTTTGAAACTATAGTTTTTTTAAGACTTGGTTATGCTGGCAATAGATTTCTTGAACAACATAATTCTTGGATTAATTCGTGACCATGATGATTTTGCTGAAAAATTTATTATGTTTCAAAAGACAAATCTTGGCTTGACTTGTACAATTTGGAAGTCGTTGATATTAGTTGTTCAGAGTTGTTTCCGTTCAAGTGGCTTACCTTTTTATTTTACCTTCATTTTCGTTTTAAGACTCGAGGACAAGTTTTTTTTGGGAGGGATAGAAATGATGTAGTAGAATTAAGGTATTCTAGGCAAATCTCTAATTTATTAGGATTAGGATTAGCTTCTTTGATTTATTAGGTTTAGGATTAGTTTTTTTAATTAATTAGGATTAGGATTAGTTTCTTTGATTTTATTAGTTTGCTTTCCAATTCTCTATAAATAGAGAGATTTCCTTCTTGTATTGGCAAGTTTTAAATAATTTGAATAAAATTATCTCTTGATATCCATCAAACTTTTCATTCTCAGCCAAATTGGTCCATTCATTGTGTTTGTGGAATGCCTTTGTATCCTTGATTGCATCTTTGGTATTGTTGATATGGCATCTATTCATAATTAGCTAGAAGGAATCGAGCTTTCGTTATATTAAGCATTCTCTATCAATTCCTAATAGGTCTTTTACCCGTTGATCTTCCATTTACTCGAGTTGAGGCACCAGACTTCATTTTGAAAGTAACCAACTTGACTTTTAAAAAAAAAATATATTTCCTGGGGTATCCTTTTAGTCGAAAAAACTCACAACACTCTTAAACCAGTCAAAAAATATGTCCATATCTATTTTCCCCAAAATCGGCAAGTCAATCTTCATTTTACAATGCTGATCTTTTTCATACCCATGGTATTCGCGTCCTTTCATATTCCCTCTAATTTAGAAATTGTTGAAAAAGGTTTTCTTCATCACTCCTTGCCTATGAACTAAGGAGGTCACAACTTCTTTAGCTAGAGTTTTTTAACCCTCCCCCACCACCCACCAAAAAGAATAAATGCTCTCTCCTTTCTCCTACCTGTTCCCCATAAGTAGCTCCGGCCATATTCTCCAGCACTTCCTTCCCTCCATCCTCTCCATTCACCTTTTCTACCTCTACTAGTCATCTCCTTCATTGCTCATTTTGTCCTCCTCTTCCTCTATCGTTGAGTACACTGGAATTCAAAAGTTGTAGAGTCAATAATCATTATTTTTGCATATGGCATGAGGACACTAGCTTCTACATGGAGGACATGAACAAGAATCAAAAGTCATCTCTTCTCATCAATTGATGATATGGATAGAGGATAGTTTGAACAACCTATTAAAAAGTCAGATTCATGGATTCTTCCCAGAAAAAGTCAAAGTTGAGCTTGGAGTCATTTGTTTGTCAAAGTTTCGTTCCTCAGAAGGGTGGTTTTTTGAATGTTTGTTGCTCACATCCGGAGGAAGAAAGACCATCCACATTCCAGTTGGGGAGAATAAACAAGTTTGGCAATCCTTCAAAGTTATGATTAGGAAAGTTTGAAGCTTCAATCCTCCCTCAGAGTACTCTCGACAAACAGCCTTTGTGTGTGTTGAAAAGATGGTTATTAGTCATTCAAGATCCTACGCTGAGGTTGTTTGTCCAAGAACTTATTTTGGGAAGAACACTATTCAAAAGAAGACAAGGAAAAACAGGTCAGATTTTAACACCAGTTCCTTTAGGGTTAGGAAGGAGATAGGAATGTTGAATATTAATTTTGATTCCATCCTGGTAGTATCAACTCCAGCAACTGAAATAGAGTTATCAACATGCAACAAAGGATCATTAGAGTTTGGCCCTTGATTGTCAAAACTATCAAATAGACGGGTATTGTTCAATTATGGCAGAAGATCATCATCATCAAAAGTAAACTCTTCATTTTCCATAACTTTCCCAATTCGGGCCAAATTGATAGAGTTTCAAACGTCTTTGGCAAATAGAACACCATGACTTAAAGACTTCAAACTTGGAGCTTCCAAAGGGAAAATATCTCCAAACCGAAGTGATAAATCTCCGAGATTTGGATCCTTAATAACAATCTCAACAGGAATTGGGCCAAGAAGACACGGCTTGTTATCCTCCCACCAAAAGGAGAGGGAGGTTACGCTGCTCTGTGAAACTAGCCTCACGCGCTGCCCTCCAATTTAGTGGCATTGAACAATGGGCAGGTCAATGAATCCTTCTCTATATACCCTACTCGGTAAACTGAACCAATCTTCAACCAACTTAATGCCCCCATTTAGGTTACAAGTTCGCACAACTAAGCCCGGCAACAATCTCAACAGGAATAAAACCAAAAATGTTGTTTTGCACCTCTATCTCTCCATTGGAATAATGCAAACAATAAAGAGTTTGTGAAGTGATGCTTACCAAACCACTAGAATGTTGCCCAATAGCTTCAAAGACTAATTTCTGTTAGGTACTTAAGCACCTTGGAGAACCACACCCCAAAAGCTAGCTATTGAGGTGGGAGAGCCAAGCCACTTAAGTACCACATTGCCCATCCTATTCTAACCAATGTGGGACAGAGGTAACCCATACTACCTTGGTTCCTAACAATACCCCATCCCCAAAAAGTCAACATCCCGACAGCTACTCCAATGTTACTTCACTCGGCCACACCCGGTTAGAAACCTCCGCCAGTTCCACTCAAGAACGTCAACAACCGGCTCTGATACCATTGTTAGATACTTAAGCACCTTAGAGAACCACACCTCAAAAGCTAGCTGTTGAGGTAAGGGAGCCAAGCAACGTAAATACCACATTGGTCATCCCATTCTAACCAATGTGGGTCAAAGGTAGCCCATACTACCTTGGTTCCTAATAATTTCGTCCAATAAATCAAAGATAAACTCCTGATACTAATCAAACCTCCATAAATCCCAAAAAAATCTTGGTCCTTCACTTGGTGGTTATCCAAAGAAAATCTCCTTTTTGCAGCCAGTTATTGATGCAATTCAGAAGAAAGTTGGATAAATGGAAGAGATCCAATTTATCTCAAGGAGAAAGAGCTACTTTATGCGAATCAGTTTTATCTAATCTTCCCATTTATTACACGTCCTCTTAAGGTCAGCCAAGGTGATTTCTATAACCATTCTTTCTTGTCAAAGCCAGCTTGGGCATGGATATTCATTCCTTCACCAGTGCTAGGCCAAGTAGCATACTAAAATAACCTCCCATAAGAAGATCTAAAGTTAGATAATTGTGTAACTCTTGAAGCTCAGACTTAGATAATCATACAACTCTTGAAGCTCCACAATCTTCTTATGAAAAAAGGACTCTTCTGGAAGATGCAAAATAATCATACAACTCTTGAAGCTCCACAATCTTCTTATGAAAAAAGGACTCTTCTGGAAGATGCAAAAGCTCAATGAAACTAGCTGGTAGCTTCAAATCAACGCAAAAGGGAGTAAGAAAGAAAAATTTTCAGCTTGTTACTCATATCTTCCACCAAAGAACCCATTCTCCTCATAGCAAATACAAAAAATAAATAAATAAATAAATAAATAATAATTACGAATCCGATAACAATGAACTTCCATCATAGCATTGGAAAACCTCATGAAAACCCAACATATGGCAAAAATCAGCTTGTGGTCAGCAAGAGAAAGATGTCAAAAACACAAAAGAGGCAAAAAAAGGTGCATTTCACAAGGAGGTGGCGGCCAGAGATGATGAGAGCGATAGTCGAAGATGATGGGAGGGGCAAACTACATCTGCAATGAGAAAGGACGGTGAACAAGGGTCAAGGCTCCGGTGAAAAGGACAGTGAAATGACCAACCACAGTGTCTAGGTGTAAGGCTTAGATCAAAGAGTTAAGGAATGGTTGGGGAGATAAACCATCAGGGAAAGAGAAACCCTGATGAGGTAGGAGTGATTATGATGAAGCAACGAGCTCAGCTGACAGATGGAAGACTGCAAAGTCCGACTATGGCAGCGACAACTAGGGTTAGGTCAAAGAGTTAGGGAAGGACTAGGGGAGAGAAACCTGGTAAGCCCCAAGTAACTAGAGTGTATGTCCGGAGGAGGAATAAGAAGAAAGGGGCAAATTTGGGTTAAGAGATTATATGGTTAGAGTGGGCCCAGTGCAATACCGTTAGTTAAGGGGTCCCAGGGAAGAGTGAGTATGTAAGGGGGTGAGGATGAGTGGGGTTATCTTTTTTGCTGAATATTGTATTGATTTCTTTATGAGAATTGTGGAGAGGTGGGGAGTTCTCGAATACTCCCTTGGCTGTTGATAAATAAAATTGTAGGCCAGGGCCTATCAAAACCATAGAGGAGAGAGAGAACCACATGAGCCTTCTCTTAAAATCATGAGAAAACTATCATTATAAAGGAATTTCATATAAAAACAAAAACAAAAACAAAAACAAACAAACAAAAACAAAAAAGTAATAATAAATAACATATAACAAAATAGCTAAAATTCATTGAACAAAATGCATAGAGAAGCAAAGTTCCTTTTCAGTTTGATGATCTTTTAATAGATTTAAGTCGTTTTTCTATTCATCTTTTGTATATGTGACCTGCATGTTCAACAAACAGAAGTACATGTATCGTAACTAAACATCAGATGGAAAACAAGAATTCCCACTTAGAACAAAACTATTAAAATGTTAACCCTCAAAGTTCATGCAACATGAAGAAATTCATTCATAGCGTACTCTGAATCAGTTTCTTCATCCAACATATGAAACAAGCTCTCTTCTATTTGCTCATCGATGATGGGAACCTAATAAGAATACGTGATCTTAGACATAAATTTCATGAGGGAAAAAAACCAGCCATCAAAAATGGGAGGAAAGAAAAAAGAAAATGGGTAAAGTATATAGGAAAAAGAAACATACTGGATCCTTTTCAATAAGATGCCGAAGAGTAGATACAGCAAGATGTCGTAATGTTGGCTGCGTTTTCAAAAGAAAAAAAAAATTGTATGAACGAGAGAAAGAAGACTTACTTTATCAAGTCTTGAATTTCTTTTTTTTTTCAAGAAGAGAGAGAAGACTACTTAGGAGTTGGAATCTTAGACAAGTAATTTGGAAGCTTATTTCAGAATCAGGAGAGTCAAAACCTGTTTAGAGGCTAATGTTGGGAGAAGAACTTGCAAGTGGGAGTGCACAGAAACAGCTTGCGGAGCAAACAAAACAAGTTGTTGAGTAAATCGGACACTCCTGCAGCAATATTGCATGTAACAGACTATCATTGCCAACAAAAGGGCAAACTTGAAAAGGAAAAAAAAAAACAATTATTTGATTTTAGCCAAAATTAATTGAACATGTGCATTTTGGATGTCAGAAAGAGTACAATGGTCAGACACACATTCATGCTCCAATGTTCTCCACGTGAGTGAAGCAAATAATAGTCATACTAGTATCAGACCAGACAGATGAAGAACTGAAAGGACAATAATTTGGACAACATATTGGTCGTGGGTTAAACTTTCTTCCAACGATGTGGATGTGTGGGGGAGGGGTGGGAAGAAGAGAAATGAGAAAATCAGCTTACTCAAGCATGATTGATGCTTCTTGCCAGGAGCTTATCTCTGCAACAACGGACTGAAAGCAACACCCATTATAGATAAAGAATTTATTAGTCCAGTAAAACGTTTATAAATAAATAAAGGCCATTCTATGTAGCCCTTGGTCAATCAGCAAGTATTTCAATGGCTTCAACTTCCTTATTTATATTTGTAGAAGCCCTTGAATTTGCAATAAAAGACTAACTTTTAAGACTTGTAAGACATTTTGTTTTAGAGGTAGTGTTTGTTCCTTTTTTTTATCCCCAGCTTAGCTACCTCCACCAATTACTTCTTTTGAGCTGGCTATGAGTATGATCTTCAAAGACAGGAATGAAGGATAGGAAACTGTAATGCCACCTCTTTTTTATGTTCTATAAATTGAATATGTATCTTGATCCTCTTGAGTGAGGGATTAGCTTTTCTCCCTTCTTTTCTTAGTTTAAGCCTTCCACCAATAAACATTTCAGCTTCAAGTTAAATGAAATGTATACAACTAAACTTGGTCGAGAAAGTTGAAACACTAGTAATACCTTGCAACGTGAAAAGAAAATGCTTCCTGGGGCCAGTTCAGGACCAAGAACAGCAACAATAGCATTTATTAGGCGACCCACTCCTTGCTGAAGATCAACTAATCCATTCTCCTCTGCTAGAAGGATATCCAGTGCTAAGCCAAGAGTCGCCTAAAAGGGATAGAGACCAAATTTGTATGGAAGAAAATATCAAGTAGTCATTCAGATAATTAAGAATAGTGCAAGAAAAAAAAACAAAGGAAAATGAAAACAATGGCAAGCTGCATCAATAAAATTAATTGTTCGATGTCCAAGTATCACCAAATGAGAGTTGAGAGGATTCGCCACCAAGAATTCAATATCAGAATTTTATATCCAATATCAGAAATTTAGTATAGTATAATCAACAGGAGGGTGACAAGAATCTAATCAGGTATCATATAGTTAGTTAGTTACTGCAATGCTCATAAAAACAACTGGTTCCAGAACTGTCAGTAGCCACTACACTAGAGTGATCAAGGTAATTATAGATAACGACCAAACAATTTTACTGCCTATATAACTGTCCAGTTGCTGTTTTTAACAGCCTGTGAATCACATATAAACTGCAGCATTCTGTAAATATACAACTACAGTTTTTTCCCATGAGAATCCAGCTTTCAACAATTTCATCAGTTTCAACTATCATTTTAGTTTTATCCCTCTCACTAAGTAATAAAAATATATATATATATACTCATTCTGATTTCTGAACTGTATTTTTCAAAATATTTCAATTGGTACCTACCTACACCAAACAGGAGAGCCTCAAAGAAATTAGAACAAAAAATTCCGAGAAATGGCCTCCGAGAACCATTAATAAATGAAAATTAGAAAATAATTTAGTCAAAGAAAATCTGGAGAGAAACATTGGGTCCAAACCCAAATCTCTTCACATGATCCTCTATGCCCAAATACAATAATAATTAAAATAAAAAAATAAATAAAAAAGGGACCATCTATTCCTCCCTAACCAAATAACAAAAGGCTGACAAAAGAAAATTCCACCAAAGGAATTCCCCCCCCCTCCCCCAAAAAAAAAAAAAATTCTAGTGTTTCTAGCATTGTGTATGGTTTTGGGACCTCTTGTTTGCTTTGCCTTGCTCCTCTTTGCTTTCTTTCTTTCTCTCCCTTGTGTAGTTTGTATGCTTGAGCGTTAGTCTCTTTTCATTTCATCAATGAAAAGTTGTATTTCTTGATAAAAAACAAAAACCTAACCAAGTGTGCAAGATCCTCTAAAACCTCAAATATTTCCCCATCAATAGTATGAAAAAATCAATAGTATCTATGAAGCTTGCGGGACTACTTCATATAAACTATTATGAACAAGACATCAAAAAAGCTGCTTCTTAAGTAGTGAAATTCGCACTAGGGGGCAACCTATTGACAATTTGATGTATGCCATTGCCAAGAAGACTTCCAAATTTCAACAGCATATAAGTATTTGAAACAAGAACTGGGTTCAAGCTAATAAAGGTGAACCACCTTGGTTCTGGAAAGTCTCATAGGAGTCCTTGAAAATTTATCTCCACAGGTGTACTAAATTTTCCATGATGATTGCTTGTCTATTGGCTTGCTTGATCCTATTAGAATTTGGAGAGAGATTTGATCAAGACACATTTTGTTTAAGTACTTCTCATGATGCTTCTATTTCATATCTTTCTAAGAGCCCTATGATTAATCCTCAACCTTTTAGGTTCTGTAGAAATTTGAACTACTAAAAAGTAGGTAAATTCCTTTATACTGCAAGAAAGACACCATCCCACCACAGTCCAACAAAGAAAATTCTCTTTAGTTTTTCTATTTTTCCAATCATTTTGGTACATTTGAAAACAAACAAATTCTAGAGACTTTCAGGACTGTCTGGAGCACCATCTTGTGTGGCTTAAAATGTTGTTTCCTATGTCTTTGTGTGTGTCTATGATAAAATTTCTTGACAGCTTTATCAAGATGTTCCTCTTTTTCTTAATCTTAACGCTAGGATCTCAGGCTCAAATACTTGATATTCTTATTGGAAAAGACTTACTTTCCTTTTCCCTCTTTAATGAAAAACTAAACTTCATAAATAAAGCAAAATGGCAGTGAACAGATGCAAACAGTGAATTTGAGCCCTCAACAAATGAAACAAGAAAGTTAAATATAGAGCCCAACAAAAATACAAAAATTATACGCACTCCGATAATGAGGGAAAAGGGCAGTGCACATATAAAATGTAACCGAGATCAGGTTCAAGAATGAAGATTTCAAATTTTAAAAATGATCAATCATAATTCGGAGACCTGAACTTGGGATACGTAGGACAAGCCAGCAGCTTCAATAGTCAAAAGAAGTCCATGCAAAGACCATGTCTGCAAACTGGTAATTGAACTCCGAGCCAGCATGGATATTGAATTCACTGTTGCCGTAACTAATGTTGACAGAGCCATCCCTCCTGCACTGAAAGTAAAAGAAAACACATAAGTGAGGAAACTTTTTACATAGAAGTTCACAAGTTCTTGCAGATCACATGAGTTCCATACAAGAACATTGGTAAAATAAATTAATGCACATTTCAAGAATGAATAGTTTTGATCAAACCCCAAGGCCTCTAGTATTCCAAATGATAATTTTCATCACTTTATATTGAGAGGCTCTTCCCAACTTCAAACACATTCTTAATTCAATTAAGTATGAGAATTTTAAGGAATTAAGGAAGAATCAATAAGAGAGAACTTCTACATGATTGAGACTGATTACTTTTTCCCAGAAGAGCTTTGATAAAGCCTTGCAATATCTTCACCAAAAAATTCATCCACCTTTTCTGGAACAGAGTTTCAAGCCAAGATATCAGGTTCTTCACTGTTTACACTAACTGAAGAATCATCATCCGTATTGTCTTCATGACAATGGTGCTTTGAACTCGAATGGATGGGCACCTCCTTGATGAACTTAAGTTTTGAATTAGGTCAAGAAATAACAGAGACGTTTGTATTGTTATTTTTCCCTTTGTTCTTTTATTTCTCTGGTGAAGATTTTTATCTTTGAAGCATCAGTCTCTTCATGATTTCAATGAAATTTTTTTGCTGCTTGTTTCAGAAAAAACAAAATTAACCCACAACTTGGCAAACAAAAGATATAGATTATATCATCTTTCCCGGTGGAATATTTCAAAAATGAAAGAACAAAAGAAAACTTAAAAATACAGCATCATCTCGAGGGGGCATATTGAGGATCCCACATTGGAAAGTTAAGGAGACCTCCCAATATTTATAAGATAGATGGGTTATTCCTTTTGCTACCAATTGGTTTTGAGATGGAACTCCATGCTTCTTCAAATGTGGTATCAGGTCCATGAACCCAAACAGGCATTCGATTGAATAAATAAAATAAATCGGATCCAAGAATGGTGAACCTAAAGAGGCAATATCTTGAGGGGGCATATTGAGGATCCCACACTTTAAAAGATGCAGAGACCTCATAGTGTTTATAAGATAAATGGGCTACTCATCTCATTCATTGTCAATTAGTTTTCAGATGGACCCCATGTTATCTAATATAGTATCAAAGCTCAAGAAACCCAAACGGATATCTGCCCAACAAAACAAAAATTGGAATTCGATTCAAGAATGGTGAACACAAAGAGGCACCATCTTGAGAGGCATGTTCAGGATCTCACATTTGGAAAAATCAGGGACCTCATGATATTTATAAGATACCAGAGCAATTTCTCTCATTGTCAATTGGTTTTAAGATGGAACCCATGTTATCTAATACCCATAAACTAAAGCCATTCAAAATAATATAATTGTTCAGGATGATTCTATATCACAAGGCATTAAGCTCCCATAAAGAAACGCCACAACCTCTTCCTTGTGTATTCTCCCTATTCATTTTTTTGTCAAAAAAAAACAACTTCACAATGAAAAATATTCTCCCAAATCATTATTGTTCCAAAATCTGTTTCCTATCAAAGAATTAAAAATTAGCAGAATGAATAGATCAATTACATGGAACGCAATCAGCATGCTCAATTTGAAACTGTTGATTTAACATATTATACAATTCTCAAAGCCATAAAGGCTAAAAAGAATAATTTTTGGGGAAGTTGAAGGATATTTCAACTACCAACCTTCTGTGTATGCAACCGAGTGCTAAAGCAATTGATCCGGCATAAGTAGAGTCTGTCATTCCAGTTAGGTCACCAAGTAGGGATCTGATCTGTATAATAAATGTCAGATGGATGAAAAGCAGATCTAAATGAAAATAGATGACAAAGAGAAATTGGAAAAATAGAAGAATGCCACCTTTCTAGCATAACCCTTAATAAACAGAGAAGTTTGTGTGTGTGAATTTGAAAAGAGTATACCATTCTTGCTGTGAAAATGTCATTCCCAAGACGAGCCAACAACCCAAGACCTTCGGCAGCAGCTCTACGTTGTGATGCACAAATGTCTCCCACAGCTATAATACTCTGTTCAAATCAAAATTTCTAAGAAGAAGCAAAAGAAGTAACAAGCAAAAGAATCCTGATTAATCGAGGGAAAACAACATAACCAAAAAAAAATTACCTGAAAAATACCCTGGGCAGAACTTAAAATCTCAAGGCTTACAGGTGGCACACGGAAAGATAGAAGCGCCTAACAAAATTTATTGATTCATTTGTAAATCTCACCATCTCAAAAAACCACACCAACAAATAAGAGAACATAACCATTACCTTGAAACCTGCAAGCAGCCCCACGCATATATTAGTGACACTAGCAGCATTCCACGGCTGTTTCCTTCCAGTTTTCAGACACTGCTCCATAACTCCAAGAAGGGACAGCATTCCACTGCTGTCCTGATTTTATTTATACAGTCATGTTAATAACATAAGGAAACGCCATATTTTGGAAACATATTTAAAGATCCAAACAAATCATGACAATTCAAACCTGACAAGCAAAGATAACCCCAAAGCACAAAAGCATCTGGTTCACCAATTTTTTGTTTATCGTCTCTGGCTTCATGTTCAAAATAAATTCTCAGTATAACAATCAAGGCCAAAAAGGAAGAATAATGGAGGGGAAATCAAGAAACAAAAACTTAAGAAGAAGAAACCCCCCAAAGCTCTTTTCAAGCTAAAAGTTTCTGGTAACTGATATTTAAACAAAAACAAGATATTTCTTTTTCCTTCACAAATAAGAGATCCCATATTATTTACTGCAAGAAAAGCAAGTTCGAAGCAGAAATAAACAGAATATAAATTAAATGGTTCAAACACTGTAAGCAATGTGGAAGTGGGTTTATGAATTGAAATTGATCTGTAAGGAACTAGAAAATTCAATTTTCTAATAAGAATGGTTCATGGGTACAACTGGGATCTATCATCTTTGGAAGGTAAGACAACCATCTGGAAGAAGTCCACTATCCACGTTTACTATATGATGTAGGGACATATTGGCTTTCGTGGCTTTTCTTGCCATTCTTGTTAATGTTAAGTCTTTCTCAGTTACTTGGAAAACTTTCATGTCTTCAAATTCTTGGTTTAGTTCCTGTATTTGGGTAGTTAAAGTTTTCTTACACCAACCAGCTACTTGTTAGCCAGTTATATTCTGTTTTTATCAGCTCATTTACTACCACGTATATAAATATGGCAGCCTATTGTACAATTTGGGGTATAGAATAAATCTTTTCAGGTACTTTCAAACACTTGTGTGCATCAATGTAGCAGATTAATTTGATCATCACTATGCTCTCTCTCTGATTAATCCTTATTTTAAAATTCAAGCTAATCCAAACTAATCCTTATTTAATCATAAGTTGCATTTTTTTTTTTTTTTTTTTGAAAAAAAACAAAACATTTCATTGATAAAATGAAAAGAGACCATGGCTCAAATTACAAGACCTAAGCATTCATTTGTAGACTTCTCTATCCAAGACCTAAGCTTAAATTGGAGGGCGTTCACATTTGCAGCTTATTAGTTATTGTTGTATTGCAGATTCTTGTACTGCTTCCCTTTGTATTGATATTTGTTTAGAATAGTTTGCACTATGTGTTATGCCCTAGATGTACCTGGTTGTTTGTACTTATGAGTCGTTGTATGTTTTATTTTGGTCTGATTGGATAGTTTGTTTGGATATGATGAGGGTGCTATGGGGTGTTAACATAGTTGAGATGCCCGAATGCACCTCTTATTCCTTAAGTTCTATTGTTCATTGTATCTCTCTCTTTGAGCATTAGTCTAATTTCACTATTTCAATGAAGAGACTTGTTTCCTTTTTCAAAATATGTATATATTTATATATATATTGATATATTCTCTTGAATGATAATGTACTTTTTAGCATTAGTCTCTTTTTATTTTATCAATGAAAAATTATGTTTCCTTTTCAAAAAAATGCTAGAATCTTCGAAAAAAATGATGCCAACAAGAGAAGGCATAGGAACAATCAAACCGTAAGTGATTTAAACTCTCCAAACAGTAAGATTGACAAAAAGAATCCCAAAAATCACTAATAGAAACTTCAACTTGAAGCTGAAAAGGTGAGCAAAAGTTGTAAATAGGGTTTCCAAGATTGAGGACAAAATAACATAAAAACAAGCAGAGGAAAATAATAATTACCTGAGCAATCCCTACATGAACAAATAAAAGGGAGAATGATAATTACCTGAGCAAAATTTGAAATTTCATCCTCCCATATTGTTGGAACAAGCCCATCTTTTCCCCCTTGAAAAGCACGAAGCTCATCCTCAAACGAATCCCTACATGAACAAATAAAAGGGAGAACTCTCTTTAAGGACAGCCCTAAAACTAATTTTTAGTTTTTCTCTTCCTTTTTCTTTTTCCTTTTCCTTTTTTATTTTTTCCCCCATTTGAAGGTACAACTAGAAGGTGAAATCATTCAAGAAGGCAAGTCCGCTGTTGTATGAAAGAATTCAACCTAATCAAACTTGTAAGAAAATATACAGGGAACCTAAATCTCAAAAAGTTGTAAGTTATGTAGATGTTTAAAAAAAATAAAAATAAAAAAATAAAAAATAAAAAATAAAAAAAATAAAAAAAAAAAAAAGTCTCTTTCATTGATATAATGAATTGAGACAAAGCTCAATATAAAAAAATGAAAACAAAAGCTTGATAACCTAAGGATCAAGGAGTGCACTCGGATATCTCAACTAAGTCGACACCTCCTTAGCACTCACATCATCTCCGCACTCTCATCATCTAAGTTACATAGTTTGAAAGCTAAAAAAATAATCAGCATCACCAGAAATTAATCTTTATCACCTTCCAGGAATCCAAGGACCCAACCATGCATCTCGTCTATCAAGTAGTAACCTCAAGCACGAGCTTTCTTCACATCCAGAGGCATCCCTTTCAATTTAACCAAAAAAGCAGGAGCATACGGTCACATCAATAACATTGAAGGGAAAATTTTAAACTAAAGTGGAAAATTGATAAAACCACCATCAATTGAAGATGCCCGCTACCTGAAAGGAGTTGTGCATAACTGAATAATCTGAGAGTGGTCATTTTTATACACCATCGGATCAGGAAGAGACTGATAAGCAATTAACGTTCTTATGATCAGGATGTTTAATGCAGGTTTCGAACTTGCCAGATCCTTGGTTGCTAGTAATGAAATAACAGATAGGGCTCTGCTGTCCATTCAATTGAAAAGATATTTAGATACAAAGCCAAAACATGGTTTTGAATAAAATTGAAGAAAATATATTCTGAATTCCATACTAAAAAAAGTAATCTAAAAATAACTAAATAACTAAAGAAACAAACCTGCTCAAGTATACAATCACTGGTTGAAGAAAAACCCCAGCACTTATGACATCTGGAGAAATAAAGCATCTAATAAATGCTGTAAGCGCATCAATGGCAGTAGACCAAACACTGCAAAAAAATTTAGAACACTAACTACGTAGATATGACTAGATTGTTCTTTTAACAAAGTTCACCATAAATATTAAAATAGTTAAATGTCTGTTATTCTAAATAAATTACACAAGTATCAGTGTATCACTTAAGAATGTAGAAGGAAAATGATATCTTCCTTTTCCTCAATCAAGGAAAACTTTGTTTCTGGTTTAAAGAAAAAAGAAAGAACGAAAAAGTAAAAAACTGAAAGGAGTGAAAAACTTTTCATTAAAGAGATGAAAAGAGACCAATGCTAAAAAATACACTCCAAAAGGAGTGAAAAAGAAGAAAATACAAAGAGCAAGCAATCCACATCATAAGACAAAGATAAACAAAAATCTTGATGAAAAATTAATACTAAAATTTCGATGCAGGGCATCTATTTTCTTGGGATTCTTGTATTGTCTTGAGACATTTCTTGTATTTCTTTAGGCCGTTTCTTGTTTAAGTTGGGCATTTCTTTATTTACTTTCAATTTTGGGTGGGTGATACCCTTTATTATTTGGTAACTTTGTATTTTTACAGCTTTAGTTACAAAGCTGGTTGGTTAGTTACTTTAGTATACCCAAGAGCCCTGTTTTTCCCCTAGGTTTGCTCCTTCAGTTTATATACATGTTTCTTATCTAGTTCCTATTGTAATTGATTCTAACTTGGGTGCTTCTTTGTAAACATTTAGTGGAGAAGATAGCCATGTATTTTGTAAAATATTTTTTTGCAAGGAATATTTGGACAAATATATTTTTAGCACGATTTGTATATGCAATAGAAAAATACACACAACATGAGAAGAGATCATTCTAAAGCAAATATCAAAAATCCTAGCAAACTTATAATTGGAAATGTCCTGCCTGAGGAGTAATATTCGCCATTACTATACAAGAAATGATGGTCCTAAACTAAATTTTCCAAATTGGCTTACCATATCTTAGAAGGCAAATCCCCCGTTTGCTGGATTTCATGCTCCATGTTTCCAGTAAAAAACGCAGCCCACAAGGAAAGAATATCAAAAACCTGGTCTTCAAGTTCCTTTATGCACCAAGAAAAGCAACTTAAAGGTTTGTAGCAGATAAAAAATAAAGAAAAAAATAAAGGAAACCTGGCAATTATTGTGTACCTCCTTAGGCATACAAGCTAATAATGATGATAAAAGTAACCATCCAGCTTCATTCTCTACAGTGGAAGCAACAGGATTGCGGGAAGGATCTGTCAGCATTTTCTTTGATACTTCAAGCACTGATCTAGGAAATCTGGTCATGAGAACACGAATTGAGGATGATATTACCTCCTTGGTGTAAGAACTAGCTATAAATGTTAAACAGAATTTCGAAAGCTCAAATTTGAAGAAATGTTAACAGAAATGTCAATAGATATGCTATGACAACAAGTCCACATATGAAGAAGTGTTTTGTGCTCAAGCAAGACCGTCTTGTTCAAACCAAGATCCATTATCACACAGAAATTGGTAGATGCTTTTTCACTCATATACAAACATGTGGCAAACAGTCTCAACAACACACGAGTATCAAACTCTATAATAGGCAGGAAAGCAGGTCTGCATTTTATTTTATTTTCTTTTCTTTTCTTTTCTTTTCTTCTTCTTTTTCTTTTTTTTTTT